>RXID01014897.1:0-408328 GCA_005019695.1 Trichopus zeylanicus subsp. travancoricus
AGTGCAGTCAACCCTGCTGGAGAGGGTTGAAGAGTAAGCCGACGCGGACCCAGAATACGTCCAACTCAGGGGAGAGGTACGTGAAGGGGCAATTAAGTATTATTGGTTTGAAGATAATTTGTTGTATGCTAGAGGCAACAGGTTGTACATCTCGAAGGCGGGAGGATTGAGGCGTGAGCTGCTGCGAGAGACTTACAATCCTTAATGGGCAGGACATCCTGGAGGGCAAAGGATGATGACACTCTTATCCAGGTCATACTATTGGCGAAAAATGGAGGAAGACGTCGAGATGTATGTCAAGACTTGTCTTGTGTGCCAGCTTGACAAGACGGAGAGAAAGAAGCAGGCAGGACTGCTACAACCCCTGCCTATTCCGGAGAAGCCGTGGCAGTCCATTTCCATGGACTTTGTTTCGGACTTTCTCAAAGTAGATGGGATGAGCTCAGTGCTAGTCGTTCTCGACTGACTCTCGAAGTATACAGTGTTCATACCAACACCACACGCATGTCCAGCAGAGGTAGCAGCTGGGTTGTTCTACAAGCATGTGGTGAAACACGTTGGTGTCCCAAAAGACATCGTGAGTGATTAAAATGCTCGATTCACGGGTAGGTTTTGGACAACACTCTTCAACTCGATGGGTTCAGAGTTGAAGTTCTCTACGACTAATCACCCGTAAACGGATGGCCAAACGGAGCGCATTAATGCCTTGGTGGAGTAATACTTAAGACATTATGTGACGGCCAAGCAGCAAAATTGGTTGGAGCTGTTGGACACAGCCCAATTTTGTTATAACATTTACAGGTCGTCGGCTACAGGAATGAGTTCTACAGAGCTTATCATGGGACAGCAGTCTCTCACTCCTCTCGAGTTGGCTCAATCGATGGACCAAGGAAAGTACTCTGCGGCCTATCGCTTCACCAAGGAGAAGGAGGAACTGATAGAACAAGCTCGGGACAGTTTGCGCAAGGCAGCAAAATGCATGAAGAGGCATGCGGATGAACGAAGGTGTTCATTGGAGTTCCAAGTTGGGGACATGGTGCTGTTGAAACTTACTCCACAAATATGGAAGAAAATCAGCAGTAAGACTGTATATCGTGGGTTGGTACCAAGGTATGACCGCCCCTTCGAGGTGATGAAGAAAGTCGGGCAAGTTGCTTACCGGTTGAAGCTACCCGACAGGCTGAAGGTACACCCAACATTCCATGTAATCTTTCTCAAACCTTTCAAAAAGGATTTGCTTGGAGATAGACAGCAAGTAAGGAGAGCTCCACCAGCAGTTCGAAAGTAGTTTGACAAGGAGGTCGAGAAGATTTTTGCACACCGGACTATGAGGCGAAACAAGAAGAATCGACAGACTGATTTTCTTGTGAAGTGAAAAGACGGCAGCGAGGCCGATGCCACGTGGGAGTGGGACTCTACATGGCAGTTTGAGAGATAAAACAAAGAATACATGGATTTTACTCTAACGAGGACGTCAGACTCTCCTGGTGGGGGTAGTTTGTCACACCCGTTGTGAGTGGTAGGTGCCACCACAATGAGATTATGTAACGAATCTCATGATATCGGAGGCAATGGATTGCCTTTAACGTATGTGTGCGTGGACAGCATGCATATGAGGAAACAACCAACTGTGGTGGTCGGTGCCACTACGAGGAGGATCATGCGAGGAAGCGCGTGAGTATGCGAGGCGATGGACTGCCTCCAACGTATGTGTGCGCGGGCAGTATGTGTGCGCGGGCAGCACGCATACGAGGAAACAATCAACTGTGGTGGTTGGTGCCACTACGAGGAGGATCATGCGAGGGAGCACGTGATCATGTGAGGCGACGGACTGCCTCCAGCGTATGTGTGCGCGGGCAGCACACATGTGAGGAAACAACCAGCTGTGGTGGTCGGTGCCATTACGAGGAGTATCATGCGAGTGAGCGTGTGATCATGCGAGGCGACGGACTGCCTCCAACATATGTGTGTGTGGGCAGCACACATAGCAGCAAGTGACGGAGTCACGACATGTTCGAATGGAGACTCGAACAACCCAAATAGTCCTGCAGAGTGAGCAGCGGAACATGTTGGTTAAAGTGAGCTGCAGGAGCGTATGACAGGCTGGACACTTGGCGCTGCAGGCTGAAGACACATGACTGCAGGCTGGAGAATCAGAGCTGCAACTGTTAAGGGACACATGGGCAGTAAAGAGGCAATTGAGGGCTCATAGGACAGGTGGCTGCAGCTGGAGGGAGTCAATAAACTGCTAAAAGAACATTGTGGAGTATGTTCTCTATGACCCCAACAGTTGGGCTGCAGGGAGAACATTGTGGAGCATGTTCTCCATGATCTCCAAGGGTGACTCACAGTCAAATATGTGTATTATAAATAGATTAGGGGGTCTATTGAGTTAAGACACACACTGGTAGAGAGACTTGTAGTATCACTCCGCATTAAGAGTTGTATTTCCTTTTATGTGAGTAATAAAAGGTTGACAAGGTTGCTGTACTTCTCTTTTCCTCTATACTCTTGTGGGCTTGTGCGAGTTTGGCGGATTGAGGTAGGCGAACTTTGGCGTCATCACGAGCAAAATTTCAGGATAGAAGTTTAGCCGTGTGACAGCAGGCATGGTGGGTATGATAACTATCAACAGAAGGCATATTTAAACTAAATTGATTGCATATTGTTAACACCATCTTAGAAATTCTGGTTCATTTCCACTATCACCTTATAAAATCATTTAATTCAGTTCTATGGCTTGTCATCCATTTAATTGTGGTTTTGGCAGTTGGATCGAAAGCCTTCCAAGTGCATGGTATTTGAGGATGATCCAAGAGGCATTACAGCGGCTCACAATTGGACAATGATGGCTGTGGCATTAATTGGTGCACATCCTGCGTAAGTATATTTTCACCTGCTTCCTTAATGTTGAGTTGCATATTTCTCATATTAAACCTGAGAAAGCTTCATGTACTTACACATTTGTTTGAAAATTTAAGAAGAAAATAGGCGATATGTCAGTTCAGATTTTATGGAGATCTCTCAAAATGACTGGGAGTGAAAGAGGACATTGATAAATTAGTTATATTTGCATTTTGCCTTGTTCTTTATTATGGATTCAGGAAAAATACAATTGTGGCTATAACTTCTGGGATTTTATCAATCGTGTCATCCTCCAATATCTTTGGCTTATGAGCTCTCAACTGGTTTTGTGCTCTCAAATTGATCACCAGTGGTCTCTACCAATAGGAGCTCTATCTGAAGCATGCCACTCAAGCTAGTATTTCTTATTCCTTAAGAGCATGACTGCCTAGTACATTAAATCTGCATTTGAATCAGAGCCTTTGAGCTTTAAAATTCTTTTGAAAGTCAGGCATCACAGATCAGAAAGATTTTCCAATAACAGATAATCTCGGAAATGTCTGATTGCAACTGCTTGTACATTGATTAATATCCTGCTCCTCCTGTGTAGATATGAGCTGGTGCAGGCTGATCTTGCAGTATCTAGCTTCAGCGAGCTCTCCATGATAAATCTGAGACGATTATTTGCACACAAGAGATCCAGTTTCATGGATTTGCAGAAGCAAATCATAGAGAAGTCACCTCCAAAAAGGAAGCTTATGATCAACACCATCTTTTGATTTTCCCTTTTTACTCATTTTTTTTGACACCTCGCTCATTGTTTATGTAAATGATCATGTATGTGTAGATGGCCTCAACACCCGTTTTGCTTCAGTGAATTCCTGTTAACTTATGGAAACACGGGCTATTGGTCTGACTAATCAGGTTACTGTTGAATCTCCACATCCAAGTATCAGCTTCAGTCCATTACAAGTGAAAGCATGAACAATGCTCCGCCGGCCAATGGGCTGGCTGTTTTCGAAAAAATTACAAATAACAATCAAGATAATGTGCGGCGGCAAATAACTTATTTTGAATGTTGGTGTTGAAATTCAAAGTAAACCAGCCGCATAGACCGAATCCGAAACCAACTCGGACCATTGGAGATATGCATATCCAGGAAGCTATCTACGTATCCAGTCGCTTGCCTCTGGGCTGGATACGCTGTCAGCAGTCGAGGATAAGATATCCCCTCCAACGAATTTCCTGTAATGCCCTTCATGGCCTGCGATATTAGCGGCTCAGTGTCAACATCTTGCGTAAAAAACGGGATTGTAATGGGGGCATTCAAGTAAAATCGGACAGCCGGAGCGCGACGCCTCTTCCATATTCCGACCAGTGTCTCCGTGAGTTGGTGATTCTTCGGAACTCGGAGAGGCGAGAAAAATTTTCCTTCTGTTTTTTTTTTTTTGAAAATGTCTTGTATTTACAGCTCCTTTTCTCCCTCGTCTCCATCGTTGTTGAGGTTCAGTTCTCGATCCAAAGCGGAGCAGGTCTCCGTCCGTTGCGTCCTTGGAGGTACTTAGCTCTTTCTCCGCTCCTGTTCTCAATTTTTGGTTTAATTCCAGTTTAATTGAGGGAAAGCAAATGACATTTGTCTATCGAATTAGGGTTTGTTGTTTATGGGGATTCTCTGTTCTGAAAGGTAATCGAAAGCTGGAAATTTTGTTTGTTTTTTAGATTTTTTTTTTCTCAAATTCCTGTTCTAGGCTGTAGTTTGAGGGAATATGTCGATTTTAGATGGCCGAAGTTGCTGGTTTAAGAGAGGAGAAAGCATTAATTAGCTGGTTTTTGTGGTAAAATGAGTTCTTTTTTCCATTTGTTAAGTCAAAAGGGTGGAATTAGGTCACCACAAGGAAATGCTGCTTTTCGTTAGATACCTGGGGCCTGGGTGTGCCTTTCTCTTTATCTAAATTTCTGCATATTCATTAGTTTAGTGGCTTATTTTACACACAAAAAAGTTTTTAGTGTATTTAGTAAATTGCCCTAAGTTGCATGCTTTGTAATAGAACCCTATTTTTTATTTCCTTAATTGTTTGGAGGTCTAAATGGTACACTTTGTTTGTTGATAAAGAAGATGTTGCAGAGCCAAAAGTTGCTAAGGTTGCAGAGCCGCTCCTACTAAATGCTGTACAAGGAGAAAAGATTGAAAGGCCCCCAGTTTGGCTGATGAGGCAGGCAGGGAGGTACATGAAGGCAGGTCTAATAATTGCTAAAATGTTTTGAGTACTTATGATGTCAAACTTCATATAGCTTTTCTTGAGTTACCTACAAAAATTAAGTTTTTTTGCTTTATATAATATACAACTGTAGAACTAAGACATGCACTTGCCTCTGAGTTTTACCTTCTGTTCAGAGTTAAAGTTGCATGAGTTTATGTATTGTTCTTTTGTGCACTTGCCTCTTGCAAAATGCTAACTCTGCTATAAAAAGCCGTTGTGGCTATTTGAAGTTCATGAGGATAAGATTTTGGAATGACTAGCTATACAAAATGAGATTTTCTAGCTAAGAATAAGAAAATTATCGCTTTTTTTTTCATATATCAAAACAGCAGAAAGAATTTCTTAGATGGGTTAATGACTTAATCCTCTAGTGTTTGTTGGTTAATAATGGAATGTGAACGCAATGGAAGTTACTCATTGAGTGTATTACTAAAACTGTCCTTTATCTTTTACAGAGTTATCAAATGATATGTGAGAAGTACCCTTCTTTTCGCGAAAGATCAGAAAGTGTTGATCTTGTTGTAGAAATTTCTCTGCAACCATGGAAGGTTTTCAAGCCTGATGGGGTAGGTTTTTTTTTTTTTACTTCTGACTCTATTGGACTTGTCTCATCTCATGTTTATGTGTGAAATGGTTACACTGGTGATTCATGTTCTATATGAATTCTTTCCCATTTTATATGCTAAAGACTGGTGCAAATATTTGTAGATTCTCATATCTCAATACTATTTGTGAAAACTGGAATAAGAACTTAAGACTCTTGAATAGAATATTGTCTTTGTAAATTTGCATTTTGCAAATTTTAACTATCTACATTATACAGGGGGGATTTCCTTTTGTTGTTTTTGTAGATGAGCAGTTCATGCAACTTAGTCAATATACTGATTTAATATATCATCTGCTTGAATCTTCATATATCAAATGATTGAACAAAAAATCAACCTACCTTCCAACTTGTTAAGTGGAATATGGTTATGAAGTTTTTTTTTTTTTTTGGTGTTATTGTGACCTGGAACTAACATACAAGAAAAAAGTCCACTGGGTCCATTCATGTGCCTTCGAGTATGGTTGAAATTATGTAACACAAATTCCTTATTCATTTTTCACTTGCTTCCTTTGGACCTGTCTTGAGATACAGATGCTAGTCATTTTCTGGGTTCTTTTCAATAAATTTGTTTTCTTGCAGGTTATTTTGTTTTCAGACATCTTGACACCTCTCCCGGGGATGAATATTCCATTTGACATTGTGAAAGGAAAAGGTCCTGTGATATACAATCCTCTGAGAACATCTGGTGATGTAGATCAAGTTCATGATTTTGAACCAGAGGAATCAGTTCCATATGTTGGAGAGGCACTGAATATTTTGCGGGATGAGGTTGATGCTTTATCCGTTCTCATATATTTGGTGCCAACTAATTTAGTTCTTAAGCTCCATTTTTTTCCTTTTTTGAAACCTAAAAGCTTTATGGTGTATCTCTTTTGAATTGCTCTTGTAAGAATTGTAGTCCTCAAAAGCTATCCATTGGATGTTATTTCTTACATTTGCTGTTAGCATTCCATCATTGAGCATCTTTTGCTTTTTCAGGTCAAAAATGAAGCGGCAGTTCTGGGCTTTGTTGGGGCTCCTTTCACCTTGGCATCTTATGTTGTTGAAGGTGGTTCATCAAAAAACTTCACCAAAATAAAGCAAATGGCCTTTTCTCAACCAAAGGTACTTCCCACAATTCTTGCGCGTTTCTACTTCCTAGACTATCACACATAAGTAGGTATTGATGTCGATAGACTTGATTGTGATTAGCAGAATAATATTATCTTAAGGCATCAAATGATGGTAACTCTAAAAATCACGATTTATTATCTTAAGACAACAAAGCTCCAATACCTGAACCCCCCATAATAAGTCAAGCATGAAACTTTTTGTTTATCTCCTATGAATATTTTCAAGCCTCTGTTATCATTATGGAGGATGTTGTAGTGTTGTGAATCATTTTATCAATATTTGGTTAAAGGCATATATCTTCTCTACTGAAGGGCCAATTTTTTAATATTGTTGATATGATAGAACTGTACTTCATCTGAATTTTCTCATTCATGAGCAGATTAATGCCAATATAGGCAAATTTAGGAATATTAATGAGCACAATATGTAAGGATCATGTGCAAGGTCTTGATAGAGAGGCAATGAAAACGATCGTGCTATGATGGCTGACATGATATCCTGAAATCAAGCAGGGGCAGAAATCTCAGGAAGGTCATTAGTTATGAATAGTGTCATACCCCTCTTTCCAAGACATGGAGATGAACTGATGCATTGAGCAGTCATCATTGGTTAACAAGATGGACTCACGATGCTGTTTCCATGTTCATGCCCTTGGACCATTTAACCACAGGCAGGGTAAAATGGAGTTGTGGTTAGCGAACAGTAGGCAAATTAACCAATATACAAGCTTTAGGTTAGGCTAGATGTCACCTTTCCAAGCTTAGATATAGGAAATTATGCAGATGTGCGGGTATTGTTCACTTACAGTAAGTTCGAAATTTAGCAAGTAAAGGCATGTCCCAGGTCACTGATATTTATATTTGACTTCCATTGTTTTGTTGCATAGGTTCTTCATGCGTTGTTACAGAAATTTGCCAACTCTATGGCAAGGTACATCAAGTATCAAGCAGACAATGGTGCTCAAGCAGTGCAGATTTTTGATTCTTGGGCAACAGAACTAAGTCCTGTAGATTTCGAGGAATTTAGCCTGCCTTATTTGAAACAAATTGTCGACTCCGTGAAAATAACACATCCTGATCTACCTTTAATCCTCTATGCAAGTGGATCAGGGGGATTGCTTGAGAGACTTGCAATGACCAAGGTTGACGTTGTCAGCTTGGATTGGACTGTAGATATGGCTGAAGGCCGGCAAAGATTAGGAGCAGATGTAGCAGTCCAGGGAAATGTGGATCCTGGTGTCCTCTTCGGGTCAAAAGAGTTCATAACCAAGCGTATTGTTGATACAGTAATGAAGGCTGGGAGCAGCAAGCATATTTTAAATCTTGGTCATGGCATCAAGGTAGGTACTCCTGAGGAGAATGTTGCACACTTCTTTGAAGTTGCACAAGGAATCAGATACTGAACTCGGTTCTCTTTTTTGGTTTTATTTATTGTATTCTTGACTCCTAATTTGAGCCTTGCTTTTTCTATGACATTTTTATCTTTGCAAAAGTTGATGAATTCATAAAGGATGAGAGCATGTTAGACCACTGAAGTTGGCATTGTGTGTATAGAAATTGAAAGTTGGCATTCTCTATATTTTTAATTCAAAGAACTCGTCCAGATGACCTCTCATATTTTTGTGGTCTGAGTACATGCGCTTAGGCCTCTGCATGGAATGCCAACGACAAATGGTTGTTTGCAATCTGTGGTCCTTGATCATGTGCTTAGGCCTTTGTCTTGTATTGACGCCCATACATTATGTTGGATTCATGAAACACATTGCGTATTGTCGGCTAGGGTTCTTGGATTCGTTCAGCAGCACATACTGGAGCTTCAAGCGCTGTTCAGACACAACTCTATGTAGGCATCGCCTGATTGGAGTGAGTGTTCTTGATTGCAGCTTTTTTCCTCTTTGCTGAGCTCAGTTCTTGATGGCAATGGCAGGCGACGAATACACCTGCAGCGATGTGCAAGTACTTCAAAGATTCTCACAAACACTTGTCGCGAGCTCGACGATTCGGGGCCTATGTTGACCATATTAATTCCTTCTTTCTCGTCTCTTTTTCATCAGCTTCACATAAAATTGAAATTGAAATGCTTTAGGCCGGACTGCTCAATCCGGTGGGTTGATGGACCCAACGCGGCTTCATGTGGGGAAGACCCATCTATCAACCGACACGACTTCATCGCAGCCATCGACTCAACCCATGCTTTCTTCTTTTTAACAACTGGAAAGACACAAACACCCTTCCATTTTGAAGAATCTGAATAATACTAAGCTGTAGTTCAGATCAGAACCCAAGGGTAAACTGGTAAACGCAAGCGACCAAACCGGCCTATTACGTGGCACGGTCGTCCTGTAAGAAGACCCCACGTATACGGATGTTGTTGGCTAGGCCGCCCTTGTCGTCACGCGGCATTTTGTTATTGGTGGATGTGAAAGCTAATATGGTTGGGGAAAAAAATTATTTTCTCGAGAAAATAATTGAAGAAAATATTAGCTCTTGGCCGTCGTCTCATATTATATTCAGGCTAATGACAATTAAATTTTAAATTTTAAATAGCAGGGATGTTTACTTTAATAAAATAAATAAATTTTAATTAGTAAATTGCGATTAAAATGACGATAATTATTGCTTAACCTGAATATTAATCACGGTCCACGGAATGTCTACTCTTCTAGAATTAAAAAAAAGGATAATTACATATAATCCTCCATAATTAATTTTAATTACGTTTAATTCCCGTAATTTTAGTAATTACTCCCCTCCCTCACATTCAAAAATATTTACCCACACTTTTAATTATTATTTAATCAAAATTTTTATCAAAAAATTTTGATTTTACCCCCGATTATTTTACATATACATCCCTAAAAACGTATTTTTTTATATTTAACCCCCGAAATTCAGATTTTTACAAATAACACTCCGAAATAACTCAGATTTATAAAAATATCATCGAAATTCGAATTTTTTAAAATAAACCCTTGGAAATTATTCATCGAAATTCCGATTTTTGCAAATAACCCCCAAAATAACTCAGATTTACAAAAACGTCCTCGAAATTCGAATTTTGGAAATAAACCCTGAAATTATTCCGATTTACAGAAAAGTCTCCGAGTGCCGGCGGCGGGAGCGGAGGCCGAGGTCGAGGCCGTTCCGCCCCCGCATGCCAGGGACGGAGGCCGAGGCCGGCGTGCCCGCACACGGGCCCGGACGGCCAAGGCCAAGGCCGTCCGTCCCCGGCACGCGGGCGCGCCGGCCTGGCCTCCGTCCTCGGCACGCAGGGGCGGAACGGCCTCGGCCTCCGCCTTCGCTCCCGCCGCCGGCTCGCCGGCGCCCCGGCCTCCGCCTCCTTCCCGGCACGCGAGCGCAGATTTTTGTAAATAACACCCCGAAATTATTCAAATTTACAGAAAAGTCTAGAATTTTCTTATAAAACCATCTTGTGGCCCCAAACGCATCTGCGCCGCCAGCCGCCGCTCTTCTCTGCCGCTGCCGCCGTCGGTCCCTGCGCAGCTGCTGCCGTCGCTACCCCGCCGGCTCGCCGTCGCCGTCCGCTCGCTGTCCTGCGCCACCCACGCCGTCGCTGCTCTGCGCCGCGCCCCCCACGACGTCGCCGTCGCCGTCTGCCCTCGCGCCGTTGCTGCCCCGCCGGCGAGAACACCGCCGTCCCGTCGCTGCCGTCGCTGCCGCCCTCCTTCGTCCTCGGTAAGCCACCATCTTGTTCTTCGTTGCTGCCCCGCCTCCACCTTCCTCCGCCGTTCCCTCGCGCCGTTGCTGCCCCGCCTCCACCTCCTCCCCGCTCGACGGCCTCGGACCCATCCACCACTCCCGTCCCTGCCCCTGCTCCCAGACGGGCTCCGACACCCCCGCCCCTGCCCCCAGACGGGCTCCGACACCCCTGCCCCTCCCCCCTTTGCCTCACTGCCACCCCCGCCGCCTCCCCCTTTGCCTCACGGCCACCCTGTCCCCGCCCCTCCCCCTTTTACCTCACTGCCAATCCCCCCCCTCCTCCTACCCCCCGCCTGCACCCCCCGCCGTCTGCCCACCACTCCAACCCCCACCACCCTTTCCACCAAGCCATCCCTATCATTGGTCGTGGCAGTAAATTTAGTCAAATGGTAGGGCTATTATGGTAAATTGAAAACCCCGGCAGTTCTGCTATTTAATACATTCTCTCGGAAGAGGATCGCTGGGGAAGAAGAAAGCTTCGGCGCCTTCAACTCGGCTTCCGCCGCCGCGGCAATCTAGCTGTAGGGCTTTGTTCTTCAGGTGTGTTTGGGATTCATCTTTTTTTGGGCGTGCAGAGGTAAAAGACTCTACCTTTTTTCCCGATTCATGCACTTTTTTAGAGTTTTCTGGCCCCGAATTGTTTCGAGATTTGGAATTCGATGGTGTTGATTTTTTCTTGGATTAGTATTGCGGTCTGTGAACGGGGAATGGCGCTTACTTTCTTTTGTGGATTGATGTATTTCGGCTGTTGATTGTTGTTATGTGGATGGATGTGTTCTTTTGGTTTTTGTACAAATTGGGGCTGAGAGAAATGCTGTTCTTGGGATTTTTGGTGCTCCCTTTGGTGGCGTAATTTGTAGAAATAGTTTTCCTTTTTGGATTAATTTGGAATTTCCCATGCATATTATCAGTAATTTAGGTTCATTTCCTTAATTTGTAAACTTTTTATGGGTAGACGGCTAGAGAGAAGAGTGGCTCCTGGATTGGCTCGGGTTGCCGAGTAGGAAATGTACTGTTCATCTGATTAGAATCTGAATTCCAGTTTCCAATTTTAGATTTTTTTTTTCCCCTCGTCTCTTCATTGATCAACCTGAGTTCTTTCTGTCCCTCTGTTAGTTTGGAATTTCTTCATTGCTCTTTTGATATGTTTGCCAATTATTTATGCCTATTCTAGGACTGCATATCTTAATTCCTGAGAAAATAAATCAGTGTCTTTTTTGGTTGAAGAAAAAGAAATAAGTGTCTGATTTTAATTTTTTGTCTTCCATTTTGACATAATGTAAGTTATTTTTTGCTTTTCATGGCTTACAGTAGATTCACAGCAACAGCCTGCAGGAAAATAATGTGTATTGACTCAGAACATGCCCCTACAAGTCCAAGAAATTGTATCACACTAGGATAGTTGGTAAAATGATTATTAAAATCTTAACTAGTTCGAAGAGCAATGTCAGGATCTCACAAGAACTGTTTGCACATATAGGTTGTAAGCCTGCTGATTTCATGGGTTTCAACATCGACACACACAACATACTCTAAATTATTTTTCTGCAATTCCCTCCTGAAATGTTTGTGACATCTAATCAATGTCAACTAAAGGCAAATCAAGATTCTTTAGATCATAGAAATGTAGTATGTCAGCCATTTTCTTAGTAACAAAACAATATGCCTCATACGACCTTCCTCTGAATAATTTGTAAAGCACAGAAAACATGACGAAACTATTTCATAAGTGTACAGTTTTACAATTTCTTGATGAAAGAGATCTAGTACTAAGATAATCAACTACTTAAGCAGTTAGGTTACCAGAAGGCTAAAAAACTTACAAAAAGGTCTTAATGTAGCAACTAAGGCAAATGGTTTTGGCTAACCTGAATTCCAAGACATTTCCCAAACCACTTGAATGTATTGTTTCAGTTTCTTTAATTAGTTGTTAATAGTTGGAAGACCAAAAATCACCATCCCCAAAAGGATCCTAATCTTTGTTGATCATTGCTAATTAGAATTCTTGTTCTTTAATACTTCATCCAAATTCTTGTCGTTTAATATTACAATTGGGATTATAACAGAACGTGTATGATGGATTTAAGGGAAAATATGATGGAAAAGAACCACACCGACCTAAATCAAAGAATGAAGCACGGATTGTCGCTACAACAATCGAGAGATAAAGGAAGCCAGCCATTCACTGAATCACAAAATTCGGCTGCCGGTAGTCCCTGCACCGCAAGTTATGAACTTAAGCGATGCATCGCAAGTTATGAACTTAAGCGATGCACCGCAAGTTATGAACTTAATTGACATACTTTGATCGTACTACCAGCAGCCGAATATTCTCTTGTATGTCGCTGGTTGACTGTTATGCCCATAATTGCCTTCAAAGTATAACAATCAGCAAACAAGCGTCATTTAAATATTCTCGACAACAAACTCACAAGGATCGGACAATAGCTAGAATCTTGGGGCAGGGGTATTTTTGCCATTTCAAAGGGATTTAACGCCGTTTTTAACGGCAGGGATCAGCTGGAAATATTTGACTTTTGATAAGGACGGGAGCACAATTGGGAAATTACCAGAGACTTGCAAATAAATTTTCCCTTCGTTTTTAATCGCAAGGAGCCATTTGCATGTATGGGCGACTTACACACAAATTTCCGTGTTTAGAAGGACTTATCTGTAATCATATCACTCTTAACGGATTCGGATTCCCCACCATGCTTTTTCAGACCCTCCAAGATCCGACCCGCCCTAACGACTCTCTTCTTCGCCGCCCGCTCCCAAGTGTTCCATTTCCCATCTCTCTCTCTCTCTTTGTCTCTCTCTCTCTTAAATTTTCGAAGATTTCTAGGGTTTCGATCTTCGCTGCAGTTTCGGAGCCCTCGAAGAAGACGGTCCTAAGCGATTATTCTAGAGTTTCGATCTTCACCGCAGCTTTGGAGCCCTTGAAGAAGACGATCTGAAGCGATTTCGGTAAGAATTTCCGATTCGAATCTTTGATTCCTCTCTGAAATCATAGCCTCTTCGAGATCGAGGACGGTGCGTCTTCTTGAAATCTTCCGGGGTTTTGATCTCTTATTGTTTTTATTCTTTGAATTTCTGGGATTTCGTCGATTTGGTAGCGCGAGCAATGTTATTACCTATTTTTATTGACGACGGGTTCTTGGTTGTTGGTAGATGGATTCTTCTCCTGCTTATTTGTAGAACTCGATTTTTTTTAAGCTTGTGAGGTGATCGTTGATGGCTTGCGGGATTCTCGTTTTTTTTTTTGGAGCTATTCAACTAGGTCTGGCTTGGTCCCAAGGTGGAATTCACAGACCGTGATTTGTTGATATTTCGACTCATATTATCTTTGATTAGGGTTTTTTGCTATTCTTTGCATGATATTATCGAAGTCGGAGCTATTCAACAAGGGTATCGGTTGATCCCAAAGTGGAATTCAGCGAATGGCTGGCTTCCTTTACTCTCGATTGTTGTAGCGATAATCCGTGCTTCATTCTTTGATTTAGGTTGGTGTGGTTCTTTTCCATCATATTTCCCTTAAATCCATCATAGACGTTCTGTTATAATCCCAATTGTAATATTAAACGACAAGAATTTGGATGGAGTATTAAACAACAAGAATTCTAATTAGCAATGATCAACAAAGATTAGGATCCTTTTGGGGATGGTGATTTTTGGTCTTCCAACTATTAACAACTAATTAAAGAAACTGAAACAATGCATTCAAGTGGTTTGGGAAATGTCTTGGAATTCAGGTTAGCCAAAACCATTTGCCTTAGTTGCTACATTAAGACCTTTTTGTAGGTTTTTTAGCCTTGTGATAACCTAGCTGCTTAAGTAGTTGATTATCTTAGTACTAGATCTCTTTCATCAAGAAATTGTAGAACTGTACACTTATGAAATAGTTTCGTCATGTTTTCTGTGCTTTACAAATTATTCAGAGGAAAGTCGTATGAGGCATATTGTTTTGTTAGTAAGACAGAAAATGGCTGGCATACTACATTTCTATGATCTAAAGAATCTTGGTTTGCCTTTAGTTGACATTGATTAGATGTCACAAACATTTCAGGAGGGAATTGCAGAAAAATGATTTAGAGTATGTTGTGTGTGTCGATGTTGAAACCCATGAAATCAGCAGGCCTGCAACCTATCTGTGCAAACAGTTCTTGTGAGATCCTGACATTGCTCTTCAAACTAGTTAAGATTTTAATAATCATTTTACCAACTATCCTAGTGTGATACAATTTCTTGGACTTGTAGGGGCATGTTCATGAGATTATAGATCATTGTGACAGATTTTGAATCTGTGGTTCGTATTTGTTGCTTTCATTATGTACTTGTCATCCATTTGATATATCAAGTCATTATGGTAACGGGAAGGTACTGTTATATGTTATGTGCTGATTTGGCAACCATGGAATCAGTAGGCTTGCAATGCATCTATGTAAACAATTCTTATGAGTTTCTGACATTACTCTTTATACTAGTTAAATAGAAAAAGGCTGGTATACTACATCTCTAAGAACTAATGAATCTTGGTTTGTCATTAGTTGATATTGATTGGGTGTCCCAAACATTTCATGATGGCATTCCTGAAAGATAATTTAGAATATGTTGTGTGTCCTAATGTTGCAACCCATGGAATCAGTAGGCCTGCAACCTATCTGTTCAAGCAATTCCTATGAGTTCATTACTTTACTCTTCAAGCTAGTTGAGATTTTAATAATTACTTTAACAACTATGCTAGGAATTCAACTTTTTGAACTTAATTCGTTTTCATATTTCATAGGGGTATGCTCATGAGATATTATATCATTGTGACAAATTTTGAATATGTTATGTATTTGTTGCTTTCATTGCTTGCCATTTGAGTTACCAAATCCTTGTGATAACAGAAAGGTGCTGTTATTTGTTAATTTTAGATCCTAAATAAGAATTGTACTGTTATTGTTAGGTTATTTCGAATTCTAGGAAATATTCTAGCATAAAACAGTTGGAAAAGGCAACAATTGCCTGCTGAAATTCATTCTGATTTTTAAATGATTGGAGACCTTAATTTGTACCAAGTCTCCACCCAGTGAGTTGCATAGTTATTTTATGTGAAGGATCCCTGCTTTCAGACCTACATTTCCTGATAAATTAGGAAATGCACAGATCACCTTACAATTCGACCATGCAACCCATGTAATCACTTTTCTGATGATGATGCTGAGCAAATTGGAACACATGTTGATGCATGGTAGAATGTTCCTTGGTGGGAAGGAGTGGTAATTGGAATAGACAAACCCTGTATACGATGGTTTGCATGTCTATTTTTTAGTTACTTACATTCTTTATGCCAATGATGCAATTCTTTTTGTTTACATTTCATTTTTTGCCACTTCTTTTGTTTATACAGAATAACATGTTTGTTCCATGATATGCTTTGTAACTAAATTTTCAGAGGGAAAAGGGTGGTTAAAATAGAAGATAATTTGATATTCCAAATTGTACATTACACTTTTCTGATAATGGTAAAACATTTAATAAATTGGAATGGCACCATTAGTTTTTGGGATCTTCACAAAGTTGGCTGGCACACTGTGATGATATTTAAAACTATGCTCTTTGAATGTCATTTGTTAATGGATGATGCTTATTCAGGTAGACTCATTTATACAGAGAATATATATTTGATCTTGCAGGTCTAACCGAGTGTGGCTTTGGTAATATGTTGTTGTGATCTTGAAGTTTAGAATCCTTCTGTATCAAATACTATATCATGGCCCAGAATCCTGCTTCTAATGACACATACATCTATGTTCATCATGATAACAATAGTCCTTCACAATCATTTGATATACATGAAATCTACATCAGAAGGAGTAGGATGTGGATTTATATGTCATTCCTGGGCGCTGTCTTACTGCTTGCGAGTATCTCTTATCCACTATTGATAAAGGTAGCTGATGTTTATTCTTGTAGCAGTTTCTTTGTTATTCTTTAAGTTTTGGTTTCTCTTATGTATGCTGCTGAATTTACGTAAGTAATTCATGTAGTTTATATTACCATAATAGAAAATATTAATCTAGCATAACCACTATGCTACAAGCACTCCTTGCATATTGACTGTTGGAGCAATTTGCAATTAATAGGAAAAGCTATATATCAGTTCTCTTTGGAGCACTATTACTGGAATTCTCTTTGCAAAAGCTTTGCAGTACAAGCCTGTTAAGAAAGGTAATGTTAGTGATTTTGTTTGTGGATGCTTTTAACAACTTGACAAAATGACCTGATTAAAGTGAATATTTCTGGTGCTTGTCACAGACAATTGTTAAAAACAGTCTTGGTGGGCTCAGGCCAGAGCAGGCCACCCCCCAGGTCAGAAGGCTTAGTTCTAGGCTTCTAGCCTTGGCTTAATCCATGCCTGATTTATTAATAAGCACATATATTTTTCTGGCTGTTTGGGCCTTAGGCTTGCTTTTTAAATTTCTTCAACGAAATCCAGGTCAGGTGTTGGTATAGCCTTAAAACTAGGGTGAGCAAAACCAGTTAACCGAACCGGTTTTGCTCATTTTAGAACCGGAACCGGATTTCGGTTCTCAAAAAATTGAGAACCGGAACCGTACCGATTTGGGTAGAGAACCGGTTTTTCGGTTCCGGTTCTAAACTAGTTCTAAAACTGGTATACTGATTTTAAATTATAAATTTCCTGTGACAGTAATATTGTAATTAGCAAGTTAGCAACCATTGTTTTTTTACCAAAAAATAAAGAAATAACATTGAATTGCAAGTAAATACAACTCCTGAGCTTTTACAACTTACAACAATTCAAATGGTTTCTTAAAAACTTAAGAGACAAGATCACCAAAATAGAAGCAAAACAAGCAATAGCAGTATGCAGTATGTACTTATACAGTGACAGTGCAGCAGACCAACAGGCAGCAGTAACCAGTAGTAGACCAGCAGTATACATATTCTTGCAAAAAAAAGAGCTTAGACTACTACTGCTAGTCTGCTACTAACACTATAAAGGCATAAATTAAGGTATGATAATGTCAATAGTTTCTGGCTTAGAGTCACCAAGAAGATAATTTTTCTGTTCGGATGGGATAGCCTATGCAGTGCAGCTGCAGCAGCAGACCAGTAGCCAGGCACCAGGCAGCAGTAGTAGACCAGCAGTATGCACTTATACAGTGCAGCAGACTAACAGGTAGCAGTATCAGTATGCACTTATGCAGTGCAGCAGACCAGCAGGCAGCAGGCAGTAGGCAGCATGTTCAGTAGTGCAGCAGACCAGCAGGCACTAGGCACTAGGCAGCAGGCACCATGTTCAGTAGTGCAGCAGATCAGCAGCCAGCAGGCACCATGGACCTTCTCTTCAGTGATGAGATGCCACCAATCCATGTCGATATATATACCTGAAGAAATCAACAGTTTGAGAATACTAGTCAAATCCCTATTTGCTAGCAGATTCATAGGAATGTAGATAAATTTTATTTAGATAGTTTCAGTCTTTCAGATCTGTTTCTGAAGTTGAGGCAGTATCAGAGGGATTATGCAATGTAGCAGACTAGCAGCAGATAGCAGTAGGTCATTCTTCCCATGACTTGAGATGTCTTCACTTTATCCTCTTTTCCTCCTTGCATTTGCTCTTTCAATTGGCTTAGCAGTTAGTAGAATAGCAGTTAGCATTCAATATGTGTAAGTTTGACAATAATTTTGTAATTAAAATCAATAGTTAGAGAATATAAATTAGAGGATACAGATAAACAAACCAATGAACCACGTTGGGAAAAGCAGGAATATAGTGCCCACTGATCACTTGCCCAGCATACATCTTTGCTGGCACTGGCAGATTCATAGAACATGGCATCAAGAAAGAAAATTAATCATCAACTGATATTATTGTTTCTATTTTGCTCGTCATTTCTGCAATTATAAAAATAAAACATGTGAAATATATAACATAAATATTAAAATCAATAATTAATTTCTACAGAAATAATACAATGAATGAGTAATTTTTACCTGTGCATATTTTTTCAATTTCCTCAAGTGTCTCCTCAATATTAATAGGAGAACTAGAAGAACGCAACCAATCTTGTGTACAAAAAAGAGCTTCCACCATTTTTGCAGATAGAGAATTTCGAAATTGATCAAGAACTCGACCTCCTGTACTAAAAGCTGACTCCGAAGCAACGGTAGATATGGGCATAACAAGCATATTTTTAGCCATCATGGAAAGAACTGGATACCTACCACTGTTTGCTTTCCACCACAGAAGAATATCAAAATCTTCTGCCTCATCTCCATATTCCTCCTCCAAATATTTATTTAATTCTGTTTTGCAAGTGGAAGTCTTCTGTTTTGCTTTTACTTTTCTCAATTCATCTTGAACCAGCTGAAGTACATCAAGATTACTTGTTCCAGTAGCATTCCTTTCTTTTATCTGTTCAACTCCTGCAACACTATGGGAAGAAGAAGAAGACTTTTCTATAGATAAATATTCTTGAAAAAGTCTATCCAAAACATTCTTCACTTTACCCTTCGACTCACTGACTTTTTCATTCTCACAACTTTCCTCAATCATCCAATCTACACTCTCCAATTTTAGCCAGGATCAAGCACAGAAGTAATAAATAACATAATATTAAGTTTTTCAACATTTGCCCAATATTTATCATATTTGATCTTCATCTTAAAAGCCATAGTACTTAAGCAGAAGTCATCTAATTCAGAAAACTTCTTGATCATCATGTCAATTTCATACATACTTTGCATATATATATTTTCTGTAACATAAGAAGAGCCAGATATGTTTAAGGTAACATCATAAAATACTTGCAAGAAAGGTAATAAAGCTCGAGCAATATCCTAATCTACATGTGTTGGTGAGCCCTGTGACTTTCCCTTCATTAGCTCCTCTGCATATTTGGAATCTTGGATCTCCAATAATTCAAAAGCTTTCTGAAATTTCAAAGCAACATTAAACATTAGATATGTAGAATTCCATCTGGTTTCAAAATCAAGACAAACCAGACTTTTGCATTCTATTTTTTCTTTCTCTACACAAAGCTTGAACCTCTGTGCTCTCGTTGGTGATGATCTCACATATTTAACTGCAGCCCGAATTCTAGTAATAGAGTCATTTGAATCTTTAAGTCCTTTTTTAACAATTAGACTTAGGAGATGTGCACAACATCTGATATGCAAATACTCACAATTAAGTACATGACCTTTCCAGTTATCAAGCCTTTTCCTCAGGTACTGAACTCCAACATCATTAGAAGATGCATTATCTACAGTAACTGTAAAGACCTTATCTATACCCTAATCAAGTAAGCACAACTCCAATGTTTTACCAATTACCATACCAGCATGACTTGAAACAGAACAAAAATTTTAAATTTTTTTTTTAAGCTTCCAATCATCATCAATATATTGAGCAGTCACACTTATGTAACCCAAGTTTTGGCATGATGTCCAATAATCAGTTGTAATACTCACTCTTTGTTTTAACTTGCTAAAAAAATATTTCAATTTTTTCTTTTCCTCCAGAAATATTTTGAAACAATCTCTAGCAACAGTAAATCGGGAAGGAACATCAAATTTAGGTTGCAATGTAGAGGTATAGAACTTAAACCCTTCAGCTTCAACATGTTTGAAAGACAGTTCATCAAGAATCAAATATTTGGCTAATGCAATTCTGCATGCTTCTTAATTAAAATTCCATGTAACAAGTGTGCGAGCTTGAGTGCCAGTGCCAATTCCAGTGCCATTGTCATCACTAACTGATTGAAAGGCTAAAGTTTTTTGTTTTTTCACCTCCATGTTTGGAGGATAATCTTTGCATCTACTTAAGTGAGTACTTAAACCACTTGTTCCATAATTAGAAGGGCATGAAAGGAGACTTTCACAGTAATTACATTGGGTTTTATCCTTATGACCATCTTCACTGGAATTTAGTTTAGAAAATTGGTCCCACACCCATGAACTATTTTTTCTCACTTTCCAAGCTTTCTGATTTGTTTTATTTATCCTTGAAGTTACATCTTGAGTTTCACTAGCCTTCTCGGTGTTCTCACCAGCATTTTGATTTTGATATAAATGTTTTATATTTGAAGCATTCATACTTGTATTTTCATTAGTAATTTCTCTACGGAAATCCATCTAAAATAGAAGAAAGAAGATATATGACCAACAGACCAAGCAATCAAGCATACAAGTAATATTGTCCCTAGTAGAATTACAGGAAAGACTATTACGGTATTATCTAATTCACAGAACTGGGCCAATTGGCACGATCAGCCATGCCGCGGTAGGAAAATCCCCGAACAAGTTGAAATTCAGCTCGCAGTCCCAAAATTTCTGAGAAAACTCTGAAAAAATAGAACACAACATCAGTAAAAATCAGAAATTATAGAAGAACTGGTACTTGAGAGAGAGGGCATACCAGAGTAGATCGCTGCTCTGGCGATTGGCGATGTCGCTGCTCTGGCGATGGACGAAGGACAAATCAGAGCAAGTGGCGACGAGATCGGAGATGTAGGGACCTAGGGTTAGGGTTTTGAACTCTCGACCTTTGAGAATGAGAAGAGAAATCAGAGCAAAAGGCACGGCGGACAGTGACCAGCGAGATCGGAGATGCAGGGACCTAGATCTAGAGTTTGAGCCTTTGACAATGAGAAATCAAAGCACAAGACGGCCAGATCGGAGATGCAGGGACCTAGATCTAGAGTTTGAGCCTTTGACAATGAGAAATCAAAGCACGAGACGGTCAGATCGGAGATGTAGGGATCTAGATCTAAGGTTTAAGCCTTTGAGAATAAGAAATCAGAATAAGAGGCAACGAGATCAAAGACGCAGGGACCTAGGGTTAGGGTTTTGAACTCCCGACCTTTGAGAATGAGAATAGAAAACGGAGCAAAAGGCGCGGCGGGTGGTGACCGGCGAGATCAGAGATGCAGGGACCTAGATCTAGGGTTTGAGCCTTTGACGATGAGAAATCAAAGCACGAGATGGCCAGATCGGAGATGCAAGGACGTAAATCTAGGGTTTGAGACTGTGAATGAGAAATCAGAGAAAGAGACGACGAGATCGAAGACGCACGGACTTAGGGTTAGGGTTTTGAACTCTTACCTTTGAGAATGAAAAGAGAAAATGGAGAAAAAGGCGCGGCTGGCGGCGACCGGTGAGATCAGAGATACAGGGACCCAGATCTAGGGTTTGAGACTTTGAGAATAAGAAATCGGAGCAAGTGATGGCCTGGTGATGACCGGTGAGAGCGAGGGCGAGGCGGTGTCGCTACGAGTGCGGGGTCGAGGGCGAGAGCGAGGCGACGGCGCTGCGAGTGAGGAATTAGGATTACTGGGTTAGGGTTTCGGCTGAAGACCTATATATAGTGGGAAAACCAGTACGGTTTCGGTATACCGGTTTTTCAGAAAACGTGGAACCGGAACCAAAACCGGTTTTCCGGTTCTCTTAAATTTTAGAACCGGAATCGTACCGGTTTGATCTGAGAACCGGTTTTCCGGTACGGTTCTCAACCAGTACGGTTCGGTATACCGGTTTTTCAGTTTTTTTGCTCACCCCTACTTAAAACCATTTTGTACTATAGTCCAGCACATTGGCTGGATTATTCAGAAGTCAACACTCCCTTTTCTGTTGGTGGTCCATGTTGTATTGTGAAATACTAATGGGATGATTAGCTGCAATTAATAGCTTGATTTTCACTAGACTTACAATTAATATTCTCACTTAAACCAGTTGTTCCTTCTGATTGTGACTTATGAAATTGTCGTAGCCCTGTTGATGAAAAAAGTGTTCCATCTTCTACTTCTTTATATTTCTCATTTGTTTTGCTATATACAAACTCAAGTGGAAGTTAGATACTGTTTATTTCTATGTCAATGTTCTCAATCTGCAATTTTTGCTTTGATTATTTATCTTCCATTGGACATCCATATAACTACATCAGATTATAAGTTTACCTTTTATCTTCACATATGAACTATACAAAAATCAGATATTGCGAAATTTGGATGTGGTCTTTTTTCTTTTCAGGCTTGCATATTTTTATTGTTGCCTGTTGAATAGGCTAAGTAGCATTTGCTTGTTTGCCCATATACTTGACTAAAGAGAGCCATGGTCTGAGAAGTGTTACTTTTCTCCTCTAAATGCAGAGACAGTGATAATTATGCCAGCATTTGGTGTACAACTGGAATCTCATTTCTTGAGGTATTGCTCAACTGGAATTTTTGATGAAGGATGAGATGTATGTAGAATTATTCCTTTTTTGACCTTTCATGCTGTTTTAACCTTTTCATTCTCATTTAATGATATTCATTATAAAATTGTTCTTCATATAATACAATATGCTCCCACATATATGTTGATTTGTACAATAGGCTTGAGGTTTAATGTGCCTTGCAAGGCACGCTTATGGTAGGAAGGTATAGTACTTTTGGGTTCCTTGTTTCATCTGGCAACTTATTTACAGCCAATCATTACACTGATGTCTTGCTTTCACTACATGGCATATCTTTTCTGTTATTTTTATAAGCAATGTAGTACAGAATAAGGATGCTCTTTACAATTGATTCTTTTACTCTTTTACAAAACCTGTAGTCTTATATTTCTGATCATAGCAGTTTACTTCAGCTATATGTTTCTTAATAAGTACTTGTGGCTTCACCTCAAACTATTGAAGAATTGTTTCACATCAAAGAAATCTTATATCTCTGATATGGGAGTTATGCCACAGTTTGGTTCTAACCATGAAGAACTTTGGATCTATGCAATTATGGACAATTCAGGGAAACTAAAGTTTTGAAGAACCTTGGTTCATGACTTGTCTCTTCACTTCTGGCACTTGCTCAATAATCTGAAGATTGCATCTATGATTAATTATGCTCTATTCTTTATGATTACTGAACAATGCGAAATTTTAATTCAGCTTGAGACTTGTATGATCTAATTTTCCTCAGATTTGTTCTGCACATTTTGGGGCTGGTTAGGTTAATATTTACTTGTCTGAACTTGATGCCATTTTCATTGGATGAACGGTGACTTGTTTTGGTGATAGCATAGCATGTACTGCACTAAAGTCTAACCATGGTGGGTGGTATCCAATTTCAATTATCATGGGGGACATTATTGAGGCCCAATGTGATCTTGTTTAACCCATTTCAGCCATCAGAATAAGTATTTTTTTTCTTGAAGGCTGCAATGGACACCAATTTGTTAGACAACACCGTCATCCTTGGATCATTTTCTTCCTTCTCTACTGTCATTCTCCCATGGAACTCTCCAGCTTGTATTGGATACCTTGTGAAGTCTTGGGGAAGTTGTACAGTGTATACTGCTGAAACTAATGCATTTTGGTTTCTTCTTGTAGTAATTCTGGATTTCTTAAAGAAAACTCTGCCAAAGTTATTTAATGGACTCTACAATTTGCTATATCTCCTTTCTGATGCAATTAATTATCACATTTGCTATAGTGATTCGGCTTCTATCTAGAACACTCTCTGCTCGTCATCTCAAAAAGGATTAGATTTTTTCATATTTTACTCGGGAAGTGCATTTGGCCTTCATGTTTCTTGACGTCATTTCTGAAGCAGCAAGGAATAGCTACTTGTGTATATTCCTTCGTATTATTATTTTGTATAGTCCCTTATTGCAAATTGAAATAGCATTGTACATAAAATATTATATTTGCATATTTTCTATGTTATCACAGCCCATACAGTGGTCTTCTTAAAATGATCCTCTTTATTGTGTGAATTTAGTGGAAGAGTCGTCCGACGCTTTGTCCCCATTAGCAAGATTTTGAAACCTGTAATAAATGAATGTGTGACCCCTATTACGTGTTATTGGAGCCTGGCTATGATTCTTCATGGAGAAGAAGATCTAATGTTGGTTTTCCAGGTGAATGATCAGTGTCTTTGGCTTCCTTAGGCATTCAAGGTTTGGTTATTACATAATTGTTTCTTTGCGGCTTAAAGCTTGAATTGAATATGCAGAAATCAAAACCACCTGTCAAAATGCTGGTTCCAGTGTGGAAGGCCTTGTGTAAAGCCACAGATTGCAGTGATAAGGACTGAACATCTAATATGAAGAACATGTGCTTCAAGATGGTGCTCTATATCCCACATACTACCATTTGCATGTGTAGTTACTTTCACAGTGCCATCCAGATATCCAATTCCATCAGCATACTGCTCTATTGCAGCTTGTGGTGGATTTTTAGCTTCCAGAGAACCTAATCTCTTGTTTCCTCAAATTGGGGAAAAAAATACCTGTACTCCATGACTATTTGTTGTTTCACTTTTTAACTTTTCTCAGTCGCGAATGGAAATCATAGACTTACAATTGTTTTCTAGAAAGTATCTTTGTGATATATTAAATATGTTGAATGTGGCACTTCTGTTTACTTTATTATGCCCTTTTAGGTTGTTTGTAAACTTTTATTGTGATCCTATGACAAACTGATGGTGATTCTTTTGTTTCATTTTTTTTCCAAAAAGGTTGGAGCTGAATTTTATGTTCTTCACAGGCCATTCTCCATAGTGCTGCTGTCTGTTGCTTCCCAATTGGAGCTTCTGGAAATCTCCATCTGAAGTCTCTTTTGTCTCTGATCATTATATTTTCTTTACTAGTGTAACAGCTGATGAGTACAACAGCTTAGCTGCACTATAAGAGAGGTCATACTGAATTAGGGCACCGGAACAGAATACATTAATCACTGCATGATATTTTCTGATAATGATTAATATGTGCTTCCTTTTTGTTGTGTGGATCAGAATTGCACACTAAACGGCCATAGTTCGCAGCAGCAGAGCTGTCAAGGACCAAGGTGATCTTTATTATTGGTGATAATGAGCATCCATTCTGTATTTCAATATTCTATCTTCGCTTTCCAGTTTGCTGTTGAGATCAAAGTCGGGGATTTTGCTGACCATTTTGCAATGGTCCATTTCTTGTTATCGTCCAAAAAGAGTTGACTCTGAAAGAGGATTAGGCGATTATCTGTTAATGTTTGATTCTGATGGTTTGCTTTATGAATATATAGCTTTTCCTATTAATTGCAAGTTGCTTCAACAGTCAATATGCAAGGAGTGCTTGCGGCATAGTGGTTAAGCACGCAATTTTTCACTTAATAAGCACTAGCTCGTAGATGATCTAGTAGAAAATTCTGGGAGTTTTAGAAGTCATTAACAAGAAATTTAGTTTTAGCTTGTCAAAAGTAAATTATAGACATATTCGGGCAATTTGGTATCCTTTTTTGTTTTGAAAAAGGAATGCCAGGTATTCACTTGTTGCCCCTTTTTTGCCTTTTATTTTGTCTGTTTTTGTATTCCTGATAAACTCTATGTTGTTGAACTGATTATATGATTTCAATTCTTCAATATCAATTTTCAAGTTTTGAGTTCTCTTTCCTGTGTAATCTACTGAAGATGTTTATTTATAAGAGTTTCTTGTAAGGCATCCTGTTATTTTTTTCTTAGTTAAATAGGAAATGGTCAGTATTTTACATTTTTCTTGTTCTAATGAATTTTGTGTTTATTTTTGTTTGGCAATGATTACTTTGGTGCATCAATTGTTTAAAATTAGAAGTCAAAGACTAACATATTCACGGATTGTTCAATTATAGCGTTGTTTCACAAATTTTGAGCACAATGTTGATCATTGAAACACAAACCATAAAAATATTTATTAAACTAGATTGTGTCACAGAGAGAGAGAATAAACCACAAAAGTATGAACATTGTCAGAAAGGCATCTGGTAACTCACTTTCAAGTGTTTTCCTTGGATTTTATGGTTTGCTAGATTTATCTGGAATATAACTCAAGTATCGTGTATGTGTCATTGTAAACAATACGAAGTAGGATGTTCTCAAATGAGTTCCAAGATCTTTTCTCAAAACTTGTTCTCTTGATTTCACAAGATGGTAACTTGTAAAGATATGATAGAGAAGTAAAAATGTTCCAGATGGTTGTGAGTATGCTGTCTGTTTAAATACTTGTTCACTATGTACAAGTGAATTTGTGGTGGCTAGTGATTGATGTACGCACATTGTTTGGAAGGGGTTGTGGGGTTTTGGCATATGGTTGGGCGCTGCACTAATATCATGGATTCTGAGTGCAAGGGTGTGCTTATGTTGGTTTTTGCAGTGGCAAGGAGTTTTAGGCATTAACTCACGGTAGGCCTGACCAAAGGTAGCACGAGCCTGGCCCTTTGATTGCTGGTACAATAGCATCATGTTCCAGACGATCCAAATGATAAGCCTGTTTGTAGTACATTGTTGTCCATTTGCAGTTATAAGTATGGCTGACGGTCCAATAGAAGGGCGTTTATGGCCCACTATAAGCCCTGAGACGGCCCACGTATGGCCCATTAGAAAGCTCATTTGTGGCTCAATTAACGGCCACTTTAAAAAAAAGCCTATTAATGGCTCACTAATTATCCATTCCCATTTAGGGCCTATTAAATCCCACTGGGGGACCACTTATGGGCCCGTCCAAGGCCATTGGCGGTCCATTAAAAGTATACTTCTGCCCTATGCACGGCTAGGGAGCACGAGCCCCCACATACCCACGTGCAAAATTAGTGCTGCAATTCAGTCATTTCCATATTATACATGCATTGGTATGTGGTAGGTTATAGAAAAAAAAATATATAAGACACAATTCAACAGGAAATTGGAATGAAAATGAAATAAATCATTTCCAATTAGTAATTGAGAAAACACAGAAAATCAGAGCTAAGCTAAAAAAAGTGTGATTTAACCTGAAAAATACTCTACTGAGATAATTATGATAAATACATTCTCTATCATACAATAAATCAACACAACGTGTATGTACTACTATACTCAAAATTTCATTGATCAAGAACAATCGAAAAAAAAAAATTTAGAAAAGCAATAAATACATCCCTGAAGGCAATATGGTCATCTTCATATGTTTGCAAGGGATTTTTGCTCAGCTCTAGAAGCCTGTGAATGCATCATATATAACACCAGACAACAAAAAGACAAAAAGTACACCACAACGCCCAGCTGAAAAACACCTTCATACCAGCACAACATACATCTACTGCCAACAAGGCAGCCACACCCACATTCATGCAACACTGACCACAAACTTCCACATGCACAATCAAACCAACCATGCCCACAAGCACACCTCGCACACCGCCCTCACGTACACACCCACACCTGCACAACAAACATTTACAGCCAACAATGCCTGCACACCCACAGGAACCGGTTTGGCTCCAGATTGGTCATTCTGCATGGATAACTAGTATGAAGAGTAATGTCAAGAACTCATAAGAATTGTTTGCATGGATACGTTGCAAGCCTACTGATTCCATGGGTTACCAAATCAGCACATAACATATAATAGTACCTTCCCGTTACCATAATGACTTGATATATCAAATGGATGACAAGTACATAATGAAAGCAACAAAATACAAACTGCAGATTCAAAATCTGTCACAATGATATATAATCTCATGAACATGGCCCAACATAATACAAAAATGATTTAAGTCCAAGAAATTGTATCACACTAGGATAGTTGGTAAAATGATTATTAAAATCTTAACTAGTTTGAAGAGTAATGTCAGGATCTCACAAGAACTGTTTGTGTAGATAGGTTGCAAGCCTGCTGATTTCACGGGTTTCAACATTGACACAAACAAAATGCTCTAAATCATTTTTCTGCAATTCCCTCCTGAAATGTTTGTGACACTTAATCAATGTCAACTAAAAGCAAACCAAGATTCTTTAGATCATAGAAATGTAGTATGCCAGCTGTTTTCTGTCTTAGTAACAAAACAATATGCCTCATATGACCCTCTGAATAATTTGTAAAGCACAGAAAACATGACGAAACTATTTCATAAGTGTACAGTTCTACAATTTCTTGATGAAAGAGATCTAGTACTAAGATCACAACAACATATTACCAAAGCCACAATCGGTTAGACCTGCAAGATCAAATATATATTTTCTGTATAAATGAGTCTACCTGAATAAGCATCATCCATTAACAAATGACATTCGAAGAGCATAGTTTTAAATATCATCACAGTGTGCCAGCCAACTTTGTGAAGATCCCAAAAACTAATGGTGCCATTCCAATTTATTAAATGTTTTACCATTATCAGAAAAGTGTAATGCACAATTTGGAATATCAAATTATCTTCTATTTTAACCACCCTTTTCCCTCTGAAAATTTAGTTACAAAGCATATCATGGAACAAACATGTTATTCTGTATAAACAAAAGAAGTGGCAAAAAATGAAATGTAAACAAAAAGAATTGCATCATTGGCATAAAGAATGTAAGTACCTAAAAAATAGACATGCAAACCATCGAATACAGGGTTTGTCTATTCCAATTACCACTCCTTCCCACCAAGGAACATTCTACCATGCACCAACATGTGTTCCAATTTGCTCAGCATCATCATCAGAAAAGTGATTACATGGGTTGCATGGTCGAATTGTAAGGTGATCTGTGCATTTCCTAATTTATCAGGAACTGTAGGTCTGAAAGCAGGGATCCTTCACATAAAATAACTATGCAACTCACTGGGTGGAGATTTGGTACAAATTAAGGTCTCCAATCATTTAAAAATCAGAATGAATTTCAGCAGGCAATTGTTGCCTTTTCCAACTGTTTTATGTAGAATATTTCCTAGAATTCAGAATAACCTAACAGTAACAGTACAATTCTTATTTAGGATCTAAAATTAACAAATGACAGCACCTTTCTGTTATCACAAGGATTTGGTAAATCAAATGGCGAGTAAGCAATGAAAGCAACAAATACATATAACATATTCAAAATCTGTCACAATGATATAATATCTCATGAGCATACCCCTATGAAATATGAAAACGATTTAAGTTCAAAAAGTTGAATTCCTAGCATAGTTGTTAAAGTAATTATTAAAATCTCAACTAGCTTGAAGAGTAAATTCATGAACTCATAGGAATTGTTTGAACAGATAGGTTGCAGGCCTACTGATTCCATGGGTTGCAACATTAGGACACACAACATATTCTAAATTATCTTTCTGGAATGCCATCATGAAATGTTTGGGACACCCAATCAATATCAACTAATGACAAACCAAGATTCATTAGTTCTTAGAGATGTAGTATACCAGCCGTTTTCTATTTAACTAGTATAAAAAGTAATGTCAGAAACTCATAAGAATTGTTTACATAGATGCATTGCAAGCCTACTGATTCCATGGTTGCCAAATCAGCACATAACATATAACAGTACATTCCCGTTACCATAATGACTTGATATATCAAATGGATGACAAGTACATAATGAAAGCAACAAATACGAACCACAGATTCAAAATCTGTCACAATGATCTATAATCTCATGAACATGCCCCTACAAGTCCAAGAAATTGTATCACACTAGGATAGTTGGTAAAATGATTATTAAAATCTTAACTAGTTTGAAAAGCAATGTCAGGATCTCACAAGAACTGTTTGCACAGATAGGTTGCAGGCCTGCTGATTTCATGGGTTTCAACATCGACACACACAACATACTCTAAATCATTTTTCTGCAATTCCCTCCTGAAATGCTTGTGACATCTAATCAATGTCAACTAAAAGCAAACCAAGATTCTTTAGATCATAGAAATGTAGTATGCCAGCCATTTTCTGTCTTAATAACAAAACAATATGCCTCATACGACCTTCCTCTGAATAATTTGTAAAGCACAGAAAACATGACGAAACTATTTCATAAGTGTACAGTTCTACAATTTCTTGATGAAAGAGATCTAGTACTAAGATAATCAACTACTTAAGCAGCTAGGTTACCAGAAGGCTAAAAAACCTACAAAAAGGTCTTAATGTAGCAACTAAGGCAAATGGTTTTGGCTAACCTGAATTTCAAGACATTTCCCAAACCACTTGAATGCATTGTTTCAGTTTCTTTAATTAGTTGTTAATAGTTGGAAGACCAAAAATCATCATCCCCAAAAGGATCCTAATCTTTGTTGATCATTGCTAATTAGAATTCTTGTCGTTTAATATTACAATTCGGATTATAACAGAACGTCTATGATGGATTTAAGGGAAAATATGATGGAAAAGAACCACACCGACCTAAATCAAAGAATGAAGCACGGATCATCGCTACAACAATCGAGAGATAAAGGAAGTCAGCCATTCGCTGAATTCCACTTTGGGATCAACCGATATCATTGTTGAATAGCTCCGACTTCGATAATATCATGCAAAGAACAGCAAAAAACCCTAATCAAAGATAATATGAGTCGAAATATCAACAAATCACGGTCTGTGAATTCCACCTTGGGACCAAGCCGGACCTAGTTGAATAGCTCCAAAAAAAAAAAACGAAAATCCCGCAAGCCATCAACGATCACCTCACAAGCTTAAAAAAGATCGAGTTCTACAAATAAGCAGGAGAAGAATCCATCTACCAACAACCAAGAACCCGTCGTCAATAAAAATAGGTAATAACATTGCTCGCGCTACCAAATCGACGAAATCCCAGAAATTCAAAGAATAAAAACAATAAGAGATCAAAACCCCGGAAGATTTCAAGAAGACGCACCATCCTCGATCTCGAAGAGGCTATGATTTCAGAGAGGAAACAAAGATTCGAATCAGAAATTCTTACCGAAATCGCTTCAGATCGTCTTTTTCAAGGGCTCCGAAGCTGCGGTGAAGATCGAAACTCTAGAATAATCGCTTCGGATCGTCTTCTTGGAGGGCTCCGAAGCTGCAGCGAAGATCGAAACCCTAGAAATCTTTGAAAATTTGAGAGGGAGAGAGACAAAGAGAGAGAGAGAGATGGGAAATGGAACACTTGGGAGCGGGCGGCGAAGAAGAGAGTCGTTAGGGCGGGTCGGATCTTGGAGGGTCTGAAAAAGCATGGTGGGGAATCCGAATCCGTTAAGAGTGACATGATTACAGATAAGTCCTTCTAAACATGGAAATTTGTGTGTACGTCGCCCATACATGCAAATGGCTCCTTCAGATTAAAAACAAAGGGAAAAATTATTTACAAGTCTCTGGTAATTTCCTAATTGTGCTCCAAGTCCTTATCAAAAGTCAAATTTGTAAATGAATACCTCCGTTCTTAGGTGCTAAGGCAAGGGATTTTTTTTTTTTTGATGGTCGTTGCCATTATAAAATAAGTGAGACTATTTGGAGGAGCAACATTACTCTTGCTACCGAAGGTTCTTCCTTTGCTTATTTTGCATGTGCATTCTTTATATTCTTATTGTGGAGGTTCTTTTTCACCAACATTTAATGTATGTTTGATTTAGGATCAAAATCAATATCATTCTGTTATGATCAATTTATCTTCTAAATATTAAAAAAAACAATCAGATTATTTTTATGTTACTTTAAAAAATAAATTATCATACTATCATTATATTTTATTCATTTAATTAAACTTCAATAAATGATACATTCAAGGATATAAAAACCGAAAAAAAATTTAAACCATTTACTAGTCAAGTTAGTATTCAAATATAAAAAATTTAACCATATTATTTTTTTATATTTCAATATTGATTTTGAGCTTGAGTTTGACTTTGATTCCAAACTAAACAGTGCCTTGTGTACTCAGTAGCTCTTTCTACACTATTATCTACCTGCCAAGCAGTTTCATTTCCCCCTCTTAGTCCCCATAATCAACATGTGTGTTGATGTCTTCAACCTTGATGTGGAATGTGGCCACATGAACTCAGTATGTTTCTTTCTGTAAGAAGCAATGATATTTTGTATGACAAACTCGTTTTGTTGTTGCATGGTGCCTTATCTCATGCCAGATGCATTTTTCTGTTTTTCCTCTTTTTTGGTTTTGATTCTCCTCTCTTACGGGGCACCTGATTGAGGGCACCAGGACCATGTTAACTCAATGTGTAACATAGAAAACTACTTCTCTAACTTGAGTTCTTACCATAAAATGACAAAAAAAATGTTGCAGAAATGCCACACTGTACAATAGGAGTCACTCAAATCCCACTGCAAGCTACATCTGTGACTTACAAAGAGGCCCCATTAAACCCCTAGCTTAAAAATCCTAAAGAGAATTACCAGAGCTTTGTCATTTGAATGTTCATTGTGGATTTGCTGTATGCCGTTTCTTTTTATATTTCTTGTTTTGATTGGCCAATACAAACAAGCTCACAATGCCAAACTTCTTTCTCTTTGCAGGGAACTGCTTGCGGACAGATGCATTCTCAGTCCTTGGTGGAGACATAACACCATTCGTCCTGCTCAGCATTTGCCCCAAGGAAACCTTTGGCTTCACATTAATCTTCTCCTGTACATAGGAATCAAAAACTTCAGGGCTCATCAGCTTCCTGCTAAGTATTTGCCCTATGGTCACTGCACTCCTTGATCTCCTATCCGCAACCAAGCTCAGTCCATTCACATCAAGCATCCGAGAATCTCTTCTGTGGTGCCCCGTGTGAGAATTCTTGAACTTCGTCGAGTTGTGAGCAGAACAGAGTTTCTGACCATGTTCAGACCTCCACTTCCTGAGGGCCTCCTCAACTGCTAGCTTTGCTCTACTGGCAGCTTCTTCCCTCTTTATGGCCTCATCCAGGATCTTCCTACTAGTTTTGATTTCCCTCTTCGCTGCCTCCACCTTTATTAGTAACTCATCTTTCACGCGATTTGCTTCTTCTACTTCTAGCATAGCAGCTTCTATCTTCTTCCTTGAGACTTCCTCGGCCTCTTCAGCTTTATGAGTCAGCATGATATACTCTTCTATAGGGAGAGTGATACTGCAGAGGTTATCAGGATCAGTCATGTTATCACTGTTGGTTAGAGCTTTGATCTGGGAGAGGGCGGCAGCTTCTGCAGCTCTGGCAGCATCCTCCATCTTCTTGGCTGCAAGCCACCGTATTTCAGCAGTTGTTATGCTAGCCTTTGTTTGCTCAATCTCAGCAGTCAATCTTGAGATTTCGGATTTTCCAGCTTCTGCCATCTTCCTGTAGTCTTGTGCCTTGGAGTTCAACTCTTTAATCTTCCTTGAAATATCTGCAGGATCCTGTTGTTTACATTCTGCATCCTTAATTCGTTGCAGTTTCAGTGTTGTTTGATTTAGTTCTTCTTCCAATGATGAAACCATAGCAGTATCTGCACTGAGCTTCTGACAGGTTTTCTCAAGCAATGACTTCTCTTTCTCTATTTTGCTGTTAAGCAACTCAATGGACGACCGAATACCAGCCAAATCACTGGTTGTCCTACTCAGGTTCAACTTTGCTTGCTTCAGTTCTGTCAAAATCGATCCTGGAGTTTGCTTTGGCCCCACATTTGGGCCTACCAGGTCAACCTGGTTTCCAGGTTCTTTGGAACAATGTTCTTCAGATTCTGTAACAGGATGGACCTTTTTACTGTCTGAGATCACTTCTGAAATGTTGTTTTCTTCCAAGGCTTCCCTCTGTAATTTTGACTTCAATTCATCCATAATTTTTTTAGTCATCTCAAGCTCTTTTAAAACATTAAGGGTTTCCTTTTCTTTTAAGATCAGATCCTTTTCTAGCTCTGCAGTTTGCTCTTCCACTTTCGTGATATCAGCTTCTTCAAATGACGAATTTTTCTGGCAAGAAATTCAGCAGAATCTACTTAAGTAGATAGAAGTAAGTAACAGACGAACAAAACTATTGCTGAATAGAACCAGGAACCTTGATTCTGAAGCAGATTTCAAGAATGCAAAACCTTAAACCCATTTTCAAACAAAAAAGGGACAAATCTTGCTTAAAAAGAAATGACAGGAATCAAGAAGACAGTATTTTCACCAATAAACAACAAAAAGGTATAAACTCAAACCAGCTGTTAATATTCTTTGGTTAGGATTAACGATGAGACCTCAATAAGTTTTTACGAGAAAGAGAATCAATCAGTGATACAGATGACATTCGCTTGCATAATTTTTCAAGCCAGTTAGAATAGCTACAGCTTCTGGAAACAAATTCCCAAAAGAGAAGGCATTGCAATCGTCTCCATGCAAGTCATCAAAAAAATATCAACAAAGAAGTATTTCTGCAAATGCATTACACATGAAGATACCAAGCCTGAGAACTTCAGTCTGCAGAGGACATGGTCTTGAATTACTGAATCAGATAAATATATTAGGGGTGAAGGAAACATATAAGATGCCAAATCACAAAATAGAATTTGAGACAAAGTGAGAATACCCAGTAATCAGGGAACCGATGCGAACTTTAGAAACACCTGACATTTAAAGTGAAGTAGAAATAATGGAACCAATCAATGTCATCCACAAAACTAAATTGCCAAAGAATGGTAAATGATTTTTGGTGACATAGATATTAACTTCAGAGATGAGCACATCGAACCAAAGGCCAGAACTCAGAAGAGTCTCATGCCCATCCGATGCCCATATTGAGGCTAAAAGCAAACAAAGATAGTGATATAGTTACTATAACAAACAACATAATTTAATGAATATAACAGTAAGTCACATGGCAAGGAGACTGATCCCACCAGAAGAATCAGAGGAGGCTTCTCATTTATGGTTATGATCATCTAAGAGATACTACATAAATGCACCTCTATACAAGAATTCATGCACCATTCTGGAACCTCAACAAAATGAAATCCCACACTTTAAAAAAAACTAATTCTGCATATAACCTCAGAATTTGCCTTCTAAAAGTCATAGAAGAATAAGAAGGAACTTCACAAAGCTCCTAATACCATTTCTCACATTGAATTCCGTAACTAGATGTAATCGGCAAAGTAAAATTACGCATTGATTTCCATGTTCGTATTAGGAGATGTACAATTATGGGTAGTGATAGAGGTTCCGATCCGAGTATAAATATCATGATGACGCTTACGCCAGTCTAACATAATGGCATTATCAGGATATATAAACACTTCAAATTGAGCATTGTCTCTCAAAGATAGTGCAAAATGTAAATGCACCATCTTTCAACAAGATGATAAACATTTGTTCCTTCGTGAAATCAAATGACAATAGTACGAAGCACCAGTTCACTTCCGGATTCCATTTCCCCAAATTAAAACGAAAATAAGTGGCAAAGGAGCGCAAATCTCAGTATAAAAAACTCAGCCTCCTCGCGAACACCATCAGAAAACAGCCTCACGTCCGAGGAAAAAGAAAACGAAAAAGCTCTCTCTCTTAGCTTCCTAAGAAATAACAAAAGAAACCCAAGATTTGCTTGCAGAAACTCAAAATCCCAAAATTCCAAACAGAGCATCGAAATCGCACAAAAAGCCACAAACTGGCAAGAAATACAAACATAAAAAAAAAAAAACAAACCTCCGGGGAAAAGAGCTGCCTGAGCTGGGATTTCCAGACGGCGCTGCCGCCGAACCGGTCGACGGCCTCCTTCACGGACTCGAACGGCACCGAGGTGTCGATCTCCGCCCGTCCCGCCGCCGTCCACTTCGGCCCCGCCTCCAGCATCGGCTCCATTCCGCGCTCTTTCCTCCGCAAAATTCGACGAAAATGGCAGCAAATTCGTTAGGGTTTCCGAGCTCCAGGTCGTCGACGAAGAGGATCAAAAAAGAGGAGGAGGAGGGAAAATAAAACGAGTAAATATTTGATTTCCTTTAGTTATTTGGGTAAATATATAAGCCGTTCACCTAGCATCGAGATTTGCATAATGATTCAATGGACGGTAAGATTTGAATGGAGTGATATGGAAATGGGCGTGGAGTTGGAGGAAATTACGGTGTTGGATGAGCAGTGACCCGTTGGCGTTTAGCTTTAACTTTTTGTGCGAGTCACGAGGCAGAAAAGACCGTTGGGCTGCGTGGACCAGTAATTGGTCTGAAATACCCTCCGGAGGAGGTGGAATTTACATGCTCATGTGTGGGCCTGTGTGGGCCCGTGGGCTAAGGGCGGGACTCGTGGACAAAGTCGGATTTACTTGGGTGCCAGCTAGAGATGGAGCCTCATGCATGGGCCCCGCTTTTTCTAGTGACGTGGTCGGACAAGGTGATCATATGCATTATATCGTGAGTTCCTTTTTATTTTGTACATTCTAATTTCATTTAAGCACAAATATTTAGTAGGATCATTGCTATATAATTTTTTAAAATATTACTAATTATTTTTTTTATAAATTAAAATTGTATATATTTATTAGTGGAGTTCAGTTATTATCATAAAAAATTGTATTCTATCCGGTTGATTATTTATTTTGGATTTATTTTTTTTCCTCCAAATTTAAAAAATTACATATGATTTCTGAAAATTTTGATAAATTATTTTCTTTGAATTTTAAAAATTATATATAATTATTTGAAATTTTGTCAAATTACATATTTTTAAAAATTTTAAAAATTTGATATACAATAACCGAGGAAGAAATATACAACCTATTAGATTATTACAATCTAAAATTAGAATTTTATAAATTTAACAAAAAAATTATGTAATTTGATAAGATTTTTAAAAAAATTATATATAAAATTGACCCATATATATTAAATAATTAATTGTGTTATGTATGTTTCTCTCTACACGTAAAAATCACTGTAGCATTTTACTTCAATAATAACGCTTTTTATTCAGTGTTAGTTAAAAATGCCGCTAATACATTATCATTGAGAGCGTTAAAATTGTTAGAGGTGATAATTTTGAATATTGTTAGCACTAATTATTTAGTGCGAATACTAATTATATAGCGCCGACAACGTTAAGAGATTTGCTGGCGTTATCTTAGTATTATCAGCACTAACTGTATAGCACAACAATATCAAGGCCCCGTTTGGTTTGTAATTAAACTTAAACTCGAGTTCAAGATCAATATTAATGTATAAAAAGATAATTTAATTAATTTTTTTTATTTAAATGCTAGTCTGATTAGTAAATATTTTAAATTTTTTTTGGATCTTTTATGTCTTTGGATATATTATTTATTAAAATTTGAATAAATAAATATAAGAGTAGTATAATAAATTATTTTTTAAAGTAACGTAAAGATAATATGATTATTTTCTTTTCGTTTGAATGATAAACTAATTAACTTAAGATGTTTTTGATTTTGATTTCATACACACCCTAAGAGTTTTATTACTGCTAGTTTAATAATATCAGCACTAACCGTATAGTGTCGACAATGCTAATAGCTTTGTCTGACTAATGCAGACATTTGATTCTTAGCATCAGTCAATCACTTTCACCTCCAAATCTTCTGTTCTTGTTTCCGAATTTTTGATGATGAAAATGATGATGAGTTTTATTGAAGATTTGTTGATCTACACATCATATCACATATTGTTCGTTATGGATCACCGTCTACCCCACCTTAAACCTGAATTAGATTTTCTTTTGGTTGTTAAAGTGAATATACACCTCTAATTACAAAAGAACTTCAAAGAATGGAGCTAGTAGGCAGAGATGGATTGTGCAATCGATCACGGACACGTTCTCGGTGGTAGGAGTAGATTCAGCCAGAAATAACTCTTCTCGATTACTTGAGCGGATGCATCCACCTCACTGACAATGGCATGAGAGGCGGCAGAAGGCCCACGAGAAGCACAGAAGCAAGCAGCTTCATGTAGATTTCTTCATTAAGATACGGACATAGAGATAGCCACCATAGTTACAAATCAGATTTTAAGTTTCGCGATCATTTGGTTTTAGAGAAAAGCTTAAAACCCTTAGTTATTGTAGACATATGTTGAGTTTTAGGTGTTTTAAACTCGAATTAGAGTTTGAGTTAAAGTAGAAATCTAAAGTTGGATTTAGATTTATGATTGATTTGTAATATTAAGAGTTATAATTAGAGTAAAACTCAGACTCAATAAAAAATCTATAAATATACTATAATACATAGGGCTTAGATATGATAGCGCAGTATTAAAGTTGAATTAGAAAGAAATAGAGAGAAAGGAATAGAGAGAATAAAGAGAATAGAAAGAGAGAGTGTGTCGACTCTCCTATGTGGGTCTTTCTAATGCTTTTCGGTGGTCTCTCGTGGTGTTCTCTTGAAAATTTTCTCTAAAGGCGGAAGCATTGCCGAGACTTAGTGGAAGAGTTTAAATAAGTAAAAAAAGAGTGAAGTCTTTCTTATAGACTCTTATAAAACCTCTTTTCTTTTGATAGTGGATCTCTCGCTGCTTTATATTGTTATTTTTTTATCTCATATTACTTCTCGCTTCTTGTATTATTTTAGATAAGATGATTTGTAAACCTTTCGCTGCGAATCCCAACAATTGGTATCAGAGCTTAGGAGTAAATAACCAAGATGGCAAAATCCTTACTCGAAGTGGAGAAGTTTTGACAATAAGATAAATTTTGCCTAATTACAGAAGAAAAAGAACGCGAATCGAGATTTAAAGAAATTTTGAGGGTTGTATATGCAAAATCTTCATCCCTCTCGGCCAGAGCGAGGCAGTTGACTCTGGCGGCATGGCTGCACACGACCCGACGGCGGTGCAAGTCCAGCATGAGGCACGGCGGCGAAAGCGGCCGGTGGCACACTAGGCAGTGTGCGACTGTGCGGTGCGCCAATGTGCGGGGCAACACGCATGACGCTGGACGCCAGCGCATGGGGCAACGCTAGGCTACATGGGCCGCTCAGGTTGTGCAGGTTGCGGCGACGTGTGACCCGGCACGATGGTGCGAGTTTAAGGATGACCCGGGGCAGTGGTTTGGTGGCGGCGGCCTAACGCGGCCGTGGCCTAGCGGAGGCGGCGACGTAGGACCTCAGGGGCAACGGAGGCTGGGGTGCCGCATTGCATGTGGAGGAGGCCGTCCTGGCGGATCTAGTCCAAAAGAGCAAAGAGACTGAAGTCGGAGACCTGGAGGTTGTCGTCGTGGTCGAGGAGGAGATTCTCCGGCTTGAGGTTGCGGTGGTAGACGCCACAGGAGTGGCAAAAGTCAACAGCGGCGAGGAGCTGGCGGAAGTTGTGGCGGACGAGGTCCTTACTGATGACCTTGATGGTGATGCTCTCTCCGTTGCGGAAGTCACGGCTGTGGTGGACCTTGGCGAAGGTGCCATGGCTGAGGACATGGCCCAGCTCGTAGCGTCCTTGGAGGACACTGGAGGAGGGAGGAGAAGAGATATCCTTCATTGTTTGCAGTCATGATGTTTGTGATTTTGACTGAGCAGCATTCAGGATGGCAGGAGGCTGCTATGGTGGTGATGAGAGGCGGCTCGCATGCTCCTCACATGCACACCAGTGAGCTTTGGGGTCACAAGCTGGCGTGTGGGAGACTGGAGCGGTGATTGTACGAGGGCTGTCATAGGTTGGAGCTTAGGAGACGGACGATGGCAACGACTCGATCGATGGAGGGGCTCGAAGTGGTGACGAGCACGATAGGTTGTGCAGGCGCACATAGGCGGATGGTGGAAGCATTAGTGGGGCTTCTCCTCCGAGGAGGCCAAGGTTTTGACGACACGAACCAAGGGCTGCAGCGCAAGCGCAAGTTGGTCGAAAACTGCCGAGGAACCACAACCTCATAGCCATGGGAGCCCAAGGATTGTCGGATTGTGCGGGTCTAGCACAGGCACAAAGGAGCTTAACGCCTGTGAAGCTCGCAGAGGAGGAGAGCAGCTTAGGGCAACGAAGGCTAGTTGCTATGGTACAAACTAGGTGAGGCAATGCTCTGGCGATAGGAGGTGGAGCTCAGGAGGTGGTGAAGTCGTGCTGGAGCAAGACTAAGGAGGGGACAAGAGGAAGAATGAGGTCAAAGAGCAAATTTGAAGTTGGCTCAAGCTTGCATCTTGCGATTAGCTGAATAAGCTAGTAGCTCAAGGTGGGGGCTGGATGAGAAATGATAGCTGAAGATTCGTGATGGTGACACATCATAGTTCAAGCCAAGGTGGAGATTGTTAAGTTTTAGGTGTCTCGAACTCGAATTAGTGTTTGAGTTAAAATAGGAATCCAAAGTTGGATTTAGGGTTATGATTGATTTGTAATATTAGGAGTTATAATTAAAGTAAAACTCAAACTCAATAAAGGTTTATAAATATATTATAATACATAGGGCTTACGTATGGTGGCGCAGTATTAAGATTGAACTAGAGAGAAATAGAGAGAGAGGAAAAAAAAGAATAGAGAGAAATTTAGTGATGATCCCTTTTGGTGTTCTCTTGGAGATTTTTTCTAAAAATGGAGGCATTGCTAACTTAATGAAAAAATTTAGTTAAGTAAGAAAAAGTAAAATCTTTTTTGTAAACTGTTATAAAAACCTTTATTTTTTAATAATATATTTCTCGCTGTCTTATTTTATTTTTTTATATTATTTCTCATTTCTTATATTGGTTGAGATTAAGTGTTTTTTGAAACTCGCCCATCTCAACAAATATGCCCATTTAATTTCCATGACCGCAGCTTTCTACAATTCTTGCTGTCGGTGTGTCCTACAGCTTTCTGACACCTTCGTTTCAGTGTCCATTTCTGGATATTGGACGAAACCTACCGTGAAGCTTGAGAGAAAAGTCGAATGACTGCTACATTGAAATATTGAATATTTCAGTACAAATAGAGAGTAGAACAACTAACTCATCATTACACTGAAGAATCTCGATGGAAGATAATTTTCTTGCCTCCACTGGACCTCACGGCTCTGTCCATCAGCAATAGGTTTTGGGAGCAAGGAACAGGTTGGAATCAACAGATGAACGCGGGCTTCGGCCCCAACTTTTAGGATCTTTTAAGCCATTTGGGCCCGGATTACGGATAATTGCGTTTTAAAATAATATTCTAATTTAATTATACTTCAAAAAATTCAACTAATTAGTCACAATTTTTGGGAACTGCCTTACAATTCTAAAGAAACCAAAGCTTCGTCTCTCATAAAACCAGCTTTTTATTTGAATTTGCTGTAAAAAGTCTAGAGCGAAGGACAACGCTTGCGCGTTGTGCCACCATTTCCCAACATCTCTAATGTATAACAAGACCCTAAAGCTCACCAGAAAGCAACGCCACTCATACACACAGAGAAGCACTTGTCTTTACAACACCATAAAAGTCATACCTGAAACCCTAAAGAGGAAGATGTCTGAGTATCCATCTCCTTCTCCACCGGCGTCACCTCCAAGCTCTCCTTCTTGTACTTGTACCTGCAGGAAACCCACACGAAAGCCACTAGGTTGAGCGCCGATATCGCCATCAGGAATCCGTAGTAGTAGTCCAAGTGGGAGTCGTTCAGGTTGTTCCCTATCCAGCTCTTGCCGCCGCCTCTCCTGGTTAACTTGTCCACCACTGTCACTAGAAAGCTGTTCAGGAAGTTACCGACGCCGATGCCGCTGGTGAAGAACGTCGTGCCAAGGCTCTGCATATCCTCCGGCGACTGGTCGTAGAAGAACTCCAGCAGCCCGATGGCGTTGAACACGTCGCCGACGCCGAGAAGGACGTACTGGGGAAGCAACCAGAAGATGCTCATCGGGACGACGTCCTTGGGGCCGCCGGAGTGGTGGGTCTTGATCACATGCATACGTTTGATCTCGACGAAGTAGGCCACCGTGGTGACTAAGATGTGGAAGCCGAAGCCGATCCCGAGGCGCTGGAGGAGGGTGATGCCGCGGGGGTTGCCGGTGCGGCGGCGCAAGAAGGGTACAAAGTAGCGGTCGTAGAGAGGGACGGAAAGGAGCATGGAGATAGTGACGAAGCTGCCCAGGGAGGCGGCGGGGATCTGGAAGCCGCCGTGCCCAATGGTGCGGTCCAGGGTGGTTCCCTGCTTGACGAAGAGGGTATTCACTTGGGCCCAGATTGTGCTGGGGATCAGTGTTGCCAGCCAGATAAGCGACATGCCGAGCACCAGCTTCGTCTCCTCCACTTGCGTCACCGTCCACGGCGGCCTCGTACTGTTTGCTCCGTTCACTGCTGCCTTGTCTAAAAACCTAAATTAGAATAATAGAAATAAAAAAAATTAAGACCGGAAAAGAGGTGACCACGCAGCCGATAGACCATTTTAGACGATTTTAATTTGAAATTTTCGAATATTATTTAATATTATATAATTAAAGGATCAGTGTACATTTTGTTAATCAAATTAGAAAGACATGCCTTCCGGATAAAATCGGGCACCGGCCTCTTAAAAAAAAATTATTAAAATTATTAAAAAAAAGACAATTAGGCATCAAATGAATGCTTATATACTAGCGAGCGAGTGACTAAATAATCGTCAAAAATTTAAAATTATTAATTATCAGGTATTTAAATGGTCGATATCTACTGCATAATCGCTATTTTTCACTACAAAATGACTGTGAGAGCTAGATTAAAATCGACTATTTAAAAAAATTAGTGGAGTTCATTAGTTGCGGTGTGGTGCTTGTCGCATTGCATTTGTTCCAAGAATTTAAGTAGTACTTGCATTACATCACAGCCATTCATGCTGGATTCGCTGTCGGATACGCTGCGAAATGCCAGCTGGTCCGACAGCACCACTCTAACACCAAAATCCACGTCCCATTGACAGGGCTTCTGGTTCGCATAACGTGCGCCTTCCACTAGCATGGCCAACAACTCCACCAACGAAACCCTAACACCGAAGTCAACGAGTCAACGCAAAAGCAAAGAGCTAACCTGAAGGCCCTGGTGTGGTGCACTCTCCTCTTCCCTGTTAGCACATAATGCTGCGGTCCTAGCTCGTGCAGCTCTTCCGGGTCCTCTGGAAGCTGCAATCTCCGGTTGGCAATCGCCGTCACGCAAACCCTAACCATCTCCTTTGCCGGGCTTTTCGTCTTCCTGACCTTGTGCCGGTAATTCGGGGTGCCGAGATAGAATATCACCAATGACACAATCAACCCCGCAGTGGGGATCCCGTACCCGAGCCCCCATCCTAAGTTTTCTTGTATGTACACTAGGCCCAGAGTGGCCATGAGGCCTCCCAGGAAGGAGCTGAACATCCACCAGTTGAAGAAGGAGGTCTTGAGCTTCTTCTCGTGCGGGTCGAAGTCATCGAACTGGTCTGCGCCGAAGGTGGAGATGTTCGGCTTGGTTCCTCCAGCGCCGGCGGCGATGATGTAGAGAGCGGAGTAGAAGAAGGCGATCTGGGAGGGGGTTGCTTTGTTGCAGACGCCATTTGTGCAGGTTGGCCTCAGGGACTTGAGGGAAACGGCCATTGTCAACAGGAGCATACCCTATAGGAAAAGTGCTTAATTTGGTTAGTGGTTTGGAAAAAACAATTGATTAATCCTATTATCAATGATAAGAAACAAAAGATTTTGGAGCTACCGGTTAAGATTCTTTTTGTCGCAGTAACAAGCTAAATTCTCAAAAACAAATATCATTTGCTTTCTCCTATGAAAAATATTATCTTTTCTGTCCTTTCGATGAATGGATGATGAATATCATGAACACCGCTCTCCATTAGTAAAAAGTTTGCATTGGTGTCGATCAATTAGTGCAACTTGGTCTTGGAGATATCAATTTTAATTTAAAAGAAAGATCACTAGGGTTTGGTTGTAAATGCAACCAACCCATTCTCAATAGTTGTTCTGTCAGTTGCTAATATTAATGCGGAAGACAATGATTGAGAACATTGATAGTAAGGTTTCCCATCTTCATCACCGATTTGGCCACAAAAATCAAAACGACAGAACTAATTAAAACAATAATCATATTTAGAAATACTGTTATGATTGCTAATTTAGATTATCAAGCTGTATGTGTGTTGTTTGACTGTACCATGGAATATATGATGGATGAAACAGTGAAGGTCCAGAAGCGGCCGATGTAGGTGTCGGCGATGTAAGCGCCGATGATCGGCGTGATCCAGACGGAACCCGACCAGTTGTTCACGCTCCGCACGGACGGCACCGTGTCCTCGTGCAGCTGCGTGGTGAGATACACCACTAGATTGGAGGCCACTCCGTAGAATGCCATCCTCTCAAAAGCTTCATAGCCTGCATCATAGTTTCCATTTCACGAAACAAAAGCAAAACAACTGAAAAGCTTGTGATTCTGATAACTGATAACTGAGGCATACCTACTAGGAAGGCGCAAGCCTTCCATCTCCCGGTCTGCGAAGAGAGAACCGGCCGGCCCCGGAGATCGACGGAGCCATCTTGCGTGAAGCCTTGTTTCTCCATTAATAGAAAGAACTCTTTGCTATATTTAGGTGACAGAGAGAACTTTTGGAGCTTGGAGAGAGAAGAGAGGAAAAAGACGGAGATTCTTGAAAGGAGCACGGTGGCCTCAACCTAAGCTTATCATCACCTGAATAAGCTGCTATAAATAAGCAGTAGAGAGGTGTGGCCATGCGCGTTGGCACAGCCTCTTATCTTTTGAACTAGTGTATTTCTCTGGCATTGTCTTCTTCTACTCTGTTTTGACTCTTCGGAAGCTTTGACCAAGGCTGAGAAGCGCCCTTTTTTTCTTTTATTTTTCAATATAATATTTATTTATTTTATTTTTTTTGGGTTTTTTGTGGTTGTTGATCGAAAATGGGTGCGAGTGAGTGGGTCTACAGTTTATTCTTTGTTTTGGCATGGTCGTTCCACTGTGTTATTCCATTTAGAGGACTATCCACCGAGTTAAAGTGATTATGATATCTAAAAAGAGGCTAGAAAGAAGATTCTGGTCTCCTGTCAAATCTAATCAATCTTAGTTTGAGATAATTTTCATTTTTTTAATTAAATTAATTAATTTCAAACCAAACACTTGCTCGTTAGAAAAGTTAGTTTTCTCGAGTGATAACACAACAAGAACAGAGCAACCAGAGGAAACACAGACTTTTGGAGAACGGACGGCAGGGGAAAGAGGATCAAAAGGTGATGGCATTCGCTACACAAAACCTCCTCACCACTTATTGATCGAGAATATCTTTTTATTTCGATTCGCAAGCATTGTCAATGATGGAGAAGTCTGATGTCGTATCGGCTCGATTTCTGACTCGCGGGTGAAACCGAGAATGTGGTGGAGACAACTCCATGCTACTTGCACCGACCATACTAAATATACAGCAGACGGACGGCTTCCGGCCTGCTCACGCCAGAGTCGCTAGTCCGAACTCGTGGATTGCAACAATTGGTTGAGTCATGTTTATGTCAGCGGGCTGGCTGAGCGGCGCAAAATGCCATGTCGGGCACGTCACGCGAACTGATCGGGTTTCGCCGTTCTTCCTCGGATTGCGTTCGGGTTCGATCCGATCGGATTGGTATGAACGAGAAAAAAAAAAAAAAAATCTCGGAAAAAGATTAGATTTCTTGAGCGTGACATGAGAAAAGTTGACGCTTTTGTTGCATATGATGATTACGGACAAAAGAAAAATCAAGTGGATGCTCAAAACAAACATGGTGAGAGGTACTGCTAGACTTGAATGTTGGCCTGGACCCATCTCGATTGAGTCCATTTGGTACGGTTGTGCGTCGGACAATCATGTATATTTGTTTTTATTTGTCAGGTTCGGCGAATTCGGAGCTCTCGAGGTTAGGGTCTACAGCCGAAAATTAATGATATCACTCGATAAAATTACAGATCTATAATGTAATATTTCTTTCGTTTGTTTACCAAAGCTGCATGATGTGGCTAAGGGGACGAGCCAGACGACAAGGTGATGGGGATGGACCCATTTGGAAGAACGAGAAGGGGAAGGAGTGGAGGTCATTGATGGTGTGGATGGTGGTGGGGTATGAACTCTTGGACTTAGCGGGCAGGCTCGTACGGAGGCCGATGTATATTGATGAGGATGGTGGTTTTGTGGTTGAGGTTCTGGCTCAATCGATCGTGGCATCACCTACCAACTCGAGGCTTCGACTGGTGGCAGCGGTGCAGGCGAGGATACCCGCGGTGGTCGACATTTGAGTGCGCACAGGTGCAATGACGAGGTGTCAGAGATCGTCACTGCATGCATGTTGCATGGGGCATGGGCTATTGCTAGCACGTGGGTGGTTAGTGCTTCATGGGCTTGCAGTGATGGCGGCCTATCAATCCATAATCAAAAATTATTTTACAAGTTGAAATAGGAAAAGGAGTAACATGTAACTACGACAACTTATAGGGGGTTAAGTGTTAAAATGTCACAAAACTTGTGCTAGAAACAAACGGGTCACAGGCTAAAAGCTAGCCCATTTGCAGACGGCCCTTGTTTTTTAGTAAACCTAATTACTTACTTTTGCCATGATAAGCTTGGTTTTGCCCTAATCTTGTTTGAAACCCTTCCTTCTTTGTGGTTGCTAGTTTGCATTCTATATATCTTGATCAACCATGGATTAATGACACACTACCAATCATGCTCTGACTAATTCATCAAACTAAATTCTTAATTGATTATTAGGTTCGTGAAATTATTAATTGTAATGTTCCTTACCATCTAATCGCTTTTAAGACCCTTAATCTCTCAAAAATTACGTATAATCGCTTTTAAGACCCTTAATCTCTCAAAAATTAAGCAGCGTTGCTCAAAATGGTTACTTACCTTAGGCTTCTTGCATGCTTTGTTTTTGTATAGACTTCCATTTCCATCGCTCGCTCGGATTGTTCCCGACTTCTACGAGGAAGTCTGTCCACGAGCACTGCCCACGATCAACCTCGTCCTGAACGCTGCCATCGCGATCGACCCCTGAATGGGTGCATCTCTTCTCAGGCTTCATTTCCATGACTGCTTTGTAAATGTGAGTGTAGCTGGTAAGGTTCAACACGGTAGAATCAATGTCTTTAACATGCTTGAGTATGTAGGGTTGCGATAGATCTATACACCTGGACGACTCGCTGACGTTCGGTGGAGAAAAAACGGTGGCGCCAAACAACAACTCCGTCAGGGGGTTTGAAGTCATTGATCAGACAAAGACTGCTGTCAACATAGTCCGTCTTGGTAAGGTTGTCTCCTGTGCTGACATATTGGCAGTTGCTGCTCGTGACTCTGTAGTTGCAGTGAGTTCTATTGAACTTGTATAGAGTTTTGATTTGAGTTTCGCTCCCAGCTATTATCATTATGCAGCTAGGAGGAGCTTCCAATGATGTGCTGCTAGGCTAGAAAGACTCGACGACAGCAAGCAGAGATGCAGCAAATACTAACCTGCCTGCGCCTGTGTTCGATTTCCCAGCTCTTCTCGCCAGCTTTGAGTCGCATGGTCTCAACCTGCAGGACCTCTTTGTGCTCTCTGCAGCTCACACGCTTGGCTTCGCTCGCTGCTCTGTATTCCGTGGTAGCATCTACAATGAAACTGCATCCATAGATGGCGAGTTTGCTAGCTCACTGAAGCACAGTGCCCATTGATGGGCGATGATGACAATCCTCGCATTGATGGATGACTCACCTGCAAGCTTTGACACAGCGAGGATTTGATGCAGAAGAAGGGCTTGCTGCACTCAGAACAGCAGCTGTTCCAGGGCGACGGTGGAGCCAGTGACTCCCTGGCGATGTACTACAGCGAGACCCCTTCGCCCTCCGGACAGACTTTGGGGAGGCAATGGTCAAGATGAGGAACGTGAGCCCGCTCTCTGGAACTGATGGAGAGATTAGAGAGAACTGCAGAAAAGTGAATTAAATACTGCACAGAGGAAGTGATTAGATAAGAAAAAGGTCAAATTTATTCCGAGATGCAGATGAGGTTCAGTAATAAGTGACTTGTTCATCTTCTGCGTCCACATTTTTCGTACAGCTGAGTGTTTGTATCATCTCTTCATCTCAGTGAGCCGACTGTGGTAGTGGCTATGGAATGAAATATAACAGCTTGCTTGCAGCAATAGCTTGATCTTCCTTTATACACTCCAGTAATCAAACTTACAAATTAGCAGGACAGCCTGGACCCTTCACCAAAATTCTAGGCCATTCCTACACCTGTACTCTAATTCACTCTTGGAGACCTCCTCAGCCAGTAGTTCAAATGTATCGATTTCAGCAAAGTCGGCCCCTCTGTTTGTCTATGAAGTCCTTAGGCAACTCAGGCTCAAAGTCATCATTCTCGGGTATCATTTGATGTTTCTTCTGCAAAACATCAGGTGTAGTGTGTTAGGATTAGAGTTATAGGACCAAATGCCTCCTAATGTTGGTGTTCACACACAAGAAAAATCCAAGGAGGTTGACAAACACTTCAGCCACAGAAGAGACTATAACTAAAAGGAAAAAGGATATAATTGACATGAAAAACAAGCCTTCAGCCTATAGCAAAAATTGCCAGAAAACCACAAATCACTCAATGCATGAAAATTTTATGCACAAGTTCACTGACATTAATGTTAAACAAAATTAATCAGGATATGTGGCATACGTGATTTTCATGACATTTAGAAGCCGTATGAATTACAGGGTATTTTCTATTTCTCATGGGATAGCAAATGAAAAGTAAGTAGCCTGCAAAGTAGCACTAGAGAATCTAAATAACTGTCACAAAGACCTCAAAGGAATTCAAATATAAAGTATGCGGATGTCGGAAAAAAATGAAAAGATGGCTAAAAACGCCAGCCAAAATAGATAAGTATAATGCCAAAAATTGATTATTATATAAACTAAAACAAAAGGCTGAAATATGCACTGAAGATGAGCAATGTAGTATTTTACAGGATAGGGCAAGTAAAAAGCGAACATTAGAATTTCAAGCTACATCCAGAACCACTAAACATATAGCAATATGGCACTAATTTTACCAACCAGAGGAATCACATAGTAACTCATTGAATCAATATTATCACAAACATAAGCATGCACAGAGAAAGAGTAAAAAGAAGAGACCTTCTTTCCGCTGGGAGCATGAACTGAGACAACATGTGTCAGGATAGAAAGCTGTTGTGCCATTGATTTAGTCCTGGTGCAAGACGCGCCGTGAATGAGATAAAGGATGCACTCAAGCAAATGACACGAATGAAAATCTCATCACCCAAATTATGCTTTGAACTTCCTAAAATCGGGAAGATCAATTGCAAGACCTATACATCGACAAGCACAGTGCAAATACTCAACTGCAATGTTGCTTGAAAGGGCTACCAATGCAGTCATACAAGCACTAAAGCAAATCCATCAATAATCAAAGGGGAAAACAAATCTTAACTCAGAACTTCTACACTTCCAACTGAACCAAAAATTGTTCGACAAACGATAAGCTCAGCAATTAGATTGACCAAAATGGCTCAAAAAATCTCACATTTCTTGTACTTCTTACCCTTGACTTTGTAACCTCTCCTTCTCGGGTCGAACTACTGCTTCTGCTATCCCACCCACCTCCACCGCCTTATCTCTCCCCGTCGTGTTCACACGCCGGTGAGAACTATCTCAGGAGGAAATTTTCCGACAAATCAGAAACGCCGGACACTGAAATTGAAACCCTAGAGGTGGACCTTACCTGAATTGGAGGGGATTTTTTGAGACGTCTAGGGTTTCCGAGGTTACTGGAGCCGATGCTGGTCGCAGATGAAAGAAGGGATTTCGGGGACGGAGGGATTGGGATGGGATTTGGGCTTGAGGGGAGAAGGCGGGGTCGGCGAGGACTCTCCTCCTCTTCCCCTTGAGGCTCGTTGCCGGCTATGTTCCTTTTTGGGCAGTGGCGTTTTCCGGGAGGAAGATGAGTTCCAGTGGCGGGAGTCGGCGTCTCTGGAAAAAAGTCAAAGCGGGAAGGAACTTTGCGAATACGTCCCTGAACGTGGAGGTCATTCCCAATTAAGTTAACCTTAGGGGGGTATTTGTGAACACAAGAAATCTAGTTACAAAATTACACGTGGCGACTGGATAGCAGCATTGGGCGTAGGGATGGGGGTCAATTTAGTTCGTAGCTCACGGGCTATTTGAACTCGATTCAAAGTTAGCTGAGTGAGTCGGTCCGATTATAAACTCATTCTGTTTCAACTCGGCCTGTTCCGAGCCTCCGACTCTGATTCCAACTGTCTGCACTCCGGCTTCTAACGTCCCATTTATACGAGAATCAGAATCAGTTTATTTTAAAATTATTTTTTATTATAAAATTAATATTTATTATTTTATATTATTATTAAATTAAATTATTATAAAAAATTAATAATTTTTTAAATTTTAAATTATTAAAATTTTAATTTTAATAAAAAAATATTAATTTATAAAAATAATTTCACTTGATCTTAATTTTGATCTTAACTTCCAATCAAACGAGCCTTAGTTGGCTCCGACCGCCCCAAGTCTCGGACCATGTATCCTTCAGTTGGAGCAGCTCAAGCTCGATTGAGCTGAACTCAAGCTCGATTTCTCCAGCTCGAGCTCGAATTAACTTTTTCTAGGGCCGAACTCGGCGTAGCTCGACTCGTTTATACCCCTAACTGAGCGGCATGGGAAACGGCGGACCGAATTCGGCTCTCTTTTTCATTTTCCTCGGTAACGTAAGCGATTCCGCGGGCCGCCTTGTGAATTGAACTTCCCCGGAGATCGAAGCCCCGATCGTCTTCCTCGCTTCGTTTTTATACTTCCTCTCCTCCGCGCCTCTTCCCTCCTCAAACCCTACCTCCATCGCTAAAACCTCCTCTTTTCCTCCTCCTCCTCCCCTCCTTCCACGAAGAAGATGAGCGAAATAACCCCAGGCGGAGAGCGAGCCTCCGTACGCGGCGGGAGCCCATCGGTGAGCCCCCCCTCTTCCTCCCATTTTCTGGAATTCCACGACCTGAGTTCAATATTAGGGCTTAAAATTGGTGTGATATGCTTTTCAAGTTTGGTTTTCTGTGTCGTGATTGCCAGAAAGATTTTATTTTATTTTATTTTATTTTTTTGCGTGATGGGCGTGGGGATTTTGTGTTTGATTTTGATTTGCAGGTTCCTGTAGGCATGTCTTCGATGCACTGGGAGGAAGAGCCGTGCTGGAGCTTTGATTTAGACAGTAGAAATAAGTCTCCGCGCTTTGTTGTTCCGCAACAGAGGCGTCCGTCGCCGGGGAGTAGTGGTGGTCCTGGTCGTTCGGAGGAAGAGACGAAGCCTTTTGACATCTGCCGGACTGAGAGCGTCGGGCCGGTGAAATTAAAACCTTCTTTGCGTGATTTGAATAGAGAAAAAAAGAAGGAGTTTGAACGCTCCAAGGTTGGTCCTCAGTTTCAGAATTTGCAGTCGGGAATGATACTTCTCAAGAACTATATACGACACCATGATCAGGTATATATCTTTTGAACACTTCGTACACACTGTTCCTTGTCTTGAGGGGGATGAATTTTTCGCCTTGATTGAATGTGCAAGTTTGAGGATATATTTCCACAAAAAAAGTTCGAGATTACATTGTATTTCATGAATTAGTGAGTTTGCTTCTGTTTATCCCACAAAATTATACCTGACACCCAAAGAATAAGTCAATAATTTTTTAATATTGCGACTTTTGTTTTAATTTTGGAGATTATGTTGGTGATTTGTTCTTATGTCAAATTTTAGGTTAAAATTGTTCAAAAATGTAGAGAACTTGGAATAGGTGTTGGAGGATTTTATAGGCCAGGCTATAGGGATGGTGCAAAGCTGCGCCTACAGATGATGTGCATGGGTAAACATTGGGATCCGGAGTCAAGGAAATATGAAGAGAGACGTCCTTTTGATGGCGCTCAACCTCCTAAAATCCCAAGCGATCTTATGGAGCTCGTCAGAGGAGCAATCCAAGCTTCTAATGGCTTTCTGGGGCAAAAGAACTTCTTTGACAAGCCTGAGGACGAACTTCCTACAATGACTCCGGACATTTGCATTGTGAATTTCTATAGTAGCAGTGGTAGACTTGGTCTCCATCAGGTTTGAATTAAGCTTTTCTACCATTGATTGGCATTCTCAGAAGAAAAATAATCTCCATTTTCCAGCTTCATCTTTGATGAACCCTTGAAAAGCATATCCTCAATGCAGTGTTATTTTGATTTGTGTTTTCAATCACTAAATAACTTACTTGGATTCTTGGATTTTGTTGCTTGATATTATTCTTTCGTGCAATAATCTCTGGGTTCTACCTGATCTCAGTGAAAAACTATGTTACATTCAAAATCATGTTTCTTGAACCTTGCTAGTAGCTTGCATTTTTGTTGACGTTCTTCTTTCCGATTATACCATATGCCATACATTTGGAAGATTCTCTATTGGTGCACTGAGGCTAATAGAAATTTTTTATCCCATGCAGGACAGAGATGAGAGTCAAGAGAGTCTCCATAAAGGATTGCCTGTTGTTTCGTTCTCTGTGGGCGACTCAGCTGAGTTCCTATACGGAGAAGAAAGAGATGTTGATAAAGCTGACAAAGTTGTGCTGGAATCCGGTGATGTTTTGATATTTGGTGGTAAGTCAAGAATGATATTTCATGGAGTGTCTGCCATCCTGCCCAACACAGCACCAAAACAACTCATCCAGGAGACAAAACTTCATCCCGGGCGTTTGAATCTGACTTTCAGAGAGTACTAGAATTGCTGTTGTATTTCAAGTTTGACCTGTCTTATTCATTTTGTATTCCCAGTGCACAGTTTGTGTATGCTGTGTATCTAAATTTGGTTATAATATGTTTATAGTTTCCTCTAGAAAGATGTTAATTATCCTGATCCAAAGCTGTTATTAGTTTCAAGATAATTATAATCTGGTTCACATCGTTGCTTTCTATATATTTACAAAGCTGTCAATGCTGATACATAATGCCTATTGCCTTAAAGTCTCTGTTATGGAACATAAAAAGAGTCATTACCTTAACATATTAAAAAATTCTCTATCGGAGGACAGGTTCCTTTTGTGGACAAGAAAGAGGTAGAAGCAAAAACACATCAACTTTACTGACATGGAGATGCTGGTGATTTCTGGCAACAATAGTGAGAGCCAGAGCACAATAAGCACCAAGTCAAAACCAACCTATGGATGTCTTAAAGAACCGAACGGATCTCAGATTGGAAGGTATTCTTATGCAAAACAGACATAAAACATCAGGAAGTTAGCAGTCCCTGTCGGCTAAGTTATTCCTTAGAAGTTAATGAAGATAACCTAATGAATGGGTTAGCTGCACACAACAATGAAGGGGCTAGCTTGCTTGCTGCAGTGCTTCCTTTTGCTAGCCATTGCAAAGCAACAAATATGCGGTGCTTGATCGATTGAATGACTAGCATTTCTCAGACCCTTATCATCGTAAGTAGATCCAGTAGGTATTCAACAAGTAACTTGCTGCATTTTCTTGCTAGTCATTTCAAAACAACAAACATGTGCTTCTCTAGTAATTTCAATTACATGACTCTAGTAGTAAGATGAAGTGTTAGGTATCCAACAAGTAGCAGAAATATTCTCCCAGACCACGTGAAGCTTTCTATTTGGTGCGTTTCATATTCACCCAGGACAAGCATTGGTAGATTTTCACTGCAAGAAATGGAATTGTAGAAAACTAGGAACTCTCAACCTTGAGGGAAAAATTTAGACAACAGCTTCCAAATTCGTTTGAGATTAAATTCCAATACAACATAACACCTCTTTTCCAAATCATCTGAATAATTCTTGAGGTAAATCTTTTGTATTCTCATCTGCAAGCATCTCTGACAAAGAAAGCCAAGGATCACCATAAACAGCTCAAAATAAATTCAGAAATAATTTTATTTGACTTAAATCTTCTCATACACACGGCTTGATCAATCTGATCCACTCAAAAAAGATCCAAAACAATCGAAACTCAAATAAAAAAACATCCATTCCCTGCATGGATTCACCTGTCGTGTCTGGGGGCCAAGGGCGACGAGGGAGAGTACCGGGCAACGGGAACGGAGGCTGGGCGGCGGAAAACGAGGCCAGAGAAACGCAGGGCGGTGGCGAAGACGGAGATGAACTCCATGGCTATCTGGCCCACCTCCTGGAACCTGCATATGCTCTTCCTCATCACCACTCCCAACACTACAGACACTGCTGCTTCCCACCCAGCCATTCCTCCTCCTCCTCCTCCTCCTTCCAACGAGCTAAATAGGATTGTAAAACAGTGGCTCTTTTGTGTGGAAAATGGAAAACAGTGCCCACGGTACATCTGCAAGGAACCCTAGAATCGGATATTGGAGACGGCATGATGGATTTTCAAATCGGACGAAAATGCCCTCGCGGTGCATGAATTGAACTAAGAGGAGACGAGGGTGGGAATGGGATAATAGGGAGGGGTGTTTTGGTAAAATGGAAGGTCAAATGGGTGTCGCGCGGAGAGTGGGGATGAGGACATGATGTGCTCATCGCGGCGGGTAAAACGGGGATGTCCGCACCGCATGCGCTGCGGCGTGCCGTGGGGTCCGCCGCGGGCATAACTATGTCGACATTTTTTGTGCTTATTTAAAAGGATTAAAAGGAGACTTTATAAATAAAATCAATTACAAATAAATCCTTGAAGTCTATAAAATTATGTATTTGTCGTTTTGCAAAATTTTTTACACTGTCGGCTGCCGGAGCATGAGTATGTCCACCGCCACGCGCGCCATCGCCGTGAACGGGCTCCCCTTGGCCCTCTGCCGGCGGTAGTACCTCTCTCAGAGAAGCAAAACCACGCGCCCAAAGATCCTCCTCGACGCCGCCGGCACGCCCTTGATCTCCGCCGCCTGTCTCGACGTGAGTCCTTCCGGCCACCAATCCCGCCAAAATCCCTTTTTTGTTTCATTTTTTGAACTTCTAAGGGAAGTTTTTGATGCTCGAATCTGTAAAAGAGATGCCTTGATTCTAGGGTTTTATTGGTCCTGACAATTTTTGGAGACCGTAAAATTTTGGTTTTATGTTGACCTAAGAGCTTAAAAATGTTTGCTTGATGCTCGAATGAGTAAAGAAAAGGTTTTGATTTTAGGCTTCCATCGATCCCAATAATTTGCAAGGAGCGAGTTACTGTTGTAAAATTTTTTAATTTGTTTCAGTTAGGGACAAATGCCTGCTTCGGAGACGAATTGAGGAAACAATGATTGATTTTGGATGCAAAATTTCCTTTTTTTTGTGAGAAAATGGGGATTATTTAGAGTATCTCTGTCTTAACTAGAAGACAGAAGATTAAAAAAGAGAGAATCTGAAAAAACGAGGCATACTCAAGCTATTCCATTGGGGTTTCATTGAATATATAGATTGCCATGCAGGCACAAAACATGGACCAAAAGCATCTGTTCATGACTTACAATAGAAGCTTCAGCCTCCGGGAGGCACCATGCGCCTTCTGAATAAATGAAACATATTTTTCAGGTGATTCTTGGATTGAACTGTAGAGCTGTTTCTTCGTGCTGCTTGTCCCCCACCTTATTCAGTCATAGCATTGATTGCTTTGTTATGTGTACTTGTTTTAATTTTTCTTGTTATTGCTCAATTGCATTTAATAATGAACTCATTCATTTGTTCTCTTTTTTCTACCCCATGTATTCAACCTTTATTATGTGAATTCTTTATTTTTTCTGCAGAATGGGTGGCAAACTTTATTTATTTAACCTTAATTTGGTGGTTGGCCTTCCCTACATCCAGTTTTGATAACTCTTTAAGATTTATTCGTGTAGCTTTGGGAGGTAAAATTCCACAGGCTCCACACTATATGGCTAGGAAGGGGACCACCTCGGACAATGGCACTTGCTCTTCGCCACCCATGGATCTTCCCCGGCCGTAGGACCTCGACGGAGCCAAATCCTCAGGCAAATCCAACTGTCCCGGCACAAGCTTCGCCAATCTTGCGGCCCTGATCCTCTTGGAGGTGAGCAGGGCGCAGTTCCCCAAGCTCATCACCGGCAGGAGCCGCTTGCCCATGCAAGGGAGGGACTGTGGCCCAGAATTTTTGGGCCATCAAGGGAGTTTTCTATAAATAGTTATCGGGTTCCCATACCCAATAAAAAAGCCTGAAGCTTTAGCCATAGTTTCTCCCATCGCGCTGGCTCATTGGCGTCTGAGGTCTTCTTCTATGGTTTTCCCACAGGTATGCTTTCTTTCTCCTCTCTCGCTCTCTGTTTTCTTTTATGAAATCGCCATTGATCTCTATTTCCTCTTCGCCTGGGTTTTGCATGATTAATTGTCTATTGAAGTCCAATTGAGATCTGTAGCTGTTTAAGTATAACACAATCTTTTAATTCTGTTTTGATTTACGTATTTCTTTGATTTTCTTCTTGTTTTGCAATTGTGAAGCATATAAATGACAATTCTTTAATACTATTTACGCACTTTTTTTAATCTTATTTTGTGTTCAATTTGGAATCTGTTCCAATTTAGATTTGTAGCTGTTTAAGTACAACGCAATCTTTTGATTCTGCTTTCATTTACATATTTCTTTTATTATTTTCTTGTTTTGCAATTGTGAAGTATATAAATGGCAATTCTTTAGTATCATTTACACACTGTTTTTTTTTTATCTAATTTTGTGTTTAATTTGGAATATGTTCCAATTAATATGTAGTTGTTTAAGTACAACGCAATTTTTTGATTCTGTTTTTATTCAGATATTTCTTTTATTATCGTATTATTTTGCAATTGTGAAGCATATAAATGACAAATTTTTAGCACCATTTACACAATGTTTCTTTTATCTAATTTTGTGTTCAATTTGGAATCTGTTTCAATTTAGATCTGTAACTGTTTAAGTACAACGTAATCTTTTGATTCTGCTTTCATTCACGTATTTCTTTTATTTTCTTCTTGTTTTGCAATTGTGAAGCATATAAATGGCAATTCTTTAGCACCATTTACGCACTGTTTCTTTTATCTAATTTTATTTTCAATTTGGAATTTGTTCCAATTTAGATCTGTAACTGTTTGAGTACAACGCAATTTTTTTATTCTGTTTTGATTCACGTATTTCTTTTATTATCTTTTTGTTTTGCAATTGTGAAGCATATAAATGGCAATTCTTTAGCATCATTTACGCACTGTTTCTTTTATCTAATTTTGTGTTCAATTTGGAATCTGTTCCAATTTAGCTCTGTAGCTGTTTAAGTACAACGCAATTTTTTTATTCTGTTTTGATTCACATATTTCTTTTATTATTTTTTTGTTTTGCAATTGTGAAGCATATAAATGGCAATTCTTTATCACCATTTATACACTATTTTTTTTATCTAATTTTGTGTTCAATTTAGAATCTGCTTCAATTCAGATTTGTAGCTGTTTAAGTACAACGCAATTTTTTGATTCTGCTTTGATTCACGTATTTCTTTTATTATTTTCTTGTTTTGTAATTGTGAAGCATATAAATGGCAATTCTTTAGCACCATTTACACACTGTTTTTTTATTATCTGATTTTGTGTTCAATTTGAATTCTGTGCCATGAAGCAATTTAAATAGGAAATTCAATGTTAATGAATGATGCTTATTCTAGTAGACACATTTATACAGAGAATAGATATTTGATCTTGTAGGTCTAACCGATTGTGGCTTTTTGTTGTTGTGGTCTTGAAGATTGGAATCCTTTTGTATTGAATACTATCTCATGGCCTAGAATTCTGCTTCGAATGACACATACATCTATGTTCATCATGATAACAATGATCCTTTGCAATCATGTGATATACATGAAATCTACATCAGAAGGAGTAGGATGTGGATGTGTATGTCGTACCTGGGTGCTGTCTTACTGCTTGCAAGTATCTCTTATCCACTATTGATAAAGGAAGCTGATGTTTATTCTTGTAGCAGTTTCTTTTGTTATTCTTTTTAAGTTTTGGTTTCTCTTATGTATGCTGCTGGATTTTGATAAGTAATTCATGTAGTTCATCTTACCATAGTAGAAAATATTAATCTAACATAATGTGTTAACTACGTGCTTAACCACTATGCCACAAGCAGTCCTTGCATGTTGACTGTTGGAGCAACTTGCAATTAATAGGAAAAGCTATATATCAGTTCTCTTTGCAAAAGCTTTGCAGTACAAGCCTGTTAAGAAAGGTAAGATGTTAGTGATTTTGCTTGTGGATGCTTTTAACGACTTAACAAAATAGCCTGATTAAAGCGAATATTTCTGGTGCTTGTCACGGACAATTGTTAAAAACAGTCTTGGTGGACTCAGGCCAGAGCAGGCCACCCCCAGGTCAGAAGGCTTAGTTCTAGGTTTCTAGCCCTGGCTTAATCCAGGCCTGATTTATTTATAAGCATATATATTTTTCTCGTTGTTTGGAACTTAGCCTTGTTTTCTAAATTTCGTCAAGGAAATCCAGGTCAGACCTTGGTACAGCCTTAAAACCCAATTGTACTGTGGTCCAGCACATTGGCTGCATTAGTCAGAAGTCAATACTCCCTTTTTTGTTGGTGGTACATGTTGCATTGTGGAATACTAATAGGATGAGTAGCTGCAATTAATAGCTTGATTTTCATTAGACTTACGATTAATATTCTCACTTAAACCAGTAGTTCTTTTTGCTTGTGACTTGTGAAATTGTGGTAGCCTCTCTTGACGAAAAAAGTGTTCCATCTTCAACTTCTTTATATTTCTCATTTCTTTTGCTATAGACTCAAATGGAAGTTAGATACAGTTTGTTATTATGTCAATGTTCTCAATCTGCAATTTTTTCTTTGATTATTTATCTTCCATTGGACATCCATATAACTACATCAGATTATAAGTTTACCTTTTATTTATCATCATATATGAAACCAGTTGTTCCTTTTGCTTGTGACTTGTGAAATTGTGGTAGCCTCTGTTGATGAAAAAAGTGTTCCATCTTCTACTTCTTTATATTTCTCATTTCTTTTGCTATGGACTTAAAGTGGAAGTTAGATACAGTTTGTTATTATGTCAATGTTCTCAATCTGCAATTTTTTCTTTGATTATTTATCTTCCATTGGACATCCATATAACTACATCAGATTATAAGTTTACCTTTTATTTATCATCATATATGAAACCAGTTGTTCCTTTTGCTTGTGACTTGTGAAATTGTGGTAGCCTCTGTTGATGAAAAATGTGTTCCATCTTCTACTTCTTTATATTTCTCATTTCTTTTGCTATAGACTCAAGTAGAAGTTAGATACAGTTTGTTATTATGTCAATGTTCTCAATCTGCAATTTTTTCTTTGATTATTTATCTTCCATTGGACATCCATGTAACTACATCAGATTATAAGTTTACCTTTTATTTATCTTCATATATGAAATATACAAAAGTCAGATATTGTGAAATTTGGATGTGGTCTTTTTTCTTTTCAGGCCTGCATATTTCTATTGTTGCTTGTTGAATAGGCAAGCAGCATTTGCTTGTTTGCCCATATATTTGACTAAAGAGAACCATGGTCTGAGAAGTGTTATGTTTCTCCTCTAAATGCAGAGACAGTGATAATCATGCCAGCATTTGGTGTACAACTGGAATCTCATTTCCTGAGGTATTGCTCAGCTGCAATTTTTCATGAAGGATGAGATGTATGTAGAGTTATTCCTTTTTTGACCTTTCATACTGTTTTAACCTTTTCATTCTCATTTAATGATATTCATTATAAAATTGTTCTTCATATAATACAATATGCTCCCGCACGTATGTTGATTTGTACAATAGGCTTGAGGCGTAATGAGCTTTGCGAGGCACCCTTATGGTAGGAAGGCATGGTACTTTTGAGTTCCTTGTTTTATCTGGCAACTTATTTACAGCCAATCATTACACTGGTGTCTTACTTTCACTACAAGGCATATCTTTTCTGTTATTTTTATAAGCAATGTATTACAGAATAAGGATCCTCTTTAGAATTGATTCTTTTACTCTTTTATGAAACCTGTAGTCTTATATTTCTGATCATAGCAGTTTACTTCAGCCATATGTTTCTTAATAACTACTTGTGGCTTCACATTAAACTATTGAAGGATTGTTTCACATCAAAGAAATCTTGTATATCTCTGATATGGGAGTTATGCCACAGTTTGGTTCTAACCATTAAAAACTTTGGATCTATGCAATCATGGACAATTCAGGGAAACTAAAATTTTGAATGACCTTGGTTCATGACTTGTCTCTTCACTTCTGGCACTTGTTCAATAATCTGAAGATTATATCCATGATTAATTATGCTCTATTCTTTATGATTAATTATGTTCTACATTTTTATGATCTAATTTTCCTCAGATTTGTTCAGCACATTTTGGGGCTGGTTAAGTCAATATTTACTGACCTGAACTTGATGCCAATTTTGTTGGATGAACTTTGGCTTGTTTTGGCGATAGCATAGCATGTGACCTTGTTTAACCCATTTCAGCGATCAGAATAATATTTTTTCCTGAAGGCTGCAATGGACACCAGTTAGTTTGATAACACCGTCATCCTTGGACCATTTTCTTCCTTCTCTACTGTCATTCTCCCAAGGAGCCCTCCAACTTGTATTGGATACCTTGTGAAGTCTTGAGGAAGTCGTACAGTGTATTCTGCTGAAACTAATGCATTTTGGTTTCCGCTCTTAGTAATTCTGGACTTCTTAAAGGAAACTCTGCCAAAGTTACTTAATGGACACTACAATTTGCTAGATCATCCCCTCTCTGATGCAATTAATTATCAAATTTGCTATAGTGATTCAGGGAGTGCATTTGGACTTCATGCTTCTTGACGTCATTTCTGAAGCAGCAAGGAATTGCTACTTCTGTATGTGCCTTCATATTCTTATTTTGTATAGTCCCTTATTTCAAATTGAGATAGTATTGTACATCAGATGTTATATTTGCATATTTTCTATGTTACCACAGCCCATACAGTGGTCTTCTTAAAATGATCCTCTTTATTGTGTGAATTTAGTGGAAGAGTTGTCCTATGCTTTGTTCCCATTAGCAAGATTTTGAAACCTGTGATAAATGAATGTGTAGCCCCTATTACTTGTTATTGGCTATGATTCTGCATGGAGAAGAAGATTTAATGTTGGTTTTCCAGGTGAATGTTCAGTGTCTTTGGCTTCTTTAGGTATTCAAGATTTGGTTATTACATAATTGTTTTCTTTGCCGCTTAAAGCTTGAATTGAATATGCAGAAATCAGAACCACTGGTCAAAATGCTGGTTCTAGTGTGGAAGGCCTTGTGTAAAGCAATAGATTGTAGAGATGAGCCCTGAACATCTAACAGAAGCTTCAGCCTTCAGGAGGCACCATGCACCTTCTGAATAAACGAAACATATTTTTCAGGTGGTTCTTGGATTAAACTGTAGAGCTGTTTCTTCATGCTGCTTGTCCGACACCTTATTCAGTCATGGCATTGATTGCTTTGTTATGTGTACTTGTTCTAGTTTTTCTGGTTATTGCTCAATTGCATTCAATAATGAACTCATTCATTTGTTCTCTTTTTAATACCCCATGTATTCAACCTTTATTATGTGAATTCTTTATTTTTTCTGCAGAATGGGTGGCAAGCTTTCAAAAGGAAGAGCTTGGATTCGAAGGACTTGATTTTTACAGTGAAGAAGGAGGCATATTCCACATCCAAAACCCAGCTGGTGGTTTTCTTGGCTGATGGAAATACCGGCAACCTGAAATTGATGTATAGGCTCATAGGCAGTCCGTTCAAGATATCATGCACCATCTACAGAGAAAGTTCAGGTGATCATATGTGTTTCCGGAAGCTGATGTCTCACGAATTTCATGCAAACATATAGTCTTATACACATAACGACAGAAACAAGTGACATTATATTCTCAAATTACCAACTGTTCCTGAAAATTACCTGTCAAATGAGTGTTTGCCTTCTTTACCAGCCTGACAGAAGCTTCTCTTTTTTTCTTGCAGACAAGCCTCCTGTACAAGCTTCAGAAGATTATTTATTCAAGACATAAATTTCGTCTCACCGTTTATCCTCCGGTGGATCATGTTGTAGTTGTTGCTATGTTCATGGTCTTTTTCGGAGGACACTGACTATTTGGGGAATTTTGGAGGATGGGAAATGACCAGAGCACTTGCGAATGAACACACGATGAATTTGATTCTCATATAGTCCCGTTTGTTTAGGGCAAATGGAAATGCATCGATCAGTTATTATCATGTAAAAATACTACATGATTTGATCAACAGAGTTTAGCTGGAATGGATGTGTTCAGTCAATACAAGCAGAATACAAAATTTTAGTCGTTTGCACTTCGTCAAAGCATGCTTATCCTGTTTGAGGAACTAGAGATTCTTGATGGTGAAAGAAATACCAGAACAAGCTAAAAGTCGTCTAAATGTGTAACTGAGGCAAGATCTTACATTATGGATGCATGACAGCAAATATATTCCTCTTATAAGATAAGACTGCAGTGTTCTTGAGCTCAACTAGCACTGTATGGGCACGAGCAAGAGGAGGGAAGCAGGGTATTTCTATCGCACAGAATTGGGATATTATATTTGTGGTAATGGCTAATGTCTATTTTGGTTCATCTATCTCAGAGAAAAGAGTCCACCAACTTAGAGCAGAAATAAATTGCATGATGGAGAGGATGAATCATAGTGGAAACTCAAGGAGGTTTGCTACTGAAATAGAGTTGCAGAATATGAAACTGTTTACCTGGAGTTGAGGCGAACACTCTGCTGAGTGAAAAAAAACTAAGGTGGGATGTGCATGATGGAGAAGATGGGCACACGAAGAACGACTACTAGCTAACACGACAGATGAAGACGGTAGCTAGATGGTAATGCACGTGCCCTGCTTCTCCATCCAGCACCACCCATCTCACTCTCTCGCTAGAGCACATCAATCTGCTCCCCATACTCTCCGCCTATTTATAGAAGCACTTCCCGCCAGTCGCCTTTTCACCGTCTCTTTCGATTGCGTGTGATGAAATATTCCTACATTAAACTTTTTGACAGCAAAATCTACCAAAATGTGCGACGATGTTTCTGTTTGTGTGGCTTAGAACAGTATAGATGCTCGAATCCAATCCTGGAAATCTATCCTTCAGAAATCACGTGAGCAGAGTCAGAACACAGAACAAGTTGCATTTATGCTGACAAAAACTACTAATTTTGCTGCAACACCTGCTGGAAGGACACGTTGAGCATTCGATAAAACACATGAGGAGGACCTAGTTTCAAGGATCATGCCTTCCCAAACCTGACTGACAATGTGGAACAGTACACGTATTCACTCTGATTCTTTTACTGCAGCACAGCCAAGTGAAAAATCTCATGAATGGTGAAGTTCAGCCAATGAGAAAAACTCTTGTTTGGAAATGATTAGACCAGCATGTATTGTTGGCTGGAGATACTCATCATTACAATCGGATTTCATTGCATGGATGATGGAAATCCATGGTGGATGAAAACATTATATTTTTTATGTTGGTGGTGGTGATGGCAATCATTGGGTATGAGATTTGAGGACATTTGATGGCTGCCCCACGAATCTCCAGTATCTTCGAACCAACACTGTCAATTAGAAAACAGTGATCATGGTGATCCTACTGGGGCATTACACTATTGATTCAGCTGTGTTTCGAATTCAGATTTTTCAAAAAATTCTAATTAAATTAAAATTTATATTAAGAAGTAATTTACTGAATTTAATTTTTTTCGAATTTATTTTCTAATAGAAAATTTGAATTGGTAGAATTTTTATTTGAATCGGTCTTTTATTTTGAGTCAAACTCGGTTACGCTACATTTATAAATATTCTATTTATTTAAGAATTTCAGTACAGTGAAATAGAGAGATATAAATTAAAATTTTCAAAATGTCTTGTGACGGCTACATTATTTAATCTCTTATAAGAGTTGGTGATATAGGAGTTTTGTCTCCATTATTGTAATCTTCTATTCTTTTCTCATCAATACAATAGTGGAGTAGGTCGTATATCAAAGCACGTAAATCTCTTGTATGCTATTTTTCTTATTTTCTATTTTTCTTCGTATTGTGAATTGTGGTGAATATTGATATTTAGTGCAATATTACGCATTTTACAAATAGGTCCAACAATTTTTAAATATTTATGGGTAAGTCTTTAGGTTCTGTTTGGTTTGGAATCAAGATCATATTTTAAGTATAAAAAGATAATTCAATCAAATTTTCAGTGTTTGGATATTAATCTGGCTAATAAATTATTTAATTTTTTTTTGAACTATTATACTCTCAATTATATTATTTTTTGAGGTTTGGGTAAAAATATCAAGAGTAGTATGGTAATTTGGTTTTTAAAAGTAAAGTAGATAATATAATATTATTCTAACTATATTTTTGTTGTTTAGATATTATACCGATCAGAAACATGATGATCATAATCCTGATTTTAAACCAAAGATATTTTTATTGTCGTGGGTTTGCATTTCTAATCAAAGTTGGGCATTTGTCTAATTCTTGAGTTATAATAAGCCAACCTCAATTTGATATTTAGAGTAAAATCCTTTTAAAACCGGAAACAACCCTGAGAGGAAGGTAGAGTTCTTCTCAGCTCAGTTGGTTTGATTATCTGACTATGCATTTAATAAAAATCAATCAATTTTGTTCTAATACAAAGTTAGGTCAATCAAAGATGAGAGATTATTTCAATTCAAATAGATTCTTAGTCATTGTTTAATTAAAAATTTTTATTTTTAATAGTCCAACAACATCTGTTAAGCCATATAACTCAAGAATTATTTTTTAAAAGCTTTCAGTGATTAATAATACTAAATATCAAAACACGATACTAATCAAAGTCAGCATCTGCTGCCATCTTGAAACATAACCCATCGCGTCCGAGACACTATTAATGGGGCCGAACGGTCGGGTCGGGCGCTGACCCGAACGATGAGGCAAACGTTTCCAAACGGAGCCCGCTTTAACCAAGTAACAGAGACTGGAGATCTTCTAGAAGTTCGAAATGTCTGCAATAATCTAGAATTTGACCGACGACCAAATCGACGAAGATTCCCACGAACGGCGCACGACAAAAGCAGATATCAATAAATTTCCTTTTTTTTTTTTTTTTTTTTTTTTTTGAAAATTCTGATGCTCGGCTGGCGAGAAACGAAGCCTTTCCCTGCGGTTTGCTTTTCCCTATCTTGTCGCCCGCCTCTGGAGACCATTTTCTCTTCTCTTCTCGAGAATTGGGGCTCCGTGTTCTTCACCATTTTGCAGGTAAGATGTTGTCTTTTTGGTATCTTGTTTGTATTTTCAAAGATTTTTCTTTGTTTGAATTTTGTATCAGTAGCATGCCAAAGATGAAAAAGTGGCCTCAGGTTGATGGTTATATGCTACAAAATAGAGGAGGAACGGAATAAAAACTTTTTTTTTTTTGTTTTTTGCTTATGTTAAGCTCGGATATGTGATTAGATTTGTCAAAGGAAGGAGTAGAGGCACTATGTTGCCTGCCTGAACCTGAATCAAGATGCTGTTTTTCATGGCCTTCTATTATTATACCCTGTTTTGGGAACACCTAATGCTTGTGCTGCCATAAGGTAAACTAATTGGACGTGTCTTGTGCGAGGCAGTGACGATATTTGAATTTCCCATAACTTCTGGTTAGGTTGTCCTACAGTCTTGTAGAATCCTCATTTGCAAACAGGAGGATAGATATTGATGAGTTAATAGATGTATTTGAGCTTAGTTGAACATTTTGTCATTAAAATAGAATGCTTAACTATGTTATACTTCAAATGTGATCCATTTGCGAAGTTAGCAATGTGGTTGCTAGTTGTGTTGATGATGATACGAATCCATCGCATACTGTCATTTGTAATATAACAAACTTGACATTTGAGATGAACTGGATTTTCTTCAAGATTATGTCGTCTGGTTTATTAGGGGCATGTTATACTGGATAATATACATCGGGAACATTTCTGCATTTGACATTTGTAAACATTGGCCGAATATTTTTGTATCTTTTGGCATTTTAGTGTGTTACTTTAGTGTAATGTGAATTTAGATTAAATTGGAATTACTATGTAACTCCAGCTTAGACAAAACATTCTTCTTATGACTAGAAAAAAGAATTATGTACGCTCTGATTGGTATCATTTATAAGCTTCAGCTTCATAACATTTTGTAAACATTGACTTGCTTTCTTTTGTTGCTATTTTTATCCTAACCATAAGTAGTTGTTAATTTTTGACTGCAGAATACTCTTAAAGTAGATATTCGCCGTTCTGATCAAACTTATTGCACATTATGTTCTCTTTCAACTTCTTATTCAATGTTATAAGCTTATTTTACTTTAACTCAAATTATTAAATGTACCCATACTTAATGACTGTCATTCCACAGGAGCTTGTGGTGATTGATAAATTCCAGAGATCTGGTTTATGTGTATGTTCAGTTATAGACACCTCAAGTATGATCGCTAAATTGGATTGCTACTATCCTGTGAAACTTTTGAAGTGGTAAATTTTATCCAGACAATCATTTGAAGCTTTTCTTTTTGTTTAGAACCACCATTTTGTAGAAGTAGGCCTGCGTGAGACAGATGAAGAAAATGGTTGCAACTATTGATGAAGAATGCACAGAAGAAATTCAGGATGAATCAAGATCAGCAAAGGCACCACATGACGGCAGGGCTGATGGTCCAATCCCATTCTACATTCGAACATCTCAAAGAGGATTGCTGAGTGACAAGAAAGAAGAGAAAAAATATCTGGGTATTCTAAGATCTTTCCCTAGTAGAGCTAGATTTTTGAAGTTTGCATCTCATGGTAAACCATCTTCCCTTTCTTCCAAGCTCTGGCCAACTGCAGATAAAACAGAGGAGCTACCATGTTCAATGTCTTCTCCTACAGATCAAAGTTCTTCTAAGCATTTCCATGTGCCATTTATCAGAAAAATCAATTGGGTTTCACTATGGGAATTTGGCAAGGAATGGATAAGAAATCCCATGAACATGGCCCTTTTTGCCTGGATAACTTGTGTCGCTATCTCTGGAGCGATCCTGTTCCTCGTCATGACTGGAATGTTGAATGGAGTTTTGACAAGGAAATCCCAGAGAGACACCTGGTTTGAGGTCAACAACCAAATACTAAATGCACTATTTACTCTTATGTGCCTCTATCAACACCCAAAGCGTTTTCACCATCTTGTGCTTTTGTGCCGTTGGAAACCAGAAGATGTTATAAGGCTCCAGAAAATTTACTGCAAAAATGGAACAGACAAGCCTAACGAGAGGATGCATATGATGGTGGTGGTTTTCTTGCTCCATGTGAATTGTTTTGCTCAGTATGCTTTGTGTGGTCTTAACTTGGGGTACCAGCGATCTAACCGACCTGCAATTGGGGTTGGTCTCTGCATTTCTGTTGCAATAGCTGCTCCTGCTATTGCTAGTTTTTACAACATTCTCAGCCCTCTTGGGAGGGATTACGAAACTGAAATGGATCAGGAAGCACAGGCTCAGGTTTCCACTGCTGCTGCGGACAAAGCAAATCATATCCAGCTGAAGTCACCGGAGAAGAAATACTTTCTCAAGTCAAGAGAAGATAAAAGAAATGCAGAAAGTAGTCCAGAATGGAGAGGAGGCCTATTTGATTTATGGGATGATATATCTCTGTCCTATCTTTCTCTTTTTTGTAGCTGCTGTGTTTTTGGATGGAATATGGACAGACTTGGATTTGGAAATATGTATGTACACATTGTAACGTTTCTTCTATTCTGCCTGGCTCCTTTTTTTATTTTCAATTTGGCTGCGGTGAATATCGACAATGAAGGCGTTCGAGAGGCACTGGGAATTACAGGCTTCATACTTTGTCTCTTTGGTTTGTTATATGGTGGTTTTTGGAGGATTAAGATGAGAAAAAGATTTAATCTTCCTGCGAACAAGTTTTGTTGTGGCAAACCAGCTGTGACAGATTGCTTCCAGTGGCTTTGCTGTTGCTTATGTTCTCTTGCTCAGGAGGTAAGAACTGCAGATTACTATGAGGTTGTAGAGAACAAGTTCTACTTGCAGCAACCTGGTGATGGATCCCAGCTTATGTTATCTCCCTTACCTCGAGAAGATGGATCAGTCCTGTTCAAGTCTGACCCTTGTTCTCCCTACAGTGGCAATGGTAGTCCATTTGTTTTGAGAGCTGATAATAGTGCGTCTCCATCTTCCACCAGATTCTCCTGTGGATTTGTACCAGATAGGCCCATGCCTATGGTAGAGCAACACTCATTAGTGACAGATATTGATCATGCAATGAAGCCACCTATCCAGTCTGTGATATGGAAAGAGCATAGCCTTGTGCCATAGAGCATGGGATTTTGAGATTATTGTCTTTGTGAGTGTATATTAGCCACATTTGTGTGACATAATCTTCCACTGTTTAAAAATAATTCATATTGTAGTTTTTACACACACAAGGATCATCTGAAATTCGATGTATTTATTGCTAATGTGCACTTCTGTTTTGTACTGGAAAGCCTACAGCTAACATCTGGCATTTATCGAAGCATTTATATTGTTTTTCAAGGATCAACTGTGTAAGTCTACACTGACATCTCCTGCAATTATCCTAGTTTTAGCTTAAAAATGCAATTTAGGATTTCAGTTATCCTGAATGCTGAAGTTCTCTGGTACTTGATACATGTGTCTTTCCTTAAATAATTATGCAAATTGGGAACAATGTTTTGGCGAGACTCCAGATATTCTGCTTACGTCAGCATCAATCTTGCTTGTTGCTTCAGATGTCTCAGTGTCTTCAATGCAGAATTCAAGATCTGCTTGTTTATGTATTTTCTTTTTTCAAAGTTCGAGAACCACTGATGGCTTCCATTTGTCTAGGGTTATATGCCTGTTTATGTTGATCAAAATGCAGAGACAGTCGGTTGTCTACTTTCCAAATCTCTTATGTATTTTTCTTTTGTTACTCTGTTGCAGTGTCAAGACTGCTTTGGCATACATAACCAGAGCTAGCATGGGTGTGGCTGGAGGTGTTCTTATGACAATACAAGCAAAAAACTTGACTTTTGCAGATAATACTTTGAGCCAATTTCAATACCACAAAAGTCTCGAGGCCATCCAGCAAGACTATCTCTAAAGAAGACGCAGAACAACATGGTGGATCACTCTTCTCCACAGTTTTGGTGAAAGTCGATGCAACAGACGACTTCTCAGCCAAAGCGTGTCTCCAAACGCCCTGCAGAAGAGGGAAGCTTTTGTTTTAATTCAAAATTGGATTGCTTATGATGTTGCTGTATGAGCAACTGGGGAAGTACGCATTTATTCTAGGCTGATCTTCAAATACTTGGTTACAAACAAGATTTTAAGTTTCGGTCAAATCCGAGACGAAATCCTAAATTTAGTTTCGGTTTAGAGTTTACTGTTTATCTTTACCAACGAACAGAGCTTGAGCGGGGAGCTCGCCGGTCGAGCTCGCGCGCGGAACTCGCACCGGCTTCGTGTCTGAGCCCATGCCCTCCTTGGACTGGCCCCGAGCGCTCGTCAGCCTGCCGCCACTCCTTCGCCTGTCTCGCGCCTTTGCCAACATGACCTCTACTACCGTAATTGGAGACCGGCCTTGCACTAGAGTCAGCGCTGTCGCCAATTTGGTTTCGACGTCCTTGTCAGTTTCTGTCAAATACTATTCATGTATATAATATTAGTCACGTAATTGTTCATTATTTTTAAAAAATAAAGTTAAAATAATTAAAAAATAAGTAAAATAAAATTGAATTTTAGTCAAAATATAATTAATAAATTTTTTTTTTTATTGAAACTTAAATGAAAATGATTTTGATCGAAACGCATTGATTTTTTTGTTCACGTGCATGTGTGCATGATCGTTCTACTGAAAGTAAAGTCAAAAAAATTTGTGTCGGTCTCACCCCTGTGTGAATTGCTGTCACGAGATTGCGCAGAGTTAGTTGTTTTTGCTCGTATGTCTATAAATATTCATATGAATCGTTCAGATACTGAATTTATAATTTCACATCCAAATGTTTTAAACTCAACTGATGATGATGATGATTAGTTGTATTACATTATAATTAATAAATTATATATATATCAATTATATTTTAATAATAAGTTAAATTTACTTATCTTAATTTTAATTTTTTAATCATATTCATATTATTTCTCATATATTTTTTTATATAGTAATATATAAAAACAGTGATTAACTATCAAAATTAATTTTAATTAATTAAAATAATATTTAATATTGTAGTAAAATTAATTATAATTTCTTTTATAATTTTTAAATTTTTATAAAAAAAATATTAAAATTTTATCGTATTTTTAATTTAAAATTAAAATATAATTAAAATATAATCAAACTTTGGTCAACACCTAATTAATAATTAAAAAAAAAGTTTCCGCTCAAACCAAAACAGCTAAAACGGCCGTATCCGTTTTACTGGATCCCCGATCTAAGTCAAAATCGCAACTATAAACCTTAGTTACAAGGCACATGGGCAGCAAATCAAAAGGTTCCAAGTGCGAGTTGCATCTGAAAGTATTTGGTTCCTGCGCAAAGCGGCAGAAATCGACGCGCGTTTTCCTTGATTTCTTTCTTTAATTTCAGCTAATTTTTCTTGGTGGTCCAGTGTTTTTTTTGGAAAAAATTAGTCTTCCTTTGCAGCTGTTGAGAGGAAGCTTCTTCGGTCAAAGACAAGAACCCTGTTCTTAAGGGGTCATTCTTCGTTTGTTTTTGCTCCTTTTTTGTTCAATCTTGATTTAACAGGAAAGGGAAGCGGGGAGGAGCTCGAGGTTGCAGCAATTATTTGACTCTTTCGATAGGATTTTCCTTGTCGATCCTTGTTCTCAGGTATTTGATTTTCTTGTGGCACTTCTGCTAGAGTTTCTTAAGATGTTCCTTTCAAATTCGTATGTTATTCTTGAGAGGAGCCAAAATTGTTGTTATGACAAGTATTCTCGATTTCTAATCAGGAATAATTTTACAGGAAAAGGTTGAGTTTTGATTGAGCTACTTCAGGAGATTCGCCATAGCTGGTGCTAGAAAGAATCGCAGATAATGGCTTCAGACAACAATGAATGCACGGAAGGGACCCAGGATGAACTTGAACAAACCCGGGATTCCTGTACTACAGAGCTCACGGAATTCGTGGCTATCCACATTCCATCATCTGAAACAAGAAAGCCAGATCAGAGAAGCCGAAGGAGGCGGCTCCTGGATTTCCTGAAAGCTCGACCTTCCGGGGAATGGCTCAAGAAACTCAACAAGTTTTCTTCCCCCTTCTCTGCTTTTCGAGAGGAAGTGAACAAACACGAACAGATCTCTGTTTCAATTCCTACTCCTGCAGGCATTCCACGCGGTTTTCATACCCACTTTATTCGGAGAATCAACTGGAGTTCCACTCTAAAAATTTTCAAGGAATGGTTGTCGAATCCGTTGAATGTTGCTCTTCTCCTTTGGTTAATTTGTGTTGCTGTCTCAGCCACGATGCTCGGTCTTCTCCTCACTGGCTTACTAGACCGAGCATTCCCCTCCAAAGCCTTGAGAAACTACTGGATTGAGATCAACAACCAAGTCCTTAACGCACTCTTCACTCTGATGAGTCTATATCAACACCCCAATCTTTTCCACCACCTCATTCTTTTATGCAGGTGGAGATCAGAAGACATCATCGAACTCCGAAAGTTATATTGCAAGAATGGTGCTTACCGGCCTCACGAATGGGCACACATGATGGTCGTTTCGGTCCTCCTCCACATTGCTTGTTTTGCGCAGTATGCGCTGTGTGGTCTCTACTGGGAATACACAAGTGCTGAACGCTCAGAGCTTGTTGAAACCTCCCTTGTTGTGCTTGGGACTGCAGCTCCGCTTATCGCCGGTGTTTATACTGTCTATAGTCCTTTGGGTAAGGAGTATGAGCTCGAACCAGATGAGGAACAATCAGTAGACGAGGCCTCTAGCTCCGAGATGAAGCAATCCAGTAAGGTTGGGCTGGAATTATATGACCCAAGAGGACTTGTGAGCAGGCCAGAATGGGCAGGAGGACTATTTGATTGCAGCGATGACATTACTGTTGGCTACCTATCCTTCTTCTGCACCTGCTGTGTGTTTGGCTGGAACATGGAGAGGCTCGGATTGGGAAACATGTATGTACATATGGTTCTTTTCCTTCTCCTCTGCATTGCTCCCTTCTTTGTTCTAAACATCGCAGCCCTCAACATACACAATGAAGCAATTTCAGACATAGTAGCAATCACAGGAAGAGTGGTGTCAGTGTTTGGCTTGCTCTATGGGGGTTACTGGAGGATCCAAATGAGGAGAAGATTCAAACTTGCAGGCAGCAAGTTCTGCTGTGGATCTGAGTATCTAACTGATTATTTTCAGTGGATGTTCTGCTGGTCTTGCTCTTTAGCTCAGGAAGTGCGAACAGGTAACCTGTACGACATCGAGGATGATAGCCGTTACAGGAAGGATGTTGGAAGCGATGTGGAAGTCGATCCTCTTCTGCAGACCCTGCCCTGTAACTCACCGCTTCCGGTCTCACCGGAGGCGAGGTTGGTGCCTCCCGGCGAAAGCCAAGGGGAATTCAGTAGTAGTTCAGATTCTTCAGAAGGTGGGTTGCACGGAGTGGAGTCCTCAATGGCAGCACCAGTTCAGCCATCAATGCAGCTGGGATGAAGTTCGTGATGGAGATGCCTATGATTCTCTACCTGGTTCGCCGTTGATACAGAAAGAAGGTGACGAAGACATATGAAAGAAAATGCAGAAATGTTGTTAGACTGTATTCTTTTTATGAATTATACCAAGAAATTATACTCAAGTTGCTTCAAAGCTTATGCTCTTGGTCTATAGGAGGACTGCATCTTCAGAGATTATGTGCAACGTGTTAGTGCGCGATTGCGATGAGCAAAATTAGCAGAGAAAATGCTCGTATCATTGTAATCAGCACAACTAACATAAGAGAATGCTAATCGAGTCTATAACTCTTTGGGCAAAGTCAATAGCTTCAGCTGGACGGCGGGGGAGAGATTGATGAGAATGGAGCAATGAACATCACACAAAATTAGAGTTTGTACAGTTTTAAATTTGAAGTTATGATATTATTTATTAAGGAAGCCAAAAGAATATCGAATCAGAATAATATAATGGACAAGATACAAAACCATTCTAAAAATTTAAATTCATAGAATATGAGTTTTTTTCACTATATATATTAGACCCTATCCATTCAATATTTGAGATGAGATTAATTTATCACATTTAATATTATAATAAAATCTCTTTCTAAATTATCACATTAATTACTGTTTTCTAATTTTAATGGCGAAACTCCCAACTTAACTATGCTAATACTACTCTGTTGTTTGATTGCCAGAAAATGGAGAAATTCTTATGCCTGTTTTTGGGCTTCGATTATTCATAAATGACTTATTAAAAATCGGTTCACTTTTAATTACTTATAATTTAAAAGTAAAAAATTGAAATATATATTTTATTACAAAGTAACTTTTGCAGATAAAATATAATGATAGTTAGAATTGTAAAGCTCTAAGGACACTGGTGTGCTCCCGAGAAGCTGGATCAGTGTTGCTGACGACCAACGATGCTGGCATCGATGTCTCTTTAATCTTTGTCCTTCAAAGATTGGAGCAAGAAGCACTCGGGGAGGCACTTTTGAGATGAGAACCACGAGAAACTCAGGCGTGTTTGGATCAATTTCCATTTAAAAATAAAAAAATTATCAATTCGATTAATTTGGAAAAACTAAAGAAATTAGTGAAATTAATAAATTTCGATATTTAGATATATTTTAAAATAAAATTAAATAATTATTAATTCCGTCAATTTTGTATTTTGATTGGGAATAAAAATCAATTATTTTCAAAATAAATAAAAGTACTTTTTTATTTTATTCGTAAAACAATTTTGTAAATTAGAAATTGATAATATATAGGTATTAATATTTAAAAAAATGTAAAAAAAATTAATGAGTAGAAGGAAAAAATTTATTCATATGATTTTAAATAAAAAATTTAGTTTGTTTTTTTCAAAATAATATTAATGGTTGAATAAAAAAAGGAAAACAATTTTATCAATCCATTCAAATAAATGTGGGTCTTACGCAATTTCAAACTGGTATTGTGAATTTTATTTTTTTTTGAAAAAGAAATTCAAACGTCACTGTTTGAAATTATTAAAAATTGATAATTCCAACAATTCTGAACAATATTATTATAACCAAACAGAAAATTCGATTCTCAATTTTCTTAATTCTTCCAATTGAGACTCTTTAGAATTGATCTAAATAACTCCTTCGGCAGCGAAGATATGTTTGGAGACCTTCTGCTTCCATTTCTGTTCCAAATTCTTTTGCTATCGGAACATACAGTAGACAAACCCATCTTGGAGCCACACAACAATGAGCAAGTGTTTCTGGGCCGGAGAACTGTTGAGAGTTGATTTGGGCTATACACATCAACTAAGGGAAAGTTTAGCAATTTTGGCTGAGTTTTTGGTGTTAAATAAAGAAAATTCATTTGTAATAACTTTTTTTTTTTTTTACTTGATGTTCTCTGTTTAGTGTAAAATATTTTTTACTATTTTTTTCTGTCACAAACACTATTATAATATAATAGAGAATGTAGAGAAAATTTTTTAGTGAAGAAAGTATATCTTTTACTATATTTTCTTTTCCACAAACACTATTATAATATAAATTATTTACAAATATTACATGATTTTTTTTAATACCCTAAATACATTAACTAAGAGTATAAAATGAACCAAATTATTAATGGACAATTTAAACTTTACCACCCCCATACATAATCTAGTATATTTTCATAATATATTTTGATTTTATTCCAACAAGTTTGTCCATATTTTTCAAAATTTTAAGTTTCAATTTCAAATTTGGATTATGTAGATAAAAAGATGAGGAATTTACCCATCTCACCTAAAATAAAGTTATAAAATAAAAATAATATATAAACTTAAATATAATATATTTTTAATTTTTAAATTGAAATATTATAGTTACGTTAAAACATGTAGATTTCAGACAAAATTTAAAATCTCGATAGTTTCTTGTTCTTCCGTTTCGTTTGATTTGAAATCAAAATCAGAATCAGTTTTTTTCAAAATTATTTTTTTCTTATAAAATTAATATTACTTATTTTACACTGTTATTAAATTAAATTATTATTAAAAAAATTAAATAATTTTTTTAACTTTAAATTATTGAAGTATTAATTTTGATTAAAAAATATTAATTTATAAAAGTAGTTCACTAGTCTTAATTCTGATTCTGATTTTAATCATAAATAAAACCGTGTTATGAAATTCTTCTAAAATTCGCAAAATAGCAATAACTTACGTGGGCACTACTCAAAACACCACGAAATAAAGCGAAACGGATCTCCCGCGCAGATCCAACGTAGAGCAAAAGAACTCAGAAGAAGTGTATCCAGTTGATTCCCAGATGGTCCTCCCCCAAATGCAGCTGTATTCGTCTTCTGTCCCACCCGTATCCATCCATCTCTCTCTCAGCTGTCTTGTTTTGGTTGCATCGTCTGCGCGCATCTTTGCCGCTCTTCACCATGCAGTACCGGGGACCAACATGCTGCCCACCTCAAGTTTCACAGAGCGTCTGTGACCCGCGGCCCACCCGATTTTAATATCTAATTCTTACGCTTTATCGATATAAAATTAAAAATAATTATTATCAATTATAAATCCACGGTCCGTCTACCGATTTACTAACCGACGGGGCCTCACACAGATCGACTCCGCTGTCATTGGAATCACTGCGCTGTTTTCTATTCGTGATTGGACATGCATGATCTGTGCGGGTTAAAGGCTGATGCGTATGAGTCCTCCACCTGGACAAAGCTTTCGCAGTCCATCACTGGCACGATTTGGTTGAATATAGCTAGTCTTTAAGCCAAAGCAGACAGGCAGTTAAGTAGCGGACGGGATAAGTTATTGTCATTAGCCGGAACATTAGGCATGAGCCTGCCCGATAATTAAGTTGATGATAAGCATGGGCTCGTATGGTGGCAATTAATTAACAATCGCTACTTTGTTTGTATACTTGGAATTTCTTCGCGAGAATACGTTTGATGATGTGCTTTGGATTGATCGTCGGCGAAGGACAAGTATATATTAAGCGAGTTTCGATCGTTTACGACTTCATTTTCACAGGTCTGTTGCCACTGCAAGCAAAAGCCAAATGACAACGCGATCGATGATGCAGTTGCTCGGGGGTCGGCCTCTTCCCGTCCAATCGCTAAAAAAAAAAACAGAAAGAGAAATAATTTTTAAAAATCAAAATAAAAACTAATATTTTTTATTAAAAATAATATTTTAATAATTTAATTTTTGAAAAATTATTTATTTTTTTAATAATAATTTAATTTAATAACAGTGTAAAAAAAATAATATTAATTTTTTAAAACGAAATTTGAAAAAAAAAGATTTTAAAACTGATCCCAAACCTAATCCAATCGCTCTACAAATAAGATGTGGTGCTCAAAAGATATAAAAAAAAAAAAAAAAGAGAAAGAGAGATAATTATTTTGTTCGAAATCAGAATCAAAATAAAAATTAATATTTTTTTATCAAAATTAATATTTTAATAATTTAAAGTTTTATTTTTTTAATAATTTAATTTAATAACAGTATAAATTAAATAATATTAATTTTTTTTAAAAAAATTTTAAAAAAATAATTTTAAAACTAATCTCAAATCAAAGGGGGCCTTATGCTCTACCCTCACTGAAATTAAAAGTCTTATTTAATAACGAATTAAAATTAAAATTAGTAAACTATTTTTATAAATTAATTTTTTTAATCAAAATTAATTTTATAATAATTTAAAATTCTAAAAAATAAATTTTTTAATAATAATTTAATTTAATAGTAATGTAAAATAATTAATATTGATTTTTTTAAAAAAAATCAAAACCAGGCTAGTAAGCTTTAAGCTTTGAGTCCTGCTCGTAATATTTTGATTTAAAATTTAATTTCGTGTTATTTTTATTTTATAGCTTTAATGTAGGTGAGAAAGATAAGTTTTTTCATAAAAAATTATTACTCTCAGACAACCATTACTTTATAAAAATTAAAATAAGATGAATAATTTTTTATATTGATTTAATACTTATTTGAATAAAAATCAAATAATAATAATTTGACTTTTTTATATTAATTTGATAAATAAAATCAAATTAAATAAAATATTTTCTAAACATTTTAATCGATATAATTTTTATAAATTATAATATAAGATGAATAATTTTCTATCAATAATAATCATAATATATGTGATTTCGTATAAATTTATTATAAAATAAGTAATTTTTTAAACGAATTTTTTATTTTTAAATTAAAAATATATTATTTTTTGCGGGTGTCAAAACTGATTCGGGAGGTTTCAGTTTCTGTCGAAACTTGACATGGTCTACTCGAGTAACTTGTTTAGGCAAAAGATAAGATCGGCTCCTAGCGTTACGGCCAGGACGCCCGAGCTCCCACTTCCAAGCTCCGACCGAGACCTAGCCCGACAACAGAGACAGCACGAGCCATTTCGGCGGTTTCCGTCTAGCTCTAGTCAACAAAGGCGTGCCTGACTTCTTCTACACGCGGCAACAGCAACTTTAGCGCGCATATCTCGAGACACATCTACGGATTATATTTTACACTTAAATAGTAAAAAATTAATTATATTATTGACATTATTTAATTCTAGCAATTTGGTAGGTAAATTTTCGTTGGATATATCTACGGCTACAAGGAGGCACGCGTCAACTCCTCACTGAATAGCACCCGCTGGCCCACTGCGGAACAGCGAACCCTTTCTTGAAGCAACAGAAAGCCGCCACGTGCAGCGCTCTGCGGTTCTATATAAAGCCGGCGTCCCCGTTTCCCCTTCCTCCCTCGTCGTTCCCAGATCTCCAATCCCCAAATCTCATCGGCCTCTTCGTCCTCGTCCTCCTCCTTCTCGATTTGCAGACAGGGAGCCTCAGAAAGGCTCGCCTAGGAGCTGGCTAACCCCACCGGCGAAATACTGGAGGAATCCCGGGAGGACCGCAACAAGTGGCGGGTCCTTGCCCTGTATGAGGCCCTAAACTCACCGGACCGTGACGTCGACGCCGTCCACCGCCTGCTGGCCCCGGACATCGAGTGGTGGTTCCATGGCCCCCCTGCCTTCCAGCACCTGATGCGCCTCCTCACCGGCGCCTCCTCGCAGGAGCCCTTCAAGTTTGTCCCCCTGTTCGTCGAGGCCTTAGACGGCACCGCCGTTCTCGTCGAGGGTTGCGACGAAAGCCGCTCCGTCTTCTGGGTCCACGCCTGGACCTTCGGTTCGGATGGGATAATCACCCAGCTCAGGGAGTACTTCAACACCTCCGTCACCGTCACCCGCGTTGGCAAGGGGTTTGCCGAAAAGTCGGCCGCGCAGCAGCAGCACTGCTTGCCGGTGTGGCGGAGTAGGCTGCCGGAGCGCGCAGGGAAGTCGCTGCCCGGCCTTGTCCTGGCCATCTGATTGGTACTACCCGTGCGCTTGGATCTGTGCTAGTGTGAGAATAAAAGAGTCCGATCCACTTGTTGTGTGTGCTGCGTGGATGGGCTGAGGACCTGAGATTTTCTGCGTGTTTTCTGTTTCCAATTTGTGCTTGTGTTTGATCCGTTTGTAATATAAAGACAAAGACGATGTCTGTTTGTATTAAGTTTGACGTTTGGAATAAAGGATGTAATTTTCTTAAAAGCTGGTTTTCTGTGTGTTTCCATTTTTTTTTTTTTTTTATTAACGACTTATTTAGTTCTTTTTTCATGAAAAACTGTAAAAAAATGGTCGTGAATTTCAGGATTTTAAAAATTTTTAAATATCTGAAATTCTGATAAAAATAAAAAAGTTCGAAGAAGTTGCTTATCGAGTCAATTCGATCGATCATATTCTTTACATTTCAGATAAGATATGCTACGAAACACGGAGAACCTCTGGGAAGAATATTCGACGAGGAACATGAGAAAGTTGGCAGGACATTTGAAGCCAAAAAGTGGCTTTGTTTGGAAAATCGATTCATATGATGCTGAGGATGTCCCAAAAATGCCCTCCATTTGCCAGGACAATACACATTCGTATTCGAATAGAAAAAGAAAAATTCTTCGATTCCGTAACAATCAAAATCATCGAATAATTAAATAAATAAAATTTACATATTTATATATTATTAATTTTAAAAAATTTAAAATAATTTATTTCTGATTAATTAAGATTAAAATTACAATGATAATGATATAATTAAAATGAATCGTATGGTGATTTTTCTTAAAACTAAAAATCGAAATAAAATAATAAATTATCGATAATGTATTTGAGCCAAATATTATTCTCCAATCCATCTCAAGTATATAATCAATGTACGAATATTGGTTATTAATTTTTTTAAAACATCCTTTGATTCGAAATTAAAATCAGAATTAAAATTAAAATTAAAATTAGTATATCACTTTTATAAATTAATATTTTTTTAATCAAAATTAATGTTTTAATAATTTATAGTTCGAAAAATTATTTACTTTTTTAATAATATTTTTAATTTAATACTATATAAATAAGTTAAAAATTAAATATATATATATATAGATATATATATATAATAATTTTGAAATCTAATTCTGATTGTTTTTGAAAATGTGGATCGAAGCTTGCGTCAAAACGAGCTTGAAGTCAACGCCGCAAAATCAGGCGGCGGCAGTCTAAATTTTCAAACGAAAGAAAAACAACTAATTTTAGAGATTATGTGCACACGGTAATCAGTTGGAATTGGCCGAGTTTTCGACCAAACATATGACTAACGGTTGAGACGTGCAAGACATCGCACGAGAGCGGATATTTTTCCTCTTTTTTTTTTTTCATTTTATTGAGAAAAAATTAATCCGTTTATGATTCGATTAATTGATCTATTTATCTAATTAGATTAATAGGTTAACTCGTTTAAAACTTATTTAAATATTTTTAAATTTATTTAAAATATGTTAATATTCTTGGAGTAGTAAACATGTTAGTTTATGTCAAAGTCATGTCATAACTTGTTTAGCCAAATGCCTTCAATCGGGTTAGATCGAGTCCTGATGTGAACACGATCCGTGTAATGGCGCAGTAGGTCTTGTGTTCACTTGGGCCTTTTATTTATTTATTTATTTATTTTGAAGACTCGCTGAGTCGCTGACAGATGAAATGCTGCCAGCTTCTCATCTGTGAAGCAGATGACCACCTATTCAATGGACTGTCTCAGTGCCTGCCAACTATCAACTGAAAGCTTCCAAGTCCAGCAAAAGTTAGATGGCCAGTCGCTGGTTTCCAGCTATACATTCTGAATCTTCTCAGCACCAATAATTCTCGTATTCAACTCCACAGCTAAGACTCCAGAAGAGATATCTCTCTCTCCTACCTGGGACTTCGCACCTGAGGTTTTTCTTTACGACGAGGTCTTACTAGTTTACTGTATTTTGAAGCTTCGCAGTAGGTTGTGTGTGTAGCCATGCAGACTTGAGCTGTCCTGCGGCTCCTGCCTTCCGTGCCATGTATTCTTTTTTTCGCCTCAAAAGATTGCACGCCATCTGCCGGGTTCTTTTCAAAGATCAAAACAGGTAGTGTTTTGACAAGGAGTCCGAGAAACAGAAAGCACACGACTTGGTTGTAGGCTTTTAGCTGAAGTCGAAGACTTGGTTGCTAGCCTCGCGTAAGCAATTGACTCCAGCCCAGTTGGAGAGTACAGAAATTCACCCACTCGATCGCAATGGGGAAGCACAATTCAAAACAGATATTAGATCTTGATGTTGAAACTTGAAACTGCAGCATCTACAGATTCAAATCACGAGTGAGTTGGAAAATCTCTAGGGTTTCTGAAAAGCTTGAGAGCTGGACAACATGGATGGTCCCCCAAGGCATTTTTTCCCCCTCTATGCTGCTTCTTCAGCTTAAGATTCCAATAAAGCTTGATGACTTCCAGATTGGATCTAATTAGTCTAACATCTCTCACTATAATCAGTAATGGCAACTCCAAAATCTTCCATTTTTTTTTTCTTTTCAACTTTAGGTTTGATTTCCTACAATTTTGAGACCAAATATGAAGTACATATAGATCCACTAAAAAGTCCTGTAATTGAAAATATATAAAATTCAGAAGACCACCGCTGAGAACTCATTCTCATTATTGACCTGCCAACTTGTGTCTCATTTTGCGAAGGATCAACATTCTCCAACTTAATCGGGAAGTAAATGTGCAAAAATAGTTTTTGTGAAGGCCAACTTGTTCTACTTGCGAAAAGGATAACGTTCAAATTCAAAAGAATTGTAATTTTTCATGTAAGAAATTGGTTCCTCTTACAACCGTATCATGTTCCTCGATGTAGTGACACCTCCGTCAACCACAAGGTTGTGGCCACTGACATACTTGGACTCATCACTAGCAAGATAAAGAGCAGCTTCGGCAATGTCCTTGGCTGTGAGGGTAGGACCCTTGAGGTTTGCCAGGCTTCTCACAAACTCCTCGATCTTCTCCGCCTCCTCGTTGCTTGGCGCCGCCGCCTCCATGCACTCCTCTTCATCTTCTTCCCCATCCCTCCATGCGTTCACTAGCATGGAGGTCGCCACTCCAAAGGGTGAGATGCAGTTAACCCTAATCCCATGCGCGCCGAGCTCGCAAGCCACATTCTTTGTAAGGCCTACTAGAGCATGTTTCGACGCCGTGTATGCGTGCGGACCGAGGCCTCCCATTACCCCGGCGACGCTTGCCGTCGATATGATGCACCCTGACCTTTTCGGCAGCATGACTCTAGCGGCGTGCTTCATGCCAAGCGACGCGCCGCGGACGTTGACGCGCATCACGTAGTCGAGCTCGTCGGCGTTGAGCTCAAGAATGCTCTTATCGCGCTTGGTCTGGCTCCCGAGCACGCCGGCGTTGTTGCAGAGAATGTCTAGCCGGCCGTATTTGGATACAGTCCAGCTGACGAGCTGCTCAATTTCGGCTTCAATGCTGACGTCGCAATGCATGAAGGTCGCAGAGGGGAGGAGAGACGCGGCCAGCAATTCGCCGGCGGTGTCGTTGACGTCCGCTATCACGACCTTGGCCCCGTGCCTCACGAATAGTCTCACTATGGCTTCTCCGATCCCTCCGGCGCTGCCGGTGACTATGGCCACCTTCCCTTCAAGCCTATAAAATCAAATTAACAAGTTTAATATACAAACCTCAGGATTCATGAGTACAAGTTCTTCAACTACCAAAAGCAAAAGAAATTTTGTATACAAACCAACCCCTGTCAGTAACCCCAAGAAGAGAATCTGGTTATTAGAAACTAGTCAAGTTGTAGTTTCTTAAATCCTGATGTCACTGTAGCATCTTTTCGTCTTCTATGAACCAACCATTTAGAAAAAGCTATCATGAAGTTATAATCTTCTAAATTTGTTCTGAATGCTTTAATAATGCTGCGATATTTAACTGGTAAACAAGCTACAGAAATGTTGGAATGGGGATAATCTCTTTGATTCAATTCCACAGTTTCGAGACAAAACATACAAATGATTTAATGCAAATATAAGAAGTCATATGCAAATAAACACATTTTGTTTGAATTCATGCAAAAAAAACATCTTATGCAATAGAAAAAAGAAAACTTAACAGTGACTGGTGAAAATCAATTACCTTTTATACAGGGGAATACCGTTTTCCCAGCTCAAACCATGCATCCCTGGAACTTTCTCTGGCATCACCTTGATGACTGGCATGGCTCTTGCAGAGAAAAGAAAAGAAAGAAAGAGAAAGAGAGGAGAGATATGTTGTGTTTTTGGTTCTTGTTTGAGCTGAAAGAGATTGTAGGGTATTTATAGTGGGGGAAGAGAGGCAACAGGTAGGGTAGGAGGATGAAGCCTGAAGCATTTCCCAGAACGCAGCCTAACAAGTGGACCAACAAAACCTCCACAAGTGGGGCTTATTTCAGATAGTTTAATCCCTAAGCGGACATTGATGTCCAATACAATGTCCTTGCACAGAAGAAAGTCTGGGGTTAACCGCGTCTGATCCTGACCACTGACCCTGATTCTGACCTGTTGGGATTCGCAGCGGAAGTTTCACGGATCACCTTGTTCTCAAACAACACAAGAAACGAGAAGTAATACAAGATAAAAGGAAATAACAAGATAAGACAACGGGAGATCCACTATCAATAGATAAAGGCTTTTACAAGAGTTTACAAGAACGACTTTACTCTTTTTTACTCAACTAAACTCTTTCTCCAAGCCTCGGCAACGCCTCCACCTTCAGAGAGAATCTCCAAGAGAGTACCACGAGGAACCACCACGAGAGACCACCGAGAAGTACTAGAAAGACCCACATACGAGAGCCAACACTCTCTTTCTTTCTCTTCTCTCTATTCCTCTCTCTCTTTCTCTCTAGTTCAATCTCAATACTACGCCACACATAAGTGCTATATATTATAGTATATTTATAGACTCTTATTGGGCCTGAGTTTTACACAATTACAACTCCTAATAATATAAATCTAAATCCAACTTTGGATTTCTACTTCAACTCAAACTCTAATTAGAGTTCAAGACATTTAAAACTCAACAATCTCCACCTTGGCTTGAACTCGGGCGTGCCATCATCACGAATCGTCAGCCGTCATCTCTCATCCAGCCCCTGCCCTTGGGCTACTAGCTTATTCAGCTAATTTCAAGATGTGAACTCGAGCCAACATCGAATTTGTTCTTCATGTCTACAGTTTTGTACTTTTGGAAGCTTTTCGAATGACCTGTGTCTGCTGTTGTAGTAAAAGTAATTTGAGGAGACATCAAATTACTCCGAGTATCGTGCTTCCTCTTCACTACTGTAGCCATCGGAACTCCACCTGCAATGGTGTTTCCTATCAATCGATAAACATTGTCACACTTCTCACCTTTCATCAGGATTTTAATACCACGTGTCACCTTCATGACTCCATCTCTTGCTGAATAATTACAGCCTTTTGAGTCCAGTACACCAAGTGAAATTAGATTCCTTCGCATCTTGGGGACATGCCTCACCCCAGTAAGAGTTCGAATCGCTCCATCAAACATATGGATTTTAACTGTTTCCACACCGGCGATCTCACAGACTGAATTATCGCCCAACCAAACAGTACTTTTCTTCTTATTCTCCTCATAAGAAGTAAACCAATCCTTTCTGGAGCAAATATGATAAGAACTACCAGAATCTAAAATTCACTTACCAGAAGTGTCGATTTCTGCGGATAGTGTAAGAACATCTCCATCTGCACTATTATCAGAAGTATCATCCACTATTGCCGTCGTCGTATTGGAGGACTCTATCTTCCCACGTTCAGGACAATACCATCTAATATGGCCATACTTCTTACATGAATAGCATTGTACTTTCGCCTTCAATTTTGATTTGGACCGTTGCTTGCCTTCTCCACGCTCTCTTAATCTTCCTCTTTCGTGAGTCACCAATCCTTCACCAAACTCCATATTAATGTTGGAGTTTCTTCTTCTCTCATTAGAAGAAGACTAGTTGTCACATCTTCCATCTTAAGAGTTTCTTTACCATAAAGAATTGTGGTCACAATATGATCATACGAAGCAGGAAGAGACATCAGGAGAATCAGCGCCTTATCGTCCTCTTCAAACTTCACATCAACTTTCAGCAAATCATTGATAATCTTATTGAAAGCATTCAGGTGATGTAATATAGTTGTATCTTCGCTCATACACAGTCCGTACAACTCTTGTTTCAGGTATAACTTGTTCGTGAGGCTTTTTGACATTTACAACTTCTCGAGTTTTGTCCAGATGTCCATCGTAGTCTCTTCGTTAATGACATTGTACAAAACCTCATCAGTCAGGCTTAGAATAATTAAATTCAATGCCTTTTGATCTATCTCCTCCCAGTCTTCATTACTTATCTTGACCGGCTTCTTTTCTTTTCCCTCTAACGTCTTTTGTAGACCTTGAAAAGTAAGAACCGCCTTCATCTTCTTTTGCCATAAGGCAAAATTTATTTTGCCGTCAAACTTCTCCACCTCGAGTACGGACTTTGCCATCTTGGTTGTTTGCTTCTAGGCTCTGATACCAATTGTTGGGATTCGCAGCGGAAGTTTCACGGATCACCTTGTTCTCAAACAACACAAGAAACGAAAAGTAATACAAGATAAAAGGAAATAACAAGATAAGACAACGGGAGATCCACTATCAATAGATAAAGGCTTTTACAAGAGTTTACAAGAACGACTTTACTCTTTTTTACTCAACTGAACTCTTTCTCCAAGCCTCGGCAACGACTCCACCTTCAGAGAGAATTTCCAAGAGAGTACCACGAGAAACCACCACGAGAGACCACCGAGAAACACTAGAAAGACCCACACACGAGAGCCAACACTCTCTTTCTTTCTCTTCTCTCTATTCCTCTCTCTCTTTCTCTCTAGTTCAATCTCAATACTACGCCACACATAAGTGCTATATATTATAGTATATTTATAGACTCTTATTGGGCCTGAGTTTTACACAATTACAACTCCTAATAATATAAATCTAAATCCAACTTTGGATTCCTACTTTAACTCAAACTCTAATTAGAGTTCAAGACATCTAAAACTCAATACTGACCAACATAATTTGTCGACAATCTTAATTTTGTCTAAATTTACACTTTCAAAGTTAGCTTTTCATGGAGTATTTGAGAATGATCTCGTTTTTTAGTCAGATCAGCTAGTTTTAATTTGAGTAAGAATTAAACCACATACACCATTTAAAACGAAATCATCTCATTTTTTTAGTCCCAAATCAAATGAGGGGCTTAAATTTAATGTGATACCCTAACTGTGTAACCCATTTTTTATCATGAAATAGATTTAATTAGTTGCTAGTATAAGCAGTAAATAATGAAGAAATTTTAAGTTAATTTTGGTGTTGTGTATGGATAGGAATAGGTATTGCTTGTAGTTAAGGTTAGAGGTGGTAGGAAGAGGAGCCAAACAAATGAAAAAGAATACTCTGCTGGTATTCTCCTCCTGTTGTAGGACAAGATAAGCAAGAGGCAGTGTTCTCTTGCACAGGAAATATAGTACCAATGGTTATGATTCTGCTGATAATCCAACAATGGTTTGATGTCAATTGTATAAAATGACTGGATCGACTCCACTTGGACGAAAAATTGCTTTGATCAGAGTAAAGAACATTGCTTATTTAGCCCTGTTCCTCTGGAGAATCTTAAACAATATTGGCATGCTTGGCATGCCCATTTGATTTAATCCCAGCGCGAAATAAGCTTTAGTAAATCCATACTACATAAAAGCATTCATTAGATAAGCAAATGTAACCATACGAAGAAGACACGCACATTGCCTCTGAATCCATATCCACCCTGCAATTGTTCAAGATTTGCATCTCACCTGCTTTTTCATTGGAGAGAATACTTTTCTTTTGCCACAAACAAATAAATACAATGGCATAATTGAACACTCAAAGAAAACAGGATTCTTTGATTATTACTAATCTTCCTCGACTGTCTTTTCTGGTCAGCATCCCAGATCAATGACTTCGACTCTCAATCTGTAAGCAGACCTTTCTGAGAGCTTCAAAGAGGAAAAGATATTGTCCTCCAGCAATATTAAAGAATCTGCCTTAGTGACAATAGAAAGTTATAAGCTCTAAACAACAAGAAACAACAGAAGTTTGATGGAAAAGGAGAAAAATTTAGTCACTATTTTATCTTTCGGAAAGTCCATTCCATGGTCCTCTACGATAAAATATGGATGGAAACTAGAAGATAGTGGTCACGAAAGTGATGCATAAATTCATAAAGCAAACCATCAGAACCAAACATGAACGGATAATCACCAAATCCTCTTTCAGAGTCAACTGTTTTTGGACGATAACAAGAAATGGACCATTGCAAAATGGTCGACAAAATCCCCCACTTTGATCTATAGTACTGCCAAACCTCAACAGCAAACTGGAAAGCAAAGAACATATATTGAAATACAGAATGGATGCTCATTATCACCATTAATAAACATTACCTTGGTCCTTGACAGCTCTGCTGCGGCGAACTATGGCCGTTTAGTGTGCAATTCTGATCCATACAACAAAAAGGAAGCACATATTAATCATTATCAGAAAATATTATGCAGTGATTAATGTATTCTGTTCCGGTGCCCTAATTCAGCATGACCTTTCTTATAGTGCAGCTAAGCCGTTGGATGTTGGGATTCACAGTGAAAGTTTTACGAATTACCTTATTTTCAAACAACACAAAAAACGAGAAGTAATACAAGATAAAAGAAAAAAATAAGATAAGACAAAGGGAGATCTACTATCAATAGATAAAGGCTTTTGCAAGAATTTACAAGAAGGACTTCACTCTTTTTTACTCAACTAAACTATTTCTCCAAGCCTCGGCAACGCCTCCACCTTCAGAAAGAATCTCTAAGATAGTACCACGAGGAACCACCACGAGAGACTACCGAGAAGCAATAGAAAGACCAACACACGAGAGCCAACACTCTCTCTCTTTCTCTTCTCTCTATTCTCTCTATTCCTCTCTCTCTATTTCTCTCTAGTTCAACCTCTATACTATGCCACACATAAGCCCTATATATTATAGTATATTTATTGGGTCTGAGTTTTACACAATTACAACTTCTAATAATATAAATCTAAATTCAATTTTGAATTTCTATTTTAACTCAAACTCTAATTAGAATTCAAGACATCTAAAACTCAAGAGTTATACTCATCAGCTATTACACTAGTAATATATATATATATATATATATAATGATCAAAGAAAAAAAGAGATTTCAGATGGAGATTTCCAAAATCTCAAATTGGGAAGGAACAGACAACAGCATTATGGAGAATGGCCTGTGAAGAATAAAAAATTCAGCTCCGACCTTTTTGAAAAAAAAAAAAATTGAAACAAAAGAATCACCATCAGTTTGTCATAGGATCACAATAAAAGTTTATGAACAACCTAAAAGGGCATAATAAAGTAAACAGAAATGGCACATACAGCATATTTAATATATCACAAGGAAAGTTAAAAGTGCAACAACAAATGCTGACAAAAAATAGCGATGGAGCACAGGTTTTTTCCCCCCAATTTGAGGAAACAGAGATTAGGTTCTCTGGAAGCTAAAAATCCACCACAAGCTGCAATAGAGCAGTATGCTGATGGAATCGGATATCTGGACAGTATGTTGATGGAATTGGATATTTGGATAGCACTGTGAAAGTAACAACACATGCAAACGGTAGTATGTGGGGTATAGAGCACCATCTTCGAGCACACATTCTTCACATTAGATGTTCAGGGCTTATCTCTGCAATCTGTGGCTTCACACAAGGCCTTCCACACTCGAACCAGCATTTTGACAGGTGGTTTTGATTTCTGCATATTCAAATTCAAGCTTTAAGCAGCAAAGAAAACAATTCTGTAATAACCAAATCTTGAATACCTAAGGAAGCCAAAGACACTGAACATTCACCTGGAAAACCAACATTAGATCTTCTTCTCCATGCAGAATCATAGCCAGGCTCCAATAACAAGTAAGAGGGGTCACACATTCATTTCTTACAGGTTTCAAAATCTTGCTAATGGGAACAAAGCGCCGGACAACTTGTAAGGCCCGGTGGGACCAGTGGGCCAGTAGGCAGGCAATGGGCTTATAACTGGTAGCAGTTGTCTTTAGTCCCACATCGAAAAAGTGTTGGAGTTGAGACTGGGCTAAATATGATGACTACCATAGACCCAATAACGAAGCCTTTTCCCGGGGAATTGGGAAAAAACAAAATCCTGGGGTCGGGTGGGCTGTGGGCCGCAGACGTCCAAGAACAATATCGTACTGGGTCGGGGGCGTCACATAGTGGTAGTTCAGCGAGGTGGGCTAGTTCAGCGAGGACGCTGAACTCTTGAGAGGGGGAGATTGTAAGGCCCGGTGGGACCAGTGGGCCAGTAGGCAGACAATGAGCCTGTAACTGGTAGCAGTTGTTTTTAGTCCCACATCGACAAAGTGTTGGAGTTGAGACTGGGCTAAATATGATGACTGTCATAGACCCAACAACGAAGCTTTTTCCTGGAAAACTGAGAAAATATGCAAATATAACATCTTATGTAAAATCCTATCTCAATTTGAAAGAAGGGAATATACAAAATAAGAATGAATATACGCTAGTAGCTATTCCTTACTGCTTCAGAAATGACATCAAGAAACATGAAGGCCAAATGCACTTCCTGACTAAAATATGAAAAAATCTAATCCTTTTTGAGATGACGAGCATAGAGTGTTCTAGATAGAAGCTGAATCACTATAGCAAATGTCATAATCAATTGCATCAGAGAGGAGATCTAGCAAATTGTATAGTCCATTAAATAACATGGTCAGATTTTAGAGAAGTGCAGTACATTCTATGTTATTACCCAAACAAGACAAAGTTCATCCAACGAAAACCGCATCAAGTTCAGACCAGTAAATATTGACTTAACCAGCCCCAAAATGTGCAGAACAAATCTGAGGAAAAGTCAGAGCTCCATTGTCGTGGTTGAGGATGGTAAGGATTTTAGATATTGCAACGTGCGGTGGCGGCCATGGGGAAAGTTCGCGGCGAGAATTCGAGAACTGTCGAGGAGAGTCAGGGTTTGGCTTGGGATGTTCAACACAGCAGAAGAGACCGCCATGGTCCATGACTCCACGACCATCCTTCTCGCTCTGCTGTGCAGCCTGCTCGCCGATCAAGCTCCCTAGCCCCACAGCCTCCTACATGTCGCGTCTTTGGCATCTTTTGATTTACAATCGAAATTAAAATTAATTTTTTTAATAAAATTAATATTATTTATTTTATATCATTATTAAATTAAATTATTATAATTTAACATGATAATCATCTTCTGTTTGGCTTTCTATCTATTAGATAATTCACATATGCTCAATGCCCAATAGAAACTATTACAATCTAATGTGGAAGTTAATGACTTCAATAATATACATCTCTAGCAAACTCGTGAGATATTCTTCCCTATCATTCACTGAGGCAACATTTATTCATGTATAAAGTAACTTAAGGCAGTATTCTTCTACATTACCTTCAACAGTTCTCTCAGAAGACGAGGAGCAATGGTAGGAGGCCATCAATTGTAGTACATAAAATATTCAAACAAAATAGAGCGTAAGAATGAATAAAATTCAGGATAATATTTCTCATCCACCAAATTCATAAAGAACATCGGTAGGGTCTATCCCTATTCTTCTCAGTGCAGTATAAATGCCATCCTCATTCTACCTCTTTCTTAATTTTCCATCTCCTCGATGCATAAGAAAACATGCAGTTTCCTCAGAACCGTTCATGCCTTCTCTGTCTACCCCACCTCAAAATTTTTATTACCTTGGGTGCCTATCCAATTAGGTCTTATCTAGTTGGGGGTCAAGCCTAGGATCATTCCCAATTGACCAATCTATCATTTAAATACCAAAAAGTTGATCAAACTAATATTGTTTAATTTAATTAATTATAAATATGAAATGATTTATGAAATGATTAAAATGCCTTCATCTCCCCGGCAGCTCCTCCGGTGAGTTCCTTGCATGAGCTCGCTCGGCCAGCTCCCCACGCGAGATTGCCGCCCGAGTCACCCGGCGAGCTCGCCGGCGCGTCGGATCTTGTCGAAGAAGACAGAGTCAGTGGCGAGGATGACTACCCATTTAAAAGGAAAGCTAAGGGCAAATTTATCCAAAAAAATTTAAACCACCCATTAATCAAATCAGTAATCAGTAGTGAAAGATATTTCCACAACTACATTAAAATGAAGGATTAATTGCACGTAACTCCCTTCAAACCATTAAAATTACATATAATATTTTTTTAATAATTATTTATAACTGATTATACCATTATTACAAAAAGCTCATCTATCTATTTCGCAAGCTAATCCTTTCCGCTGTTCAACTTAAAATGATTTTATCGACTAATTTTGTTGTTGAATTTCTTAAACACTATCATTTGTTGAATTTAATCTACTAAAAAAATTATTTCATACTCACTGTCGTTTATGGAAAAAAAAAATTAGCGAAATCCCATGAGTAATAATATAAGAATTCATTAATAATGCCCGAGAATGTTTTCTAGCGATACTGACGTGGCCCGACCCACCGTCAGCACTGGTCGACGTCCACCTCCAGCACAATGTCCAAGTTGAGGGTCCCTTTTCGAGGTCTCCAAGGCACTCGCCAACGGCCACGGCCAGCCATCATCCGCACGGTTTTCAACCCCCTCCCCTCCTCCTGCTTCCTCTTCCTCCTCGTCGTCATCGCCGCCTTCTTCCTTGAAGAATAAGGAGAAGGACAAGATGATGACGACGATGAGCTCCATGGGCACGATGGATGCGCCGGTGCTCGACAATATCATCCGCCGCCAGGAGGCAGGTCCAGCTCTCGGAGGCCGAGATCCGCCAGCTCGGTGTCGAGAGCCGGGGGTTCTTCCTTTCCCGGACAAACCTCCTCCGCCTCTCCGCTCCCATCGAGACTTGCGGTTAGGCCCAAAAATCCCTTCTTTTCTCTCTTTTCGCCTTTGATCCTCGAAATTCGTGGTAGATTCCGACGTAAATTGAAGGAAATGAGGGAATTTTGGGAAATCTCGGAGTTCTTGGGAAGGTGGGGGTTTTTGAAGGGATTTGGTGCATCCCTGCATTCGATTATATCTTCTTTTGCTTGGCAATTACTAGTGGCAATCGATTGATTCTTGTGGGTTTTTCGTGGCGGTGGCGGATGAGTTCAATTCAAGGTTTTCGGTTTCGGTTTCGGACCGGCCGAAACCGATATGTTTCGGTTTCAGTTTCGATTCGGTTTCGGTCGAAAGAATTTTTTAAATTATTAATTAGGCGTTGACCAGAGTTTGACTATATTTTGACTGTGCTTTGACTTTAAATTAAAAATACGATAAAATATTAGAAAAAATTTGAAAAAATTTGGAAAATTATGAATAAATTTATACTTAATTTTACAATAATTTTAAATATTATTTAAGCTAATTAAAATTAATTTTGATAGTTAGTCACTGATATTGTCTGCTTTTAATATATATTAGTGTATTAAAAAAATATATAAGAAATGATATGAATATGATTAAAATTTAAAAATTAACATAAACAAATTTAACTTTTCATTAAAATGTATTTCATACATACATAATTTATAAATTCTAAAATAATATAACTAATCATCATAGTCATCATCGGTTGAGTTTGGAACATCTGGGTGTGGAATTACAAATTTAGTACCTCGATGATCTGGACGAGCATTTATGGGCATATGAATTAAAACAATTAGCTCTACGTGATCTCATGGCAGCGGTTCTGAAGTATAACCATATATCGAAGGTCTAAAATAAAAATTATATTTTAACTAAAATTTAATTTAATTTTAATTATTTTTTAACTTCAAATTAAAAAATTATAATATATTTAAAAAATTTTAAAAATAATGAATAATTACGTGAATAAGATTACGTACATAAATAATATTTGATAGAACCGATAAGGACGTCGAAATCAAATTGACGACAACACTGGTCCCAGTGTAAGACCAGCCTTATCTTACTGGAATACGAGTCAAGTTAGCGAGGGTACGAGATAGGACGGCGGTAAACTAGTAAGTCCGCAGGGATTTTAGGTTCGAACACAAAGCCGGCGCGAGGTCCCCCCCCCCCAAAAAAAACCCCATCCCGCAACCCGCGCGAGCTCGCCGAGCTCCCACCCGCCCGCTTGTCCGCCCGGAGCTCACGCCAAGCCCCCGCCCACCCCACCCCCCCCCCCCCCCCTGTGGCGCCCGCGCGAGCTCGGCGAGCTCGGGCGAGCCCTGAGCCTCGCCCAGCTTCCCCCCAGCCGCCTGCCCCCCCGAGCTTCACCTCGCCCTCCCTCCCCCACCCGCGATGAGCGCGGCGAGCTCCCACCTTCCCCGCCCCCGCTCGCGCTCGAGCCCGGCGAGCTCCCACCCTGCCCGAGCCCGGCGAGCTCCCGCCCGCCCGCCCGCACTTGAGCCCGCCCACGCACGAGCTCGGCGAGCTCCCACCCATGCGCGCGATCCCGGCGAGCTCTCGACCCCCCGCTCTCTAGCCAGGCAAGCTCCCGCCCTCCCGCGCGCGAATCCGGCGAGCTCCCGCCCGCCCGCGCGCTTGAGCCCGGCGAGCTCCCGCTCCCGCTGCGTTCGTTGGCGAAGATGAACAATAATAAACAGTAAACCCTAATCGAAACGAAATTAACCGTTTCGGCACGGTTCGACCGAAACTTTTCGGTTTCGGTCGAAACGCTCAACCATTGTTCAATTATACCAATTTGTGTTTCAGAATTGCGATTCGAGGGGTGAAAAGGCTTGTCCTGAGTTTCTTGTTTGCAATGATTACGGAGGCACTTTTCTGCGTAGCTACTCGGTAGGTGCTGTGGAGACGATGGCTCACTCCGTCTAACCCTTCGGTTCGATTATCATTTTTACGGTTTACATCTGCGGTTCGCCAGAAATTCGGACCAGAACCGTGGCGGTGTTTTTAAGGGCGGTTTATATATTAAACATTTTACACGTGGCGGCATCGGAATGGACAAACGAACCGCTCATAAAGAGACGGCGACGCTCCCCGCTCTCTCTCTTCTCCACCGACTCCGGCTCTCGTCTTCGTCTCGTCGCTTCCCCTCTTCATCTCATCCCCTTCCCCTTCCCCGTCCCCTTCGAGCCCAAGCCGCAGATCCATATCCATCTCCTCACGAGATCCCTTGAATTCCATCTCCCTTCGTCCTCCCTCGTTCTGCGGACCGGCTTCGATTTCACGTTGATCTGGCGTCGCCTCTAGGTTTCCAGCAGCTGATCTGTGAGGACTTTTTTTTTGGTTTTACAGCTTTAAGAACTTCATTCCCTTCGTCTCCTTCGCTATCGCGATGCGGTTCCTCGAGTTGCTTGTGTTCCGATTGCAGGGTTTCCGTCGGCTCCGGTGATTTTAGAGTAAGTATCCTTGCCTTGATCTTTCGCTCTTTATTCCGAATTGTAATCTTTCTTTTCTTGTATTTGATGTTGCGATTTCGTGGGTGGGTTTTCTTCGTCTACGTCGCATCTCCATCTCCTCCAAACCCTGGCAAGCGGCAAGATAGACCTAGTCCCTCCTCGTCTCGCTCTTCCGCGCCGCCTCCCTCCGGTCGGCTCTCTCTGCGATGAATCGTGTTGCTGATCCCGAGCAGATCGCAGGAGGCCATGGATCTACTCCCCCAGTTCGTTTCCTTCCGGTTAGCTGGTAAATATTTATCCTTTTGATGGTTGATTTTTAGAGCTTGGGGGTTGAGAGGGGTGCTGGGATGGATGGGTTTGCCGCTCTTGTTTATTTTATTATTTCTTTTAGGGTTTTGTGGTTCTTGCCGTGGAGGAAGTCGAGACATCTAAATCTTGCCTTAGGGTTTAAATGTGGGTTTGTTTTCGTTGGAATAGACAGTCGCTGCAGGTGGATCTCTGTTTTCATTTTCTTTTAAATTTGTAACTGCTACAGAAATCCGCATTCGAAACCTTTACCTGATTCTTTAACCGAAAACCCTCCAATGTTTATGATGTTTTTGAGTGACCTGCCGTAATGGATCGTAGTTGAATTCTGTTCAAGTTAATGCTGTTGCTGAAGGGTTTATACCAGTTGAATCTTGTGTTGAGAGTTTAAATTTTGGTTTTTTTATATTTGAAATCGACTCTCATGTGGGTTTGTTTGCGTCATTGTTATTCTGATTGAATGGGTTTGAGCCACTGGCATTTGCTCCTTTTTTTTTTTTTTTGTTAATCTTGCTCCTTTTTGTAAAATGTGCAAAAACCCTTTTCTGAAACCCTCCTTATATTCTTGAAAGAAATGCCTTCATTATCTTCTTTTTGGGTCTTTTCTAGGTTCGGTAGAAAACATGATGGACAAGTACATGATCTTTTTTTTTTTTTTTTTTTTGGTTTTGTGTTTCGGTAAAAATAAATGATGGGCAGCACATGATTTGCTGCTTGTTCTTCTTTTGGGTTTTGATCCATATGTAGAATATCTTCTTTTTGGGTTTTTCTCAGGTTCGGTAGAAATGCAAGATGGATAGTACAGGATATATCTCTTTCTTTTTTTTTTTTTTTTTTGGTTTTGTGTGTTGGGTTTTGGTAGAAATAGATGATGGGCAGTCGTGATTTTCACTTTGTGTTTTGGGTTTTGTGTTTTGGTAGCAAGATATGACTGTTGTGATGGATGAATTTCTTTGGTTGTTATGATAGTGATTCTGCAATCTGGAGGTTTGCAAAAAACAATCAAAATCCACTGCCATGGGGTTGGAAAAATGGGACAAAAGAACAAAAGCAAAGAAAGGCTTGGCGATGGGCTAAGAAAGGAGGAATCTGTTTTCAAAACGACATCAACTGTGGATCTGAAACTAGCGAATTTTGTGCCGAAATTATCTGATCTGCTATCGAAACGAAATCGAAAAAGAAGAAATCACGGGAGCACGAAAAGGATTCTTACCACCAACCGTATCGCCGAGAGCGGGGACGGCCGCCAGCAGCAGCGGATCATCAAAGATGAACTATTTGAGAGTGGTACGGGAAAGTGGCATGCTGTTATAATACGGTTCACAGCGAAACGGGTCGGATCTGCGCGTGGCATAGATCCGATATTGAGGCGAAGATATTCAGACCCAAATCAGGACAAAAGGGCCCGGCCCACTTACAATTTAACCAATTCCCTCGGATGATGTGGAGTTTCGTTGCCTATGGTCAACCTAGGCATTTTGACCATATTTGAAATTAGTATACCTATTAGAAGAAACTGTTCTTACCTGCTTCAATTGCTGGAAGGTTTTTTCATCGTTTTATGAAGTACTCGAAAAAAGTGTTGCTATCTATACATAATAATCATATATGTACAAACAAAAAACCCTCATATATATTACATATGAAGTATTGATTAATAAATCATTCACCAACAAAAATATCACATTTGGTCAATATAGTCTAATAACAAACTTAAATACAAAAGTTATACAAATTTAAGCCTCCCTCGAGCTTTTCAAAATCCTACCCTTCCAAACTTACTTCCTCCTCACATACTTCTGAAATGTCAAGAGTTTAGATCCATTTATATCAAATCAGACCATTAATACTTATATGTAAATTCATACAAACTGAAGGCCCAAATAGACAATGTAAGAGGAGAGTAAATTAGATTTTATAAGAAATGTATTTTTTTTACAAATTAGAAACATGTAAATTCATACAGACTGAAGGCCCAAATAGAAAATCTAAGAGGAGAGTAAATTAGATTTTATAAGAAATCTTATTTTTTTACAAATTAGAAACCAAAATTCAATTCTCAAAACCGAACAGTGGCATAACTCTCATATCAGAGATATATAAGATTTCTTCGATGTGAAACAATCCTTCAATAGTTTGAGGTGAAGCCACAAGTAGTTATTAAGAAACATACGGCTGAAGTAAATTGCTACAATCAGAATATAAGACTACAGGTTTCTTAAAAGAGTAAAAGAATCAATTGTAAAGAGGATCCTTATTCTGTAATACATTGCTTATAAAAATAACAAAAAAGATATAAATTGTAGTGAAAGCAAGACACCAGTGGTAATGATTGGCTGTAAATAAGTTCCCAGATGAAACAAGGAACTCAAAGTTACTATGCCTTCCTACCATAAGGGTGCCTCGCAAAGCACAGTACACCTCAAGCCTATTGTACAAATCAACATATTTGTGGGAGCATATTGTATTGTATGAAGAACAATTTTATAATGAATATCATGAAATGAGAATGAAAAGGTTAAAACAGTATGAAAGGTCAAAAAGGAATAACTCTACATACATCTCATCCTTCACGAAAAATTCCAGCTGAGCAGTACCTCAAGAAATGAGATTCCAGTTGTACACCAAATGCTGGCATAATTATCACTGTCTCTGCATTTAGAGGAGAAAAATAACACTTCTCCGACCATGGCTCTCTTTAGTCAAGTATATGGGCAAACAAGCAAATGGTACTAAGCCTATTCAACAGGCAACAATAGATATACGCAAGCCTGAAAACAGCCTATTCAACAGGCAACAATGGAAATATGCAGGCCTGAAAAGAAAAAAGACCACATCCGAATTTCACAACACCTGATCTTTGTATAGTTCATATATGAAGAAAAATAAAAGGTAAACTTATAATCTGATGTAGTTATATGGATGTCCAATGGAAGATAAATAATCAAAGAAAAAATTGCAGATTGAGAACATTGACATAGTAACAAACTGTATCTAACTTCCACTTGAGTCTGCATACAGCAAAAGAAATGAGAACTATAAAGAAGTAGAAGCTGGAACACTTTTTTCGTCAACAGGGGCTACCCCAATTTCATAAGTCACAAGAAAAAGGAACAAGTGGTTTAAGTGAGAATATTAATCGTAAGTCTAGTGAAAATTTAGCTATTAATTGCAGCTAAACATCCCATTAGTATTCCACAATGCAACATGTACCACCAACAGAAACAGGAGTGTTGACTTCTGACTAATGCAGCCAATGTGCTGGACCATAGTACAATTGGGTTTTAAGGCTGTACCACGGCCTGACCTTTCCTTGAAGAAATTTAAAAAACAAGCCTAAGGCCCAAACAGCCAGAAAAATATATATGCTTATATAAATCAGGCAAGGATTAAGCCAGGGCTAGAAGCCTAGAACTGAGCCTTCTGATCTGGTGGTGGCCTGCTCTGGCCTGAGCCCACCAAGACTGTTTTTAACAATTGTCTGTGACAAGCACCAGACATTATTCACTTTAATCAGGCCATTTGTCAAGTTGTTAAAAGCATCCACAAGCAAAATCACTAACATCTTACCTTTCTGAACAGGCTTGTACTGAAAAGCTTTTCCAAAGAGAATTCCAGCAATAGTGCTCCAAAGAGAAATGATATATAGCTTTTCCTATTAATTGCACGTTGCTCCAACAGTCAATATGCAAGGAGTGCTTGTGGCATAGTGGTTAAGCATGTAGTTAACACATTATGCTAGATCAATATTTTCTATTATGGCAATATGAACTACATGAATTTACTTATGTGAATTCAGCAGCATAGATAAGAGAAACCAAAACTTAAAAGGAATAACAAAGAAACTGCTACAAGAATAAACACCAGCTACCTTTATCAATAGTGGATAAGAGATACTAGCAAGCAGTAAGACAGCGCCCAGATACAACATACACATCCACATCCTATTCCTTCTGATGTAGATTTCATGTATATCAAATGATTGCGAAGGACCATTTTTACCATGATGAACATAAATGTATGTGTCATTAGAAGCAGAATTCTGGGCCCTGATATAGTATTCGACACAGAAGGATTCTAAACTTCAAGACTACAACAACATATTACCAATGCCACAAACGGTTAGACCTGCAAGATCAAATATATAATCTCTGTATAAATGCGTCTACCTGAATAAGCATCATTCATTAACATTGAATGCCCTATTTAAATTGTTTCATGGCACAGAATCCAAATTGAACACAAAATTAGATAAAAGAAACAGTGTGTAAATGGTGCTAAAGAATAGCCATTTATGTGCTTCACAATTGCAAAACAAGAAGATAATAAAAGAAATATGTGAATCAAAACAGAATCAAAAGATTGCGTTGTACTTAAACAGCTACAGATCTAAATTGGACTTCAATAGACAATTAACCATACAAAACCAGACGAAGAGGAAGCAGATTGCAGGATAAAAGATGATCAATGGCGATTTTATAATAGAAAAGAGAGAGCGAGAGAGGAGAGAGAAAGCACACCTGCAGGAATGGAGAAACCCTGGATGAAGACCTCGGGCGCCAATGCGCGAGCGCCGTGAGAGAAAGGGGAGAAACTGATGACTATAGCTTCAGGCTTTTTTATCGGGTTCGGGTATGGGTTTGCTCGAATCAGTTTTCACTATCAGGTGCAGGCCTGCAGTCACGGAACCCGATAACTATTTATAGAAAACCCGCTCGACGGCGCAAAAATTCTGCGCCACAGTCCCTCCCTTGAATGGGCAAGCTGCTCCCGCCGGTGACGAGTTTGCGAGACTGCGCCCGGCTCGCTTCCTAGAGAATCAAGGCCAAGATCGGCGAAGCTTGTGTCGGGACAGTGGGCTTCACCTCAGGATTCGGCTCCGTCGAGGTCCGGCGGCCGGGGAAGGTCGATGGGGGGCGAAGAGCCGGTACCATTGTCAGAGGTGGTCGCCGACTGCCCAAAGAGGTGTTTCCAGGACACCCTCAAGGAGGTCCGTCACGGAAATTATTAGCACTGTAACTTTATGAAATATTTATTGATTTATTTTTAAAAATAAATTTAATTGTGTAATTTAAATTAAATAATTTAAAAATATAATAAGTGATCCAAATTTAAGTATCTAATTAATATTTGTATGATAATTAATGACAGTATAAATTGAATTAAATTTTATGTGTGTTCATTTGAGTATTTTATGATAGATTAGAACGTTTTATAGTATACTCAGTATCTGATTTCACATTACTTGATTAGAAAATGATAAATTTTATTGGACTAAATCAAATTAAAAATCTATATTTAAATTAATTTATTTAAATTATTTGATAATTGAAACTTTTTAAATCAAGAGAATTCGTTTTCTCTTTTCGGACGCGATTGCTCGCTCTATTTTTCAACTTGTAAATTTTGATTTGAAAATTTTTTCTTCTTCAATTATTCCCTATCAAATAATGGCAAAGAATTAAGGTAGATCAACTAAAAATTATAAAAAAAATTTTAGAATTTTATTTCAGATTCTAAGATATGTAAATTTATTTAATTCAATTTTTAGCTTATTTTTTTCGTAAGTCTTGTTTCAAAAGGTAAAATTAGAGTCCCTAATTTGTATCAAGAACCAATTTTTTATAGTTGGTCGGCGAAAAATTGAGTTATAATTTATTTTTTGTTAAATTTTTCGAAATCAAATTTGAAAAAATTGGGTTTATGTCTCAGGTTTTATTGAATTTCAAATTTTTGATTTATGGTAAATTTTTCTCGAATTTGTTGATTTTTAAACTTTTTTGTAAATTGAGATTTTGAGAGAGTTTTAATGTAAAGTTGCAATTCAATTCAATTTGTTTTGAATTGAATTGTAATTCAAATTCAATCTCAGTTCATTGTGCTTATCAAGATTTAACCTTAATTAATTAAGCTAATAACTATTTCAGTTAATGAAAACAAATTTTCATTACTATTTAGTCATGGGTATATTTATGAGTTAAAATAGCAAAATATTTCTCAAAGAATTTTGAGATTATTTTAATTTATAAATATTATTATTCTGTATTTATTTTTAACTCTAGTCAATTTAACCCAAAGATTGAGTTGGCATAGAGAAAAAATAAATACAAAATATTTTGAAAATCTATTTGCGACAATAAAAAAAAGCCAAAGCAGGCTTTTATTATTTATTATAATTATTATATATTTTATTGGTAGGATCTCGTAATTTATATTATTCTCCCAAAAAAGGTAATACACTATCATAATTTAATCTCAATTTCGATTTTGCTAATGATTTGTGGAATATGGTGGTTTGTAATAGTCTTCTAAAAAAACTAATATAAGATCACAATAATAATCCTTATTTGAATCAATAGAATCATGAATTATTTATTATTGAAATACATTTGTTTTATATTTGAGCTGTCTATTATAAAATTTACAGTATAAAATATAGTAGTCAGTTCTTCAAGATTGAGATCTTGATGGATTAAATTACTCGACTTAGAATAGTGAACTAGAGACTCATTTGGTATTTCAAGGTTTTGACATTACTCTTGATACTCCTGATCACCTATTGAATCTAAACAGTTTGAAAAAATCTCAGTTTGAGAAATAACACAGAATAGATAAATTAGCGAAACTAATAATCAGAAGAACAATTTTTGAAACAATTCATGCCAGTTTGACAAATATTTATTCTGCCAAAGAATTGCTTCAAAGTATTCATGATAGATTTATTGGGTTTTCCAAAAGACATGAGTTAGAATGTTTGGTTTGTTTTGAGTCAAATTTTATTGATATTTTTCCTGATGTATGAATTGTGGACTTGAGATCATTAGTCCATATATCAACTATTATGCAAGAATTTCTGAACCTAAGAAAACCAAATAATCAAAAGAAGCATGTCTTCATAGGGAACAATGAGCAAGCTGAGGTCATTAGTGTTGGGACATAGATTATGGTTCTCTATGATGGGTATACTACTTTACTGTTAAATACAATTTTGGCACTAGTTATTAAGCATAACTTACTATTGGTCTCCAGACTAACAAGAGTTGATTACTATTTTTTTTTTGTTAAAAACTGTGTATCTCTGATGTATAAGTGTTGTTGTTACTACTGGTACTGTATATGACGGTATGCACAAATTGCATATGAAACTGAACTTGACTCTGCAGTATAGTATTATAATATTGATTTTAGACATATATTTTCTTATGATCCGAATGTGTAGTTGGATAAAAATTTCTCTCGTTTATGACATTATCGTTTAAGTCATATTAGTACGGACAGATTGGAAAGACTCTACCGTGACAAAATTTTGTAGAATATAAATTTTGATGATTTTGGAGTCTGTATGGATTGTATTAAAGGTAAGATAACAAGAACATCATTTCCAAAGGCATTAAGGTCTGATAATTTATTATATTTGATCCATACAAATATTTGTGGTCCAGATGGTGTAGCCACAAGAAATAACTAGATGTATTTTGTAACATTCATTGATGATTATTCACAATATAAATATGTGTATCTGCTACACAGAAAGTCAGATGTTTTTGAAATATTTAAAATGTATAAGGCTGAAGTTGAAAATTAATAGGGTAGAAAGATTAAAGTCATCAGGTCAAATAGAGGAGGTAAATACACTTCAGATATTTTCTGAAATTTTTTACAGAAGCATAAAATCATTACAAATACAACTATTTTAGGAAATACAGAATAAAATTGAGTAGCAGAAAGGAGGAACAAAACTTTGATAGGCATGGTATGTTGTATGTTAGTTTTTAGTAAATTACCAAACTCCTTGTGGGGTGAAACACTGAAAATACCTACATACATTTTAAATAAAATGTCGTCCAAATCTATTTCTAAAACTCTCTTTGAGTTATGACTTGGAAGAAAACCCAGTTTGAATTATCTTAGAAAATGAGATTGTGATGTATAAGCTAAAATTGTTGAACCTGATATGCTAAAAACTGCAGCTCAGAATTTGAGTTATAAATTCGTTGATTTTACGGAAAGATCTAAAGGTTACAGGTTATATAATTTTATTCAGGATTTCATATTTGAAAGTAGAGATTTCAAATTTATTGAACATGACACATTTGTCACAGGAAGTAAGAGAAAAAAAAAATTGAGTTTGAGGATGAGTCAGATAGAACTAAATAAGATAAAGCACTCATGGTTATACCAAATCAGTTAGATGAAAGATACAGAAGAATTCGTAAATCAGTTATATTAGATGACTATCTTACATACTTAGAGAAAACTTGAGATATACATATTCAGAGTTCAGACAATTTAGATGAAGTACACATATCATTGATCACAGAGAATGATGACCCATTGAATTTTTCAGAGACCATAAGTAGTGAGAATACAATATTCTGGTTGAATGCAATGATTGAAGAAATTAATTCAATGCAAAAAAATGAAGTTTGATCTCTGATGCAAGCTCCTGAAAATTATAAAACAATTGGGTATAAATAATTCTATAAAACTAAATTGAAAGTCAATGGTGAAGTTGACAAGTATAAAATAAGATTAGTTGTTAAAGGTTACACTTAGAGAGAAGGGATTGATTATAATGAGACCTTTTCTCCGGTCTCCAGAAAAAATTTATTAAGAATCTTTATAGCATTGGTTGCATACTATGACTATGGACTTATGGATGTTAAAATAGCATTTATGAATGAAATTTTTGAAGAAAAAATTTATAGATTCAGTTAGATGAGTTTTATCAAGAAAGGTAATGAAACAAAAGTTTATAGGCTACATAAATCTATTTATGATTTGAAACAAGCGTCTCAACAGTAATATTTCAAATTTCATAAGGCAATAATAAACTTTGATTTTCAGGAGAATGTACCTGATAATTATGTATACGTGAAGATCAGTGGGGGTAAAGTTAAAATATTGATATTATATATTGATGATATCTTATTGGCCAGTAATTAACTAAATTTTCTCAAATAGACTGAAAAAATATTGTCTACAGTCTTTCAGATGAAGAATCTTGGTAATGCTTCATATATCTTAGGTATAAAAATATATAGAGATAGAAAGCATCGATTACCTAGACTTTCTTAGAAGATATATATTTCTAAAATTTTTTAGAAATATGATATGAATAATTGTAAAGCTGGAGAATCACCTATATTCAAAGGTGATAAGCTTAGTCTTCGATAATGTCCTCAAAATGAATTAAAAGATGAGAGATGCAAAAAATTTTCTATACTTCAGTTGTTAACAGATTGATGTACTTGATGATCTATACATATTCATATATTACTTTTGTTGTGTGACTTCTTGACAGATATCAGAGTAATCAAGGAATGACTCATTGGAGAGTAATTAAAAAGATTTTTTGTTATTTTAAAAAAATATAAAATTATGTACTTTTATTTGATAGTTATAAGTCATTAAATGCTCTTAAATATACAGACTCTGATTGGAAAAGATGTGAAAATAGTTTGAAGTCAATATTTGGATATGTATTTACTTTAGCAAAGAGGGTTATTTCATGGTGTAATACGAAATAGATTACTAATGTTTTATCAACTATGGAGGTAAAGTACATATTTTGTTGTGAAGCTAATAAACATGCTATGTGGTTGAACTATTTTCTCTATAATCTCCAAGTAGTTGATTATGTTGACAGGCGAATGCAAATTATTTGTGATAATGATGAATTATATCTTTCACTAAAATACCAGATGTTATTCCAAATTAAAGCATATTGAGCTGCAATTTCATTATGTCTGTGAAAAATTTCAGAAAAAGGATATTATTATTTCACGGGTCTCCTCTGTAGATAATTTGATTGTCCTAATGACTAAAGGTCTTATGGTGAAAATATTTAAAGAGTATATCAATTGTATGGAGATAGTTTGTAAAAATGATATCATATTTTGACTGTTGTATACATTATATTTGTTTACAATCTATTTATCAGTGAAATTTTATTTTTCCCATTTGAAGTGATTTCATTGATGTATTTTATTTTTAATTTTTTTAATTTGGAAGATAAAGTCCTTGAGAATGCCGTGGGTCACTAGATAGGTTAGTGATGACCACCTACATGAAAATCTAGTGTCATGTGTAGATAATTTCTAAAATACTTAAGGTGAATGTATGACTGGATATCATATTCATTTTATACCTCTTACTTAGATGAAATGTATTAGTACTTGTAAGATATTCTTAATACAAAGTTTGTGTATTTAAGTAACGTATTTCTGAAAAAATAACAAAACGAATAGACCTTCAGTAGAAAAGATATGAGAATTCTCATTATCATTATGTTTTATTATATTTTTGTTCCATGAGCATATTGTCTATACTTATATTTGCTGCTATTCAACTCAATTGATGTGATATTTTACTTGCTTTGACATGAAAATAATTGGTATATCCTTATTATACATCCATCCATATTGGGCATGTATAAGGACTACTGAGGAAAAGTAATATGACCTATTGTCTTTAAATTGTGATCCTATCTGAAAATTAATTTCTTAAAAATTATTTTCAGTATACATCTACGTATGTGTGTGTGTGTATATATATATATATATATATATATATATATATACAGATCTATAGGACAAATGAGAGATTATTAGTTCTGTGACCTTATAAACTATTGATTAATTTTATTTTTAAAAATAAATTTAATTATGCAATTTAGGTCAGACAGTTTAAAAACGTAGTGAGTAACTCAAATTTGATTATTTGATTAATATTTATATGATAATTGATTGTAATATAGACAAAATCAAAATTTATATGTGTATTAATTTGAATTTAAATTGATTTATTTGTATTATTTGATAATTAGACATTTTTAAAAATATTTGATCTTATTTATAATGGTAACATTTTGATTTATAATTAATAATATTTAGAGGGGTTTTTTTTATAAAAGACCAAAACATATGTGTTAAAACGATAAGAGCAGCAGAGCTAATTGGAGAATTTATTTTCTCTCTCCCAACATGATCGCTCTCTTTGTTTCTTAGCTCGTAAATTTTGATTTGAAATTTTTCTTTCTTTTCGATTATTATTTATCAGATAGTTAAATACTAGCTGAAAATAAAAAAAATTTTAAAATTTGTTTTAAAGCCTAAAGTCTATAAATTTATTTAATTTAATTTTTTAAATTTTTTTTTCACGAATCTTAAGTTAAAAAGTAAAATTAGAATTTACAACGAAAACTCTGCCATGCAGGTGATCTGCGGCCGGATGTATCAGAGCGACCACGGCCTCCAACGAAACGAGCGCAAGGCGCGAAGTATGCTGCCGCCGCCTTCCTCGGCAAAATTGTGATTAAGGGAAATAAATCGGGCATTTATGGAGTCTGTCGATAAGTATGAAAACAGCTAAATGTTCGGTCGGTCACACGTGCCACCGCGAAGCATGCTGTTGCCGGCCTGCTGCCTTCCTCGGCAAGGAACGCGGCGGATTTGTATGAAGTGAGATGACAAAATTGCCCTTTGGGATGTTCTTGCTGACGCGGCGTCGAGGTAAGCTCCTACGTCACCATTATTGGAGTAGGGTCCAGTGTCGACCAATTGGCTGGTCCGAGCCTGAGCCGATGACACGCTCGACAGTTGGCATCCGATGGGTCCGCCACCTCATGCTGTTACGTACTCGGACGCAAGTATTTGGTTTAAATGGAGATTAGTATAATTAATCATAATATCGTTGGATGTTTGGTAAAATGCAAGTTAATATTTTTTTAATTACTCCAATTTATCATATCAACATATTTTATGTTTTAGAATTTTTGACAAACAATCACTTCTTTTATTACTAATTTACAAAAAAATTACATATCTTATTATTATTAACAAAAAAATATTTGTCTTATAATATGAATTTATAAAAAATACTTTAATTAAACTATTTTAAAAAAAATTATTTTAATTTAATTTTACCAATTAAAATTATATATAAATTTAAATTATTCTCATTTAAGTTTAAGTTAAATAATTATTTAATTAATATTTTAAAAAATAATTTATTTTATTTTATTTTTTTTGAAGATTGATTGTTCGATTTTATAAAATTAAAAGTTTAAAATATAATTTTATCAGACTAATTATATAATAATTGTGAAATGGTTGTCCAAAATAAAATCAAATAAAAATAATTTAATTTTTAAATTAATTTAATTGATAAAATTATACTAAAATATAATAATTATTTCACTCAAGTTAATTTTTATAAATTTATAATATAAAATGAGTGATTGTTTATTATTAATAATAAAGTATGTAATTTTATAAATTTATAATAAAATAAGTAATTTTTCGTTATAATAAGTGATCTTTGTAAATTGGATTTCATATATATTAATTATTCAATGTTCAATTTAAAAATACTCTACAATGAAATCATTATTGATTGCAAAGTGACCGGCAATCCAATTCATTAAGAATTGCGATTGCTGAAGATCACGGCCTAACATGCAGTGCAAGCAGGATTCACACATGAACTAAAAATATTCCCATTAATTCTAATAATGCTGTTTTTCAAAATTCCAAAAGCTCCTCGCCGTGGACGAGATGACAACAGTATGTAGAACAATTGTAAAAAAAAAAAAAAAAAAAATTTAAGAAGATAATTATAATTATTTTTGTCACATAATTTTGTTTACGAAAATTATTGCTTGGTGACAAGATTTTAAGTTTCAATTTTGGGATCATATATTTTGATCAGACCGAAATCAATATATTTCAATTTTATTCAAATTATTTTTTACTTTTTTTACTCTCAACTTCGATATTAGATTTAAATTTATTAAAAATTTTAAAATATTGGATAGAAATTAACTTAAAATATTAAAGAATGCAAAAGTAAAGGTTCAAATTCAAGTTATTTTTATACTAAAATCAAAAAGTTTTGGTTTCAATCAAAACTTGAAAAATCGTAGAGTAATAAGCATAATGACATGGGAATTATTTATCATGATAGTAGATACAAAAATCAATATTTTAGTCTCATAGATAAAAAATAATTAGAAAAGTACAAAATTAGTAAAATTCGAGCAATTCAAGTTCGGTTTGATTCGGTTCAGCTTATGAGATCAAACGAGTCAAACTCAAGCAGTTTAAATTCGGCTCAATTTAGCTTGTAAGTTAAAACTCGAAATTGATTTTAAAATTTAAAATTTTAATTATTTAACATCATAATAGTTCTTAAAAACTTAATATTAATTGATAAATTAACATCCAAATATTTTATCTAAAATTTTAAACATGTACTATATATTGATATATATTTTATATAAATAAAAATAATATAAATTTTGTTGAGTTCTTGAGCTCGAATTAAATGAATCGATGTTAACTCGAACTACTATTATTAAGAAAACAAATTTTATTTGAAATTTAAACTCGGTTCGTTTGGTAAACGAGTGAACCAAACTCGGGCAACTCGAGAGGCCGAAGCCTACCCCTACGGACAACCCCCTTCCAGAAGAATGTGCCTCACACGTGGGCCATAGCCGCCTTCCCGCCAGTCAACCCCACGAGCTTTGACCAACGTCCCCAACCCCATTCCTCCTCCTTCCTAGAATCAGCTCCCCATCTCCATGCGTGAATTCCACCCTCCTTCCCCTTTCTCTCTTATCCACCTTCCCTTCCTCTCCTCCATCATGGCTTCTTCAACTGGGAGCTTGGAGACGTCCGCCAACTCTCCTTTCTCTTTCTCCACGCAGTTCTCCGCGGCTTCCTTCGCCGACCTCCTAGCCGGCGCCAGCGACGACGAGCCCGGCATCCGTCCTAGCTTTTCAGTGAGCCGCGGCGTGCCTAAATTCAAGTCGGTGTCTCCTCCCTCTCTGCCTATCTCCCCACCGCCCTTATCGCCGTCCTCCTACTTCGCCATCCCCGCCGGCCTCAGCCCCGCCGAGCTCCTCGACTCTCCCGTCCTCATTTCTTCTTCTAAAGTGAGTTCTGATTCATTTGTTTGTAATTGTAAAAAAACAAAAATATGGATCTTTTTGTGCTGACAAAGCTGGGTCTTTTTAATAGATCTTGCCGTCTCCGACCACTGGGACTCTGCCTTCACAGGCCTTCAACTGGAGGCCAAGTTCTGGTGGCTATCAGCAAGAGCTTAAGGAGGAAGACAGGACCTTCTCTGATTTCTCCTTCCAAACCTTTGCGAGTCTCGGCGACGGCAAGCCATCATCTGTATGTGTTGTTTTCTCTTCTTAGTTTCTCTTGCTCAACGAAGAAGTCTCATTCTTATTTGTATCTTTGTAGGTTGAAGTCTCTCAACAAGAACAGCAGCAACAGCAGCAATCATGGAGCTTCCAAGAAACCAGAAATAATCCGCCTGTGGACTCAAGCATCAGCACGCAAGTCAAGCCGGAGATTCCAAACTTGCAGCCTGAGTACAAAACAACAAGTTCCAGCCTCAAAGAGCAGAAGAAGTCTGATGATGGCTACAAGTGGAGGAAATATGGGCAGAAGCAGGTGAAGGGGAGCGAGAACCCGAGGAGCTACTACAAGTGCACGTATCCGAATTGCCCGACGAAGAAGAAGGTGGAGAGGTCATTGGACGGGCAGATCACTGAGATTGTGTACAAGGGCACGCACAACCACCCAAAGCCTCAGTCCACCAGGAGGAGCTCTGGTTCGGTTCAAGCATCTCAGGCCCTGCCGCCTTACGAGGGGTCGGAGCATTCGTTGGGGACTCAGATTGAATCAGTTGCGACACCAGAGATTTCCTCGGTTTCATTTGAGGATGATGAGATGGATATGAGCTCCCAGAGCACCAGGCCGGGCGGCAATGACTTGGACAATGATGAGCCTGGTGCTAAGAGATGGTAAGATCGCCTTTCATTGTGAATTGGACTTTGTGTTGTATTGATATGTATGGAAATGTTACTGAAATTTGTCAATTCCTTTCAGGAAGAAGGATGTTGAGAATGAGGGAATTTCAGCTGTCGGAAATAGGACAGTAAGGGAGCCCAGAGTAGTGGTTCAGACAACAAGCGATATCGATATACTTGACGATGGTTATCGATGGAGGAAATATGGACAGAAAGTGGTGAAGGGGAATCCAAACCCAAGGTAAGCATTGTTTCCTATTCATCATATATTCCTTTGAATTCATAGATTTCAAGTTGAACAAGTAACGAACAACCTCTTAATATTTGTAAAAACATACAGGAGCTACTACAAGTGCACCACTGTGGGATGTCCGGTAAGGAAGCATGTGGAGAGAGCATCGCATGATCTAAGATCTGTGATCACAACATACGAAGGCAAACACAACCACGATGTTCCCGCAGCTCGCGGGAGCGGAGGACACACCGTAAACCGGCCACCAATGGACGGCGGCAAGAACATGTCCCTGGCTGCTGTAAGGCCATCAGCTGTGGCTGGTCATGGCAGCAGCATGATGACCAATTCAATGTTTGGATCTGGAGGAGCCAATGAATCTCCGATGCTGCAAACTCAGGGGAGCTACGGTTTCTCAGGGTACGACAACTCGATAGCTTCCTACTTGAATCAGCAGCAGCAGCAGAAGCATGTGGAGAGCGTGTTTTCCAAGACCAAAGATGAGCCCAAGGAGGATCTGTTTGTCCAGTCATTGCTTTGTTGATGTTTTGAAAATCATGTTTGTATATTTTGCTAGGTTTCTCTAGTTGTGAACTTCACTTATGCAGACGAATTGGTACGATTTGTTCATCTGTTGGAGATTTTTGGCTCCGAGACCAGGCCTCTCAATCTTGTATCAGTATCAATCAAATAACAGAGTAAAAACAAGTTAGTACTAATTATTCTCAAGGCCTTTGTTTATGAGATTGCGAACTGTTTTCTTGGAATAAACAGAGTATGGAATTGATTGGAGAAAGCTTAACGTCTTGTTTTCTGGCTTTCACGTCAGGTCATATAAAATTGAACTTCATGGTTAACGGTAGCTTAATCCTTTACGATTTTGATGACGAGAACTCTAACGAAGTTTGAATTGTCAAAGATTTCGGGCGCTAGAAATCAACAAGTTGGTCGGTCAACGGCCTCTGTTCGTTGACTTTAGGGAACATCGTGGCCCCCCTCCCCAGCCTGTCGCAGAGCAGACGCAAGCAACCCGAGTATCAGGCTTTCTTTATTATCTGCTCCATAAACAAACTCAAATGACATACACAAATTTGTTGCGAATTCATAAAAGAATTACATTTGGAACTCTTTTTAGCTGTAATCGCAAGCATTAGTAGGTAGTCTTAAAATTCATTTAAAAAACTAATGAGAATGATCGATGATGACACGAGGATTTCTTCAAAAGCCCGGCTTTGCTCTGAATCATCGATGACGCTGTGGCAGGCTTGATAACTCAATACTCTGTTTAGTTGGCAAAATACCGCATAGTATTGTGTTGCTGGCTTGCTGCTATCATGTGCACATACTGTAAAGCGTAAACAACCAGAAGGATGAAGGGACACTGGTCAGATATACGTCTGTTTGCAGAGCTTAAATCCAGAAATCAGAGCCGATATCGCGAGGGCGAAGAATGTGAAGAAAGCCATGCTAATGGCAGCCGATGATGTGTCTGTGAAAATGTTATCTGCTCCTTCTCTCATGCTGTTTGTGACCGGCACTGCCGCAGATGCTGCTGATATCAACAAGTAAGCACTCATCTATATAGAATGCTACAGTTTGGTCAGAGTTAGATCATCTGTGATAAGTGCAAATCAAATGGGGAGAGCATTGACCTGATCCCCGGAGAAGTCGATGATAGCAGAAGCTCTTCTCGGCAGCAAATCCTTGCCGGAGCTAAACCGATGCACCTGCCGCGCCAACTGCGCGCCGGAGTAGAGAAAAGCAAGCACAGAGATCGCCAGGCAATACCTTTGTTTGCAAATTCCACCATTTCATTTTGATTTTTCAGTTTGTGCGGCGCCAAATGTTCGATAACGAGTTTTTCGAATGAATGAATACCTGTACTCCTCGTACTTGTCGAAGTCCTGCCAGCCGCCGTGCTTGTTGGAGGCCATGACGGCTAAGGCGATCAGGGAGAAGAGCGTGGCCAGCGCCCTGAGGACGATACTGGCCTTCTCCGCGACGTCTTCGCGCCTCCACCGCCGCACCACTGATGTCACCGCAGCAGACCCGGTGGCCTCGGCGGCGGCGGCGGGGGGAGGCTTTGCGTCGCCGGCTTCGGCGGATGATGCCATGGCTCAAATGTCACTTTCTTGGAAATAGAGAATGAAATATATGCAAAGATTTGGATGAGAGACAACCAGATGCCATGAAAATGATGTTTTCGGAAATTTGAAGATTGCCAGGTCGTTTCCAGGCCGTTTCCAGGCCGGCGTTGGATTTTTTTTTTTTTTTTTTTTTTTTTTTTGAGTTTTTGCTTCGGACGAATAAAAATTAGGGAGAATTAAAAAAAAATCTCCGAAAATTTCTAAATTTTTTTTTATTAATTTCTAGAATTTTAAAATTTCTTATCAGTACTTAAAAATTTTTAAAATTTAAAATCAGCTCCGAAAATAATTAACTTTTTAAATAAAAAATGTGAATTTATCATTACTTATAAATATTTTATTTTAAAATAATGATTAATCGATATTTATTGTTAAAAAAATTAATTACTTAAGGAACTGTTTTTGAATTTTAGAAATTTTAAAAATATAAAAGCTAATGAAAAATTTTAATAATTTTTCTTTAAAATAATAAAATCTAGGGATTGTAAAACTCCTGAAATCCATTTTTTTTCCCTCCATTGGGTCTATTCATATAACCCGGGCCGGGCGCACATCGGCATCGGATCCGATGCGTGGCCCGATTAAAGCAATCAAATACGGGCCCACAAAAAGCGCAAAGGGCCATCAGCTTTTCCCTTTCCAGGATGATCATCGGATCAAGAAAAACTTACGGCGAAGATCGAGCGTTAAGAGGGGCATTTCCGATATTCCGCCGAAATCCAGAATCCAAATGCCCTTCTTCACCCTCAATTCAGGCATTGAGAATGCGTAGGAAATCTGCAGAGAATGAACTAAGAATCAATTAACTGAAAAATATAACATATGCCTCCTGCAAGCCTGCTAACATTATTATTATTTGCACTCCCGCGTCATCTTCTGAGAGAGAGAGAGAGAGAGAGAGCAGAACTTAAAACAATACAAAAATTACTAAGAAAATAATCCTACTTTAATCTACCTAGAAATCTTGTATTTACAGATCAGGTTCACTGAGCTAACCATCACTCAAAACTCTCAAGAATGAAAGAATTCAGCATACTACTTCAATCGCTACTTTTGGATTCAGTTGTTCCGGCACCACCTTCTTCAATGGCGCTTGCCCCAACGCCGGCCAACTCTGGTTTGATCTCCTCCAGCTGTTGCAGAACTTGCTGAACCTCAGGCCGGGCTACTGGGGATGGGTCCACGCAATGCAAAGCAAGCTTCAGAGTGTTCAGCAGCTCGTCGCCGGTGTTCCCTGCTGCATCCCTCATCAGTTCTAGATCGAAGACCTCGTTGGTCCACTCCTCCTTGACTATGGATGCCACCCACTGCGGCAAATCCACGTCATTCATAGCCTCTGCAGGGGATTTTCCCGTCAAGAGTTCGAGTATGATCACCCCGAGGCTGTAGACATCCGTCTTGGTGTTCGCCCTCTTGAGCTTGGAGAGCTCCGGTGCCCGGTAGCCAAGCGCACCTGCAGCAGCAATCACGTTGGAGTTTGCAGCAGTGGTCATTAGGCGGGAGATACCGAAGTCGGAAATCTTGGCGTTGGCGTTTTCGTCTAAGAGGACGTTTCCGCTGGTTAAGTTGCCGTGCACCATGTTGATGTCATTGTGCAGGTAGCAAAGGCCTCGTGCAGTGTCCATGGCTATTTTCATCCTTGTCGGCCAGTCCACCGGAGTATCTGGGCCGCGAGCTGGGGCAAAGGATTAAGAAACGAAGAGTTTACCATGTATCAGTCCTGAAAGAAGTTTAAAATTTGGCTGGAGGGAAACCAGTGTAGTTTACCATGTAGAAAAGCTGCTAGGCTACCCTTGGGCATGTAGTCGAAGGCCAAGAGTTTCTCCCCCTTGGGGCCCAAGTAGTAAGCTCGGAGCGCGAGCAAATTCGGATGCCGGATCTTTCCAAGCACATTGACCTCCGCCTCAAACTCCCGTTGCACCTTGGCGATCTTCTCCCGCAGCCGCTTCACGGCGACTTGATTGCCGTCCTCCAGTGTCGCCTTGTAGACTGTCCCGTAGGTGCTCTTCCCCATTATCTCTGCAGTTGCACAGAGGAGATCGTCGGCCGTGAATGCCAATGGCCCGTCAAAGTGCACAAGCTTGCCCCCAACCTCGCCGCCGGACTCTGCCTCGGTGCCAGCAGCTGGAGCCGGCTTTTCGCCTCTTGCTGCAGCAGCTGAAGCGGCTGCACTCTTTTTGCTCAATGTGGATCTTTTCTTGAGTAAACAGCAGAGCAGAATGCTGCAGAGTAGGAGCAAAAGAAAAAGGCAGATTCCGGCTATGACGAGGATGATGTCTTTTGTGCTCAGTCTCCGGTGGTGAGGTTGCAGAAGAGGAGGAAGATTGTTTAGGGAAGGAGGAGAAGGGCAAGGCACTGAAGCACTGTAGCCACAGAGCTGGATGTTGCCTCTGAATGAACTGGAATTGAATTTCTCAGAGAGTAACACAGGAACTGGGCCTGAGAGATCGTTGTCTGAGACATTGAAGGAAGTGAGTTTCACTAGAAGAGTCAACGACACCGGGATCCTGCCAGTGAGGTTGTTATCAGACAAATCTAGTGTGGAAAGGCCGGATATTTTCCCGAGTGTCTCCGGAATATTGCCGTTGAATCGGTTTTGCTTCAGTGAGAGAACAGAGAGATTTTTAAGCCCATCAATGGCTTCAGGTATCTGGTTCTCAAAGTTGTTAGCTTTGAGGTTGAGCTGAACCAAGGAAGACAGATTGCAGAGAGAAGCAGGGAAGCTTCCATCAATGGAGTTTTCAGACAAATCAAATGTTTGGAGCCTCAAAAGCTTACTGAACTCTTCGGGAATGCTCCCATTGAGCCGATTGTTACTGAGATTGATCTGTTCCAGCATTTGCAGCCTACTGATGGATTTGGGAATGTTGCCAGTAATGGAGTTGTGATCAAGATTCAAGATTTGAAGCTGGTATACTACTGTTCTGGCACCAGTAGTTGCTGTCCAAGCATCCGGAATAGAACCAGAGAGGTTATTGTGATCAAGTGCCAGAAAAGTAAGGAAATGAGACCGGGCAATGCCGGCCGGGATCTCGCCGGAGAGGCTGTTATAGCTAAGATTGAGCCTATAGAGGTTACTAGAGTTGAACACAGCAGAAGGAATCCTTCCTACGAGGATGTTATTACTAACATCAAGAGTCTGAAGCATAAGGCAGTTACCAATAGACGGCGGAATGGCACCCGAGAGCAGGTTGTTGAAGAGGTAGACGCCTCTAAGGTCGCGGAGAAACCCAAGCGCTGCCGGTATCTGGCCCCCGATGGAGTTGTCGTGGAGGCTCGCTTTCCGCAGCGCAGTGAGCTGCCCGATCTTCTCAGTAATGTGCCCCCCAAGTCCCCGCCACGGCAGCTGGATGGCGATGACCTTCCCCCGAACACATTTGATCCCTTCCCAAGCGCCAGAACAAGCATCAAGGCCGGTGTCATTCCAGCTCCGCAGGAAGCCTCGGGGATCATCCAATGCGTGCTTGAACGCTTGCAGCCCTTGGTAGTCAGCTTCCGCGATCACGATCCCGTCCCACCGCTCGCCGGCCGCTGCCTGGCACACCACCGCGAAAACTAGCATCATTTGGAGCAATGCAAGCCGAGAAAGCTGGCAACTTTCCGCAACAATGCTATGAAAAACATGCATTTGGACTTGGAAACCGGGGTGAAACAACACAGGAAGGCGGTGACTAAATCTGTGTAGAAATCTGGGAAAAAGAAAGAAATGGGATCAAAATGGGAGAATGAGAGGCTTTTGTAGGGGAAGAAGAAGAAGGGCGGATCTTTATGTGGGGCGGATTTGCTCAAGATGCTGCTGAAGCTAACGGCTAGTTTTCTTGGTGGATTTTAAAGAGTGAAGACTTGAGATGATGCTCGGCGAAGAGAAAACAGAAAGACTAGTTTCTGAGAGGGAGAGTTCAAGTGTGGTCTCCAACGGCTATTTTTCGCAAATGGGCCCGGGCTTCGGGCTCGGTATTTCCTGTGAATCGCATCAAGAAGTGTGCATGTGGGCCTGGGCCGGGCACGGAAGTGACTGGATTTTGAGATGTGACCGGCCCATACTTGGGTTACCAAACTGTTCCCAAACTGCCACTGAGAGTAAGAGCACCTTTTCAGGGTCATTCTTCTCTGAAACAGCTTTGTTCATCCAAAGAAACAGCTCTGTTGTATCCACTTTGTTCTGATTAGAAAATAGAGTTTTTTTCGTTGATTTGAACTAGCAACAGAAATTTTAAAAAAATTTGTGTGTTTTCGATTAATGAAGAATACTCTGAAACGTTCAAATTAGTATTTTCGTCTTCTCGAAAAATACGAACTCTTCGAAAAATATCCTAACATTTGAGAGAGTAAAAGAGAGAGAAAGAACCCCCTGTCATGAGAAAATTCATAAAAATATCTTCATCAGTTAAACATTGTCAGTAATCAGTTAAACAGAGAAAAGCTAGAATAAGCAAATAATTGCTCCACAGAGAAGCCACAGATCAAAAGAAATGAATAAACAAGCTGAACATGAGATACTTCAAGATCAAAAGAATGTCATTCCTTCTCTAATCATGTTTCCTGCATATTATATACCAAAAGAATGTAATACAATCAACATCTAACACTGCTGAGCATGACCTCTAACCTGCTGGTGCATTCTCTGAAACAAAATGAGCCAAAAGTAGAGAATCAGCTAATTTGAATCCAAGCAAATATGTGATTTTTTAATCTTCCTTCTTGCCATCAATGATAGAGTCTCTGAGGCCTAGCTGTGATGAGTCTCCGAGTCCTAGCTAAAACATGCTCTGATCATCCAATCCAAAATCAAAATAAAATCCTGCACGATTTCACAGCTGAAAAATAGTTGACATTGAGGCCACGGTCTTGCAACTTGTTCAAGGGCTTCCTGACATCGCCAATGCATATGAAAGTAATGTATTCCTGGGGCAGTTCAACAACTAAGGTTATTCGCACACAATCACGATGTTGATATGCTGGCAACTTGCAGCAAGATTTCTTAATGAATGGAGTGAGCATCATGTGAATACAAGGCAAAGATTTTTCCAAGTTCATTTTTCATAATGTATCCTTTTGATCTTCTTCAGGCTGCCCTTCCCTTCAGATAATTCGAACTCAATGCCCAAGCACTAAGACAGTCCTTAAGCTTAGGGCCTAAAATTCAAGCAAATCAGAATTGAGTCAGAACCCAAATAAAGTCTGAAAACTTCAAGTTTCAGCCAAAAAATACCAATAATGCAATCAAATCAGAATTTGATTCACAACCCACATAAACTCGAAAATTTCAAGATTTCAGCCAAAAATGCCAACAGTTCTATGAAATCAGAATTTTATTCGCAACCCAAATAAACTCCAAAAAAATTCAAGATTTCAGCCAAAAATGCCGACAATGCTGTCAAATCAACCAATAACTATCAGATCCTAACCCTAATCGGAAATCCAAAAGAAAAAACAGATCTCAAGTTCTAAAAACCACAAAAAAGATGCATCGAACTCCCCAAATGTAAACGAATACAATGAAGAAAAATCGTCAAATTGAAACCCATGGGGCCACTAAAAAGAAGAAAGGAGCTCTTTTTATTGCCTCTCTGGTTCCGAAGCTTCGGCTTCCTCTCGTCCTCCAATTGAATTCTCCTCCATTTTCGAAGCCTTTCTCTCTGAATGCCGCGGTTTTCCAGGAGCGAAGAGCAAGCAAGGAGCGAAATTTATTCTGTGAAAAATTCAAAGATTTTGCATTAAAACACCCATTATATTTCGAAATTGCGAAAGCTGCCAATGGTTCTTGACATTTGCAAATAACACCTAACTCTTTTACGTTTTGCAGAAAGACAGATAGTGGTCTAAAAAATAATTAATAGAACATTTTGAGGGCCCACTTGTCAGATGATGATCCACGGGCTTACGAACAACCCCCTGCAAGTGGGCAGCATCCCTAGAAATGACTGAGTTTTGGATGGAGAATTTTCCTCGTGAATTACTCTTATTAATTAGAGAGGATTTATATTTATATGAGAAATTATATATTAAGTATTAATTTCATAATTGTATTTGTCTTTCGTATCTGAGAGATTATATGTTCAAATTTTAATAATCTTGTAATTCTAAAAAATAAGAAGTATTACTTTAAAAAATATTTTAAAAATAACGAGTTGTAAGTTGTAAGTGAAAACGTTTTATCCACCATTTTAGTTTCGAAAATTGTTTACAATATTGGTTAAAACTTTTGAAAACACAGATATAAATAAACATTTGATAGGGGTATATACGCAAAGGGGTCTACAATTTACCCACATAATTTCCGCTGTATAAAGCCATATAAAGCTCCACACTTCCTCCACCAAGAGTAACAAAACAAGCCGCCGCTCACCATGCCTTACACTCCGGCCAAGTCCCCGGCTCAACACCACAGAGTCTCCGGCAATACGCCGGCAAGCGGCAAAGAAGAGAGGTGCACGGCTCACGCAGTGCCGGAGGCGGTGGCCCGACACCACGAACACGCGGCAGGCGGGGGCAAGTGCTGCTCGGCGGTGGTGCAGACCATCTCCGCCCCCGTCGACACCGTGTGGTCGGTTGTCAGGCGCTTCGACAACCCACAGGCCTACAAGCACTTCGTCAAGAGCTGCGACATCCTTGTCGGCGACGGTGACGTCGGGACGCTCCGGGAGGTGCGCTTGGTGTCCGGCCTCCCGGCGGTGAGGAGCACTGAAAGGCTCGAGATCCTCGACGACGAGCGGCACGTGATAAGCTTCCGAGTAGTGGGCGGGGAGCACCGGCTGAACAACTACAAGTCAGTGACGACGCTTCATCCGAAGGAGAACGGCGGTACGGTGGTCGTGGAGTCCTACGTGGTCGACGTGCCGCCAGGTAACACGCCGGAGGACACCCGCGTCTTCGTCGAGACGATCGTCAAGTGCAACCTGCAGTCTCTTGCGCATACGACGGAGAACATCGCAAGGCGCGTCTCCAGCGGCGGCGGAAGGAGGGCCGCGACTGCGTAAACTATGGAATCTTGGTTGTGAACTCCGATCCGTTAGCTGCCAGTGACGTGTGTTGGTTCTTTTTCTTATTAAGATGATAGAAACTCAAGATTAATGGGAAATGTGGAGGATGGCTTTGTTCAAGTTCCTCTTTTTCTTCTTGGTGTTCTTTGACATTTGGGTAGCATCTGGATGATGGAAAATGAAATTGTTTATGATTTTGAGGGATTTAAAAAGGAATTCGGACAAATTTCTCACCAATTCATGCATGGAGATGCATGTTGCAATTAAAAGAATCGGCCTGGTGCAACTTGAGATTTGATTTAAGTATAAAGTTGTTGTGTAAAAAAAAAAAATTGGAAGGGAAACTCTATTGCCTTTTTGTACTTGAACTTTTATCTTGTATGGCTATGGAAGGTTATGCAAGTTGTGCTCCAAGTTGGGCTGCTTGGTGGGGCAGTTTTCAGCCATTTCCTGCAATGGACCATACAGTGATGTTCCACTAAAAGAATATACAACAAAGGAATGGCCCTTAATTATAGTGATTAACATTTTAATCATGGGTTTGGAAGAGATACTGTTCTCTCAATGCTAATCGTACCATCCAAGGTGATCATCACTTTTGCTACTCACAAACCAAACCGCCTAAAAATTAGGGTTTTGAGCTTAAGGTTGGAATCCTTGCCTAAATTTGCTCCAAGGGTATACTGTGATGTAATGCTGCACTTCGATGTCTATAACATGTTAGAAAGCAATTGAGCTTGAAATGAGGCAATCCTCCACCTCAAAAATGAAAAAGACAATTCTATGATCATTCATTTGCATCCATTGTCGGCTGTGGCAACTTGCATATGGCACTTGATAACCATTATGAGATTTCTGTCGTGATGTTAAAGGCTATTTATACATCCTAAGAAAGCTCACAAGTTGCCACTTTTTCCATCACATCACTTCCAGATGAACACCTGCTAATAGATATCAGTAGTCCTGACTCGTGAGAAATTCTGTTTGTAGAAATGCACTTTTTTCAAATGTTTCGAATTAACAGGAGAAGATTCAAGAAGCCAAAAAGCAGGAAAAGAACATATAAACTCCTCCACTTGATCTCTTTTACAAGCATACTGGATTGAAAAGGTGCTATGTGACAAATATAAACAATGTGAGCAGCCCGATGCCTTTGTCCCTAGTTGTTTGGATTCTCTACAAGAAGAATGGGAAATCTTTCTACAATTGGTCCACAGAGATCTGGGTTGGTAATAGTTTCCTCCAGACAACTTGTTCTACTGCATCCAAAAGCAACAATCATCCAAAAGATTGGACGCAAACTGGATATAGTCAAATCACACTTTCCAATATACAAACTATGGAATAACACAAGAAAAGGTAACCAGACATATTGTGGCCAAGGTCCACCAAATGTCAAAACATCAAATAAGTTTGGTCAACAAACCATACAGCTTATTGAACACAAAGAAAGCTTTTCTTCTCATTCCTTCTTCCCGATCCCATGCGACATGTTGTATATCCCACGTGCCTGCAAATTGGAGAACAAGGTGATGGTTATAAGAACAAGAAAAGCACAGAACCTAGTGCTACTAACAGATGACTCACAATGAGGGCAAGGCTGGAGACTGTCAATGCAAGAGGGATTGCAACTGATGTGATTTTATCATAGTGCCCTTTCAAATAGGTGTGTTTCTTGACACTCTGGAAATACTGCTGGTGCTTCAGCAGCCTCTCTCTTGGAACAAATGGAGGCTCCGTCATCCTGGAAGAGAAACAATGTGCTATTAAAAAAGGCAAAGGGCTCAACAATAAATCACATTCACACAGATGTGAGCCACCAATCAGACATGAGACCTGATAAACCACAACGTCATTACAAAATCAACATAAACCAGTTTGAGTATTTGGTTTGATAGATTCATTAATGGTGCAGTCAGTTGTAGGTAACCATGGAGAAGCGTGAGAAGCAGAGAAAGTGATTGAAATTGACACCTGAAAGCTTCTATTTCTTGTGATGAGGTAGGTAAAAAATGGAACTCAATTCTAATACAATTGAATTTGATGTAGTTCCATAGGATGGGTTTAATTTGCTAACTTGAGTAAATTCCAGTCTACTCCAGAAAAGATGGACTACTAAAACTACAACAAAAAGACAACATTTTTTCTTCCAGTAACTCTGCTCCACTCAATCCAAAATAAAATTGGGTAAAAAGAGAACCCTGGAAAGTGACATGATTCTTTCTAGTTCCAATTCAGTTGTAACAAACACCTGAAAGTAGAGTTTAACTTCCATTAAATAAACTATAATGAGCTCCCCCTAGACTGACTCCTCAAAGATTTCTACTTGCACAAGTACGCGAAATGAAAAATCTCTCTAAAAGCATTTGGTTTGGGTTTGTTTCGAGCAGAACCTCAACTGGATCAGGTACGGTTTGTACTTCATACCAATCTAGTTCCAAAATCTCTTTTCTACGCACCACACAATCAACCATGAATAATTGAATATAGTTGCCTTCAGCTTGCATCCCAACAACAGACAGATCTCAACCATGTATTTGTGGGCAAAATTAAAAAATGCGTAGAAATGAATCAATGGTAGAAACACAGTCATAACATAACTCAACACAGGCAATAGATAATTATGCAATAAGTTTCCATGAGATTTGGACACAAGATCGAGAAAACACCAGATCATAGTTAACTTTTCAATCGCAACTGCGAGAAATGGTTTTGTAGGCATTATCCAGTCAAATAACGCACAATCACAAGAGTAACCTAAGCTTTTTTTCTCAAATCCATGACGGAATTCTAACAGCAAATCAGAGAAAAATAGCTTCGAATTGGGGATTTCCGACAGAAATTTATGAAACCCTAAAACATCAAAAGAAAAACGGACTATGGATCAACCACAGAGAAATTGAAGCCATGAAAAAACAAATCAAAACCCTAATTCGAAGAGAGAAATCAACGGGGGAACGCATATGGATTACCTGACCCGATTGAAATTGCAACGGGAGATGGAGGAATCGACGTTGAGAACCTCCAGAAAGCTGTGGCCAGCCCATTATATACACGTGACCTCACATGCCCTGTGGGCCGCTCATCACGGATTGCTCGTTGATCAACGGTCCACAATAAATCAGGCGGCTCTGGCAGCAAGTTCGGACGAGTTCACTGAATGTGAACCGCGGATCATGTTTGAGATATGTATTCGCGGATTTCTAATGAATCGGAACCGTTAAATTTTTTGGATTAATCGGTTTTTAGGCTTTATAGTTGACACTAATCCATGTCTAATTCTAGCATTAGCTAAAAATAAGCGGAAATCCTTGAGAAGAGAAAGGAGGGAGAAGAGGACGAACAGAAGGTTGTCGAGTAATCCTCCAGTTCCGATGGATCATACCTTGAACAAGGTCAGGACCTATTGGTTCAGCAAGCAGGCCGGCAAGGAGATCGCCTCCGTCACCGACGACGTCAACGTCAGCTCCTCCTCCTCCTCCCCTCGTTAACCATAATTTTAATTAACTCCGTGTAAATCTTTTCCTTAAGCCATTTTCGTTTGCTACGTTTTTGTTATTTGCAATATTAAAAAGTTTTTAACACTAATCCCTCTTCTTAATGATGAAACCCAGTCAGTTTCCAGCAGCATCGAAGGAGGAGCAAAATGGCTGGTGAACAAGATCAAAGGTGCATTTCTTAGTGTTTGCGATTGATTATACCCTGCGGAATATATTGAAGAAAGACGGAAATTTTTCAGGAAAAATGCACAAGCCATTGCCTGGTCTGCTACAGGACTATTTCCACGAGATGCGACGAACTACGAGTTCAGCGAGGGACGAAGAAGCTTACAGCTTTCGTTCCCTCGGTTTGTAAGGTTTGGGCACTAAGTTAATTAATTTTACATCGGATATTGGATATAGATAAGGTTTAATATATATAATGAAAAAAGTTTATATTTTATGAGCTTAAGCTTTTGGAATAATTTGGTGTCCGGTCTACTATATTATTTCGGTTCAACACTCTTTTGAGTCCCCCAATAAATGATATCAGAATTTTAGGTTTAAAATTATACAAACTCTTAAGACAAAAACCCGTCGGGTATGAGTCACACGGTGAAACTGGTCGAGTAAAAGAGTTTTTAATTAAGAGTGTTAAAATTAATATGGTTAAATCACAAATTAGTTCCACGTCGAATATAAAATTTAATATATATAATAAAAAAAATTTATATAATTTAAATTTTTGAAATAATTTAGTGTTTAACCATTATATTATTTCGACTCGACACGCTTATGATTTGACCAACACAAAGATTCCTTTGTCTTGCGGTTGTTCGCCACCGTGACCAGACATCTTGAGAAGGGGTAGTTGGCACCGTGACCGGACACATTGAGAAGGGGAAGTTGGCCGATGTCCAGGGGCTGAAGACCAAAGCGTTCTTGATTTGGCTAAAACGTGACTCCTATCAGCACTGATGGGCCTAAGGTTTATTTTGCAGTTGGAGTGACGGAGAACCGTAGACAGAGAGACGGGATCACTGTAGACAAGTTCAAGAATCTAGATCAGAGAATAGATAATGGCGAGTTTTGGGCCGCAGAGGGGAAATGTGTAATCTTGGGAGCATGCAATGTAGCTTATGATCAACATACATTTTATTGATAGAACCAATCAAAAAGGTTAATGAAGCTCGTTATCAATGCTCAGGACCAATTTGATTGAACGTAAAGTGAATAAAAGTAACTAAAACTAAATTCACAAATGTAATTTTTCTGAAAGGTAATTCACTTTTAAATAGTTAAATACTGAAAAATAAAAAATAAACTAAATTTTATTTTATATTTTTTATCTGAAATTACTTATAAAAATAAATTTAATGATATTTTAAATTATAATAATATTAATAATTTCAAACATTATAATAATACTAAATTTTGATTTTTTTTATTAATAAAAAAATTATAAAATTAAAAATATTTCACACATTAATACTTATATTTTCGAAATACATTTTTACTCAACTAAATGTTAAAAGTAAAGTATTTTCAATCACTTCTATAAGTAAGTTGGAAGAGAGAAAGAGTCGAACATAACCAATTTGTGGATGCTCATCATTTTGAAGACAAATTATAATTGAATGTACATGTTTGATTTGACTGGTAAGTTCAAGGCACAAACCAAAGCAAGTTTGAATACTTCCATTCCCACAGTACTGGGAGCTTGAGATGTATTCAGACAATCCCATGTCTCAGAGGAGCAGAAGTAGAGTAGCTACAATATCTTTTCTTTTTATATATTGAAGTGTAGCAGCAAAACCTCGACCAGAAGCTATTTGCCTTCTTACAATTTGGATCAAACTGGTAAACAACAGTGCATAAAGAAAAAAATTTTAGTTTGAAGCAATTCTACTAAGGTCGCCTCATCAAAAAAAAAAAAGGTTCAAGGTGGGGGGATACCTGAGATGCAACAAAAGCAGTCAATACTCAATAGCAAATACTTTTGTATCAAACTGGGAAGGACAGGTAACAGGTATATATAAATCAGGATTCAGGAGGATAGAAGATATAACCCTTGCTGACACTCTCAGATCAATAATGTAAGCAATGACATAGATGGGATAGCGCTCATCTCAAATATATTGTCACACTGGAAAAAAATATAACGAAATGAGATGAAAACATCGACAAGCACCCATAAGCAAAGCTCAAGGTTGCTCTACTCAGCAGCTATTTGGTCCTTTTCCAATCTGTGGTACAAAACAGCAAAACAAGCTAACTAATTTTTTGACTTATTTCCCTTAACAAAAAAAGTCCCTTTTTGCTAAATCATGGTGCTGCAAATGCTCCCCAAGAAGCAAAGCTATGTCTGATGTAAAATAAGGAAGTAACACATAAAACAAAATCAAGAAGGTTTCATCAAGTTTGGAGGGCAAGTCTTAAGAATCAAAAGTTGTAGCAACTCTGGTATCCTCCTGAAAGTCATCTCTAAGCACCTCATATGCATCCATTCTATGGTCTACAACTTTTCTACACTGATGCCATCTCTAAGCACCTCATAAACATCTCTGTCTCTGTTTTTCATCAGTCCAACTACGAACTGAACCTTCAACCCCGATAACATGTTATGGACGTAAAAGGAAGAAGTGAAATGCGAAACAAAGAGAGGATTTCATCAATTTTTAGCTTAAGAGATTTGAACTGTGTAGCAACTGTAATATCCTCCTGAAGCTTCACTGACATGCTATGGACATAGAATCTCTGGAGTATCCAACACTCAGGAATCAGTTCGGTAAAACAAAAGGGTATCATTGTGTTACAGAAACAGAAGCCATGAATCATTACTTCATGCAATTGAAAAATTGCCCACACACACAATTGCATCCATGAACGATCAAAACAGCACAAAAATGTGCTCATTTCCCAGCAACAGCAACAACAAAAGCACATTCTGATCAATCATGAAGCATCATGAAAAGCAGAATATGAATTTCTTTCAGGAAGAGTTTTCTCATCTCAGCTTTGTGAAGAGGGCTCACCTCGCATCCGCCGGAGCTGATCAACCCAGTGCTCCTCCGGCACTTCGCGCGCCCAATCCGGCACGGCGCCCATAAACGTCACCCCTCTCATCGCCTCCACCACCCTCGCAGCGTTCTCTGCCGTCAGGGGCGCGCTCCGCCTGCTCTCGTCCTCGCTGAACGCCCGCGAGATCGACGCCTCCGCCTCCTTCTCCCTCTCCTCTTCCTCCTCCTCCGATGATCCTCCATCTCCTCCATCGCCGTCCAGATCTAGATCGGCGATGCCGTTCGCGGCGTGATGGCCGAAGAAGTGAGGGTCAGGGTTTTCGTTCTGTTGGCCGTTGGATCGGAGGGTGGAGGAGTCTCCGGCGTCGTCGGAGTCCGCGGAGATGGGGTGGTAGTAGGCGCCGTGGTCGGCGTCTGAGTCGGAGCCGGAGTCCTCGGTATGGCCGTCTGCAACGACGAAGGGGATCGGATTAGGAAAGATGATAGAGGATGGAATGTAGAAAGAGAAGAGAGGTTTACCTCGGAGGAAGCCGTTCTCTGTAGCCATTGCCGACGAGGAAGGAGAACAGAAGTGGCTTCTCCTCCATTTTCTTTGGTCTCGATTTATTCGAATATTTATTTATTTATTGGGTGAAATCTTACTAAATTATATAATTTTTTTAAATTTTAAAAATTATATATAACTTCTTTAAATTTTATTAAATTATTTTTTTCAAAATTAACAAATTATATATAGTTAATCAAAAAAATTTTAATTACATATTTCTATTCCAATTTTTAAAATTAAATTTTTTTATTACTATATGTATTGTGAAAATTTTATTGGCTATATATTTATCATTAGAATTAGAAATATTTAAAAAATATATATCATTTAATGTTATTCAGAGTAAAGTAAAAAAATAAATATATTCTTGATTTGATTAAAGAAGATTTTAATAGTTGTTATATTGCAAAAAACTCTTTTTTGTTTGATTAAAAAATTATCTCATATTGAATTTCAACCAAATATATAAAAATAATATTTTACTTTTGATTTAGTTTCAACCAATTTGATTTCAAATTAAATTAAAACTCAAAATATAAAATGATAATTTTGCCATGAATAAGTTTAAATTTATTTTAGCTAGATTTTAATTAAAACTAGGACTCAATTTAAGCCTTATATGAGACCTGATATAAACCATATCTGAAATTGATTTTTACTTATGTTCTCCATTTCATTAATATATACCTAATTAAAAATATTTTTATTTTTTTAGTTCAACCTAAATGATGTTACATAATATATATTTTCTAAATATTATTAATTCTAATGATAAATTTATCTAATGAAATTTTTGTAATATATTTAGTAACCCAAGAAAAAATATTTAATTTTTAAAATTGGAGAAAAAAAATATGTAATTTGAAAAAATTTTGATGAGTTATAATTTTCAAGAGAAATATATAATTTAGTAAGATTTGAAAGAGTTATATGTAATTTTTTAAGTTAGAAGGAAAATATGTAATTTAGTAAATTTTCAGAAGTTATATGCAATTGACCCCTTAAAAAATAAATATTATAAAAATTACCAAAAAAACTCCTAAAAATTTTTAAAAAATTTTATTAGTCCCTCATATTTTTCAAAATTTATTATCGGCTTTTGAGAATTTCAGAAATTCAAAATCAGTCTCTAGAGTAATTATTTTTTAAATAAATTATGAGTTTATCATTATTTATAAATATTATATTTTTTTATTTCATACGTAAATACTTATATAGGAAGTAAAATATTTATATATGAGATAAAATATTTATATATTAAATAACTTATTTATATATAAAATAAATTATTTGTAGATAGTGATAAATTTATCTTTTTATTTAGAAAACTAACCTTAATTGATTTTGAATTTGAGAAATTTTTAGGGGTTGATAAATTTTGAAAAAATAAAGGACTGATTAGAAATTTTAAAAAATTTTAAATTTTTTTTTTATAATTCTTTCTATCATAAAATTCACAGGGGATTTTTTTAAAATTACAAATAAATATAATATAAATTTGATAGGGAGCTTTTTACAAAAACATCTTCACCTCGAGGTCAAGTGTCTTAAAACAAAATCACCCAAATGGGTGAAAACCGGCCAAAGAATTCCACCCAGAATTTTGACATCACCCCAAACAAACAGCCAAATGGGTGAAAAATCATCGATTAATTTATGATCATCGGTTAGGATTCGAAGGGGACGCATCGAGATTCGTGAACGTCGTCTGCTAAACGCACCGCAAACCCCCCGCATTGCGGTGCAGCCGCTTCAAACCGCCTCATCCTCTTTCCCCACTCTCCGCCGCCGGCGGCGGAGATCCCCGCCTTCTCTTCGCCGATGTGATTCTGGCTCCTCCGATCATTGTATGGCCGGAAACGGATTCCGATTCCAGCCTCTCAATCTCCAAACCCCAAGATTTCCTCATGGCCACCGACGCGTCACCAAATTTTCATCCTCCGGACCTCCTCCCGGCGGCCGCAGGCGACCTTGCTTTCTCCCACGACGGCCTTGAGTTCTGGAAGTACATGGTCGCCGGCTCCATTTCCGGCATCGTGGAGCACACCGCCATGTTCCCCGTCGACACCCTCAAGACCCGGATGCAGGCCGGGACCCCGCCGTGCCAACCGCCGCTAGGGCTCCGCCAGGCTCTGGGCTCCATCCTCCGCCACGAGGGCGTCCTCGGCCTCTACCGCGGCATCGGGGCCATGGGCCTTGGCGCCGGCCCCGCGCACGCCATCTACTTCTCCGTCTATGAGATGTCGAAGAAGGCGTTGTCGAGGAACAATCCTAACAACCCTGCCGCGCACGCCGCCTCGGGAGTGCTTGCGACGGTGGCGAGCGACGCGGTGCTCACGCCCATGGACATGGTGAAGCAGCGGCTGCAGCTGAAGAGTAGCCCGTACCACGGGGTTGCAGATTGTATGAGGAAGGTGTTGAAGGAGGAGGGTCTCCGGGCGTTCTATGCCTCGTACCGAACCACGGTGGTGATGAACGCACCGTACACGGCGGTGCATTTTGCAACCTACGAGGCAGCAAAACGGGGGCTGACGGAGATTTCGCCGGACAGTGCTAGTGATGAGAGATTAGTCGTGCACGCCACCGCTGGGGCTGCTGCGGGCGCTTTGGCAGCGATGGTGACGACCCCTCTGGATGTTGTCAAGACCCAATTGCAGTGCCAGGTAAACATTTTCCTGATGGATATTTCTGGTAGAAGCCAGAACGATGTTTCCTTTTTCGCTCAGTAATTGCATATTTGCCCCGAAAAATATAGCCTGATGGATTGCATCTCGTTGGTTACCGAAACATCAAAGGTTGCTCTTGCTTTGTATAGAAAATTTGTTGTCAACAATTGCCAATCTCCATAGTGCTTTGTTTATATGGTAAATTCTAATTCTGATGGAAGGAACACTGGGATAATACATTGGACACATCTGGAAATTCTTGCTTGTTTGACATGTATTTGATCCAAAGTTCTGATATTGCAGAGCAACAAACTGAATAAGGTTTTTACCAATCTCTCAATATTCTGTCTTGTTTTGTTCTGAAAGGAGCTTTTTTGGTGTCTTTTCCACTTTTAGTATAAATGGGATAGTTTCATGGCTAGGAAGTTATGATTATTCTTTTTATTGTTGCTTCCCAACTTCCTAGCAAATTAGTTGCTTAATAAGTAGGTTGCATGTCCATATAAAAGATGGAGATTATAAAATATGTAGCCTTATTTGAGGGTAGTGTACTTGGAATATTAGTGAAAACTTCTTATATGGAGTTCTTCTTGAGATTGTATGTATGTAACAGTCACAAATTCTATTCTTTTGAAGGGACAAATTCAACTGACCTTGCAAGACACTCCATTTATCATTCAAGCATTCTTTTTGTGTGAGATTGATCTAAGAATTTACTGCTTGGGAAACTTAAGTAGTGTGGCAGGAATCTAGCTGATTGATTTTTTTTTCCTTATGCATATATGAGAACACTTGAAAGACGTAACTTTGTATGACAGTTTCTTGTAGGCATCATATAGAGTTCCTCCAAGAAGCTAGGAATTCTGATCATCAGTAATATTCTTTGATGGTAGCATCTTTTTTCTCACTTCCTGAAACTCTATCCTCACATAGCTCTTAAGCCGACCTATGCTAGATGTTTTCTGAGGGAGGAGTCATAAGCATTTTGACATGCCAAAGAAATAAGTGATATTTTGCCATGCCCACAAACATGAGTCGATGTTAACTTGATCTGCTTTATTAGTAGAACTTCTGTCCTTATTAAAAAAATTGTCTAATCCATCCCTATGCTTAATTTAGATCATTTTTAATTTTCAAGCTGTTGAAGAAATAAATTTTCGCAAAGACACGGATGCATTATACTGATAGAAATTACTGTAAGTTGGATGTTAGATACAGAAATGGAGACAGCTAAAGCTTTATCATATGTTAACTCGAGGACATGCTTAAACCTGTGAAGATGGTTAATAGGTATTCACTGTAATACTATTAGATGCATACTAGGGGTATAAGCTATTGGTGCATTTCCAGTAATCTATCAATTTTTCTTTGGTATTAAGTGATTAATCATTTTATCCATTAGCTGATTCTTGAGTTTTGACTTAATTTGAAGATGGTTTAGTAGTGACCTCTATATATTTTATTAGGTGACTAACTGATTCAAGTTTTTTATAAAACTTGTTGAGCAAAAAGGCATTCTTAAGATGCAGGTAATCCTTGAGCACCAAATCAAGTCATAGCATTGAAAGGATAAGTAGTGGATAGAAACTATCAATCAAGATTTTAAGTTTTGGTTTAAGGAATAGTTTCGACACCTGCCAAAACCTTTGTTACTCCAACGGCAATAAAAAATAAAAAATTATAAATTTCCGAAACAATCTTTGAGGCCGTTTCATTGCAGGCCCAGCTGAAACTGACACGTTTTGGCTAAAATGTTTTGGTTTTGTCGAAACGTAAAACCTTGCTATCAACACTACCAATAAATTTGCTTTCTATTATTTTTTTTTCTCTTTTCTATTTTTTTGCTTCTTTATGCCCTTCCCAATGAATTTCAGTGTGATATAAATTTAAATGTTTTGTGAATTTAGCTGATATGATATTGTTAGATTCTTTTAGGATTTATTTTGTTTTTCTGGTATCAACACTATCTTCTTTTTGTTGAACTTTAAGCACTTGATATGGTCTTGCAGGGAGTTTGTGGTTGTGACAAATTTTCTAGCAGTTCAATTGGGGAGGTAATAGGAGCTATTGTAAAGCGTGATGGGTATGCTGGCCTTGTGAGGGGATGGAAGCCCAGGATGCTCTTCCATGCACCAGCTGCAGCCATCTGCTGGTCCACATATGAAGCCTCGAAATCCTTTTTCCAACAGCTCAACACTAGCAGGAAGCTTTCTTGAACTACTGCTTTGATACAGGTTTCCCGTTGATAGTTCTGAAATGGATATAAAGCATTGGTTTCCAGGCACCAATCATGATGTCAAGGAGGAAGTTCTGTTTTTGGTTATTCTATTGTGCCAACAGATATTTACTTGTACTATTTGTGGGGTTTTAGTAGCAATTGGTGAGTATCTGATTTTGTACGATCTGTTTGGATCAACAGTTTTGACATTTCATCCGAGATGATTGTACTCCATTTGATTTTCGGAGTTTAAGAGTACTGCTGATATATACTAGGATTCCATAATTTTGCAGCATATATGTTTTGGTGTGGCGGGCATAGTTTTATATACGGGTATGAGTTTGACTCCTACTTCATGAGCAGTTTGAGTTTGGATTGTTATTTGAATACTCGGTTTGTTTTGTAAACTAGTCGAGCATTCAGTTTTAACTTAAGGGTTTTTTTTTTTGTTAATATAAAGATATTATTTAATTATTTAATTATATTTATAGCATATTTGTCACGAATTAACAATGAAGTCGATATGTCCGAGTGGTTAAGGAGACAGACTTGAAATCTGTTGGGCTTCGCCCGCGCAGGTTCGAACCCTGCTGTCGACGTTTTCTTACTGCCAAACTATACACATTTTTGTTTTCGAATGAGCCCACTTTGAACGGAATATTTTTAAATTATAATAATTCAATTTTAATTTTTTTTTCTTTTAAAACAATTTTATCTATAGTACAAATCTCATTTTAAAGAAGTTCCATACCTTATACCACAATTTCGCATTCTCAACAAAATAACACACATTCGTCGGTCTAAATGATGGCCTCCTAAAATGCCTACAAAGTGTTGAAACTCGATGATACTCAGAAGGCACAAAGGAGCAGCAAGATTAAGCAGCCTGCCAGCTTCTAGTCCTCAGAAACTCACCCATCAAGGGCAGAGTTGCTCAATGCCAGATGGAGATTATCTAGAACCAAAAGCATCCTTCTGATACCTAAAAGCTCCTCTTAAAATTAAGCCAAACCGAAATCTGACCATTCATTCAAAAATTCTCTCCACCAAATCAATACCAATTGCAACCAAGTAGATAGGCTGAAACTGAAGCAGTTAATATTGCAGTCCACCATATAACTTAGTTATCCCATGCACTGAAGAAAATGACGTCCTAATAGCAACAAGGAACCTGCAATCATCAATTGATTGGTCGATAGTAGTGATCAAACCCATACTGCCAAAGTCACAGCTATTTGCACTCCGGTCATGCTGTTGATAGTAGCTGTTGAAAGCATATGACACATTTCCCAGCCATCTGATCCCAAAGCAAGAACCTCCAGGAGATAATGGTGTGCAGTCTGCCTTGGAACAAGCATCTGCAAAACTTGCAGACACATTTGAGAGGTCCTTGTTGTTGTTCACCACACAACACCTGGAAGTAAGATAGTCCACATCCCAAGCATTCACCAATGTCTTCCAACTTGGCCCCAAGTCAACATTATACTTTGCCTGGCCATCAAAGGTAAATATCCCCCAGTGTCTCTCAAAATTTCCATCAGCTGCGCTCCTCTGGTCCTCCTCCAACAGACTGAATAGATAGGCTTCAATTGGAGGTTTTTTTGGTCTAACTGCGGTTTCAACATTGCTTTGCAAGTGATCGATTAGGCCCTTCATGAAGGTCTCTGCAACAGCAAGGGTAGCATTCACAGATCTATCAGTAGGCCATCCTATCCTTCCAACCACGACATCCATGTCCACAAACTCAGCCTTAGACAAAGATGTAATCAATGTGTCAATGCTTGCAGCAAAGCTGTTTCCATATTTATTATGCCCATGTCTTATTAGGTGTGCTTTGGTTTGGAAGACAACATAGTCCAGGTTGAGGTTCTTATTTTTCTGGAGGCTTAAGAACAGATTAATGTCCATTACAAAGGGTGACCCATGCTTATCAAGGAAGGAGAGAAGCTCAGCCACAGTCTTGTTGGGGTTGGACCTGAAGTGACCCTTTGATGGAAGGTTAGAATCGGACTGGTCAACATAAGAACTGCAAGGAGCTAGGCCATCATCTTGTTAGATAACTTAGCACCTGTTAGGGCTAGGCGAATATTGGTGGCAGCACCAACCACAAAGGGCTCAAATTGTTGACCATAGCTGAGGAGAAATGGCTCATCACCTACAGCAACATACTTGAAAAAGCAGAAATTAGAAAGTTGTGTAGAAACTTTGCAGTATAAAGTTTCAACTTCAGTGCTACTACCAAAAAAAAGAAACAGAAACAAAAGTTTGACTTCATTTCTACAAGAAGTTGCACAATGCCATTATTTTACCAGCCTTACAGTAATAGCACGATAGATTTCTTACTGTTTTGACAGACATTCCTACAATATACTGCAATTGTTCAGTAACACTGATGAAATAGTCAAAAGAATTTCGCCAATATAGAAAAAAATTCCACATGAAGTCTATCTAGATTTAACATCTACTCTTGCCACAAGCAACCAATAACATCAGCCAATCTCCTAACTTGTGGTCTATAATATAACAACAGGATGCCTTTAAATTCTTTTATCTAAATTAAACTAAATTGATGTTGAATTAAATCACATTGTGCACAGTGAACACAAGGGATAGCTGGTTAACTCTGAAGTTCTTATAAGTATACACCAACCTCTCCTACAAAGATTGTACAATTCAGCAATTTCGCAAGGCACTTGAATTTTGGCCAAAAAGATGATCCTTAAGACAAAAATAGTGCACAAGGTTAGCCAACTGAGACTGTATACTAGATGAGAAACCCCACCTGAGGCAGTGCAAGAATATCATACAAATGTAAAAGTATCATATCCGCATTGCACTTTGATCAATAAAAGAATCTTCCGAACCAATATGCCTCCTTTAACAAACAAAGAGGCAAACATAATGCACGAACAATTAATCATACCAATTCTGCAACACTGTTACCATAAACCAGCACAATGATTCAGAAAACATTCGTCACAAATCCAAACAATCATATTAAGGAAGCGCATTTCCCAATTTCAGCTCCGCTAGAACACACATTGCAACCCGGATCAAACCCTAATGACAACAAGCACGAGATCGACGAAAAGGAAGGAGAAACCTTACTCAACTCGGACTCCGCCGCCGGTGGCGGGGACGTAGCGGGTGATGTTGTCGAGGACCCAGTTTCGTGCGGCCTTCTTGGAGGAGCTGAGGGTCTTGAGCATCTCGTCGGCGATGCTCACCACGAAGGCGATGGAATTCCTGTAGAGGCTCTCCAAAATGGTGGAGTTGGGCACGGAGAGCTTCATTCTGTTGATGTTGTTGGCGCGGAGGAGGCCCGGAACCACCTTCGAAGGGGGGAGCGGGTGCGAGGAGGACGTAACCCACAGTTCACCCCCACGGCCGTGACGCGGCAGCTCTTCGGTGCCTGGTGGGCGGCGAAGAGGAGGAGGAAGAAGATCGGGCGGAGATCGGTCGGCATTGCTTCGAGGCAGAAGTGAAAGTGAGCGGGAACGGAGGGGTGATTTCGTCTCCTCCTTTTGTTGGTGTTTTTCATATACGTCCCTCGATTAGATGAATTGTGGGTTGTTTCTGGGAATACTCCCGAGCTTTTACACATTAAGCATAGCAATAAGAAAAATTACAAATCGCTTAATAAAATCTGATTCGCTATTGATTTCGATTCCAAAAGTTTTTTTTGAGATTTCGATTTACTAAATTATTCTTTTATCATTACTTAGAAAATAAAGAATTAAATGTTCTATAAATTTTTTTTATCGAGCATTAACTTTCATTGTTAAAATTTGTTTCGTAACTTAATTTTCTTTTTTCTGTTAGAAAACAATAAAGTTTTCTTTTTTCGTAAACCATTTCTTTTTGCAACCTTCAGTTTTATTTTTTGACTTACATTAACAAAAGGCAATAGGATTTGAAAGAGTGGGACTTACCAAGAATTTGAAGTGGTATGGGGGACTTGCTTAGTAATTTTCCCCACAAACATTGAGCACGGTCTATGCACACAATATTGACGAAATATGGAGTTACTTGCAAAAATTTCAAGAGAAATGTACAATTATGCCTAAGTAATAGGGTTTATGTGAAACATTGCCCCCCATCGCGCCCATCTATCGTGACGCCAGAATAAGAGCTCGGACAAACCCGCCCCCCACGTCTGCCCCAGCTACACACCGTCTCCTCCTCATCCTCCTCCATCTTCTTCCCGCGAATTCAACAATGCTTGCCCTTTCCTTTTTCTCGCATTCTTCCTTCCATCCCTCGCTTCCGCTTCATATCATCCCCTTCTCTTGTCCGACGTCTCTCCGCCGCAATCCAAATATCAAATCGAGAAATAGGCCGCCGCCAGCGCAGTCTTCGAGCCCTTCGAGGAGCTCAAGCTCAGTGTCACCCTCGTGTCCTCGCTTCCCGATCAATCCGTCGCCCTCTATCGCTTCCCCGACGACCGCGAGGCCGTCCTCAACCAGCAAATCAACTGTGTCCCGGTCTTTTCTTTCTTCTCCATCTGTGGATTTCGTTCTAATGTTTTCGATCTTCTCATCTCTGCGGAGGATGGTCTCTGTGTTGAATACAATATGTCCTATGTCTTCTATGTCATGTTTGCGTACTTCGATCGCGATAATGTTGCTTTGAAGGGCTCTGCTAAGCAAGGCATTGGCAAAATTGAGGTTTTTACTCTGTATTTCTCTCATTTCCGCTTTGATTGAAATGGTTTTTCCCTTTTTGGACCCTACTGGTTCAGGTTTTTCAAGGATTATGGCAGAGAAGAGCGGGAGCAGGCTAAGAAGCTGATGAAATACCAAGTCTTTGTCATTCCTTTTCTTGGGTTTCATAATTTTGTTTAAATTTGTACACAGCATACTACAATTGTCAGCAGTTTTTCTTTCATGTGTTCTCAGAATGAGCGCGGAGGAATAGTTAAGCTTCAGTCAATACTGATGCCTTTGAATGAGTTTGATCATTACGAGAAGGGAGATGCATTGCATTGTAAAGTTATTCTTTTAGTACCTTGCATCGCTCCACCATTTTTGTGGGAGTGACAACATTGATGTTCGGTATTAGATTTAATGTTTCAATGTATATATAAGTTGTATATGGTTCCCACATAACAATATGTGATCCTTCTGTCACTGAGAAATATAAGGATGTCTTCTTATTTGAGCTAGTTCATTCTTGTAAATTTTAATTATCTGAGCGATCTTAAGAGAACTATTCTTGCTATTGTGGCTTAGATAATCTGCAGTTCGCTTCCTTGGTTGTTCCTTTTAAAGGATAATTCTGATGTTTTCAGAAAAATTTGAGGACACAACCTCCTCCACATCTGGATTGCATGTTGTAAAATTGTTGTAATTTTTTTTATTCAATTATGTTTGTTATGGATCTATTTTTGGGTTTAATGATACTTTATTTCAATTATTGATTCCTTAAGAGAAATTAAAGTACATTTGGTTTGGGGTCAATATCATAATCAATCTGTTTTGATCGACCTACCGTTCAAACGTCAGATTATTCTTATTTTACTTTAAAAAATAAATTACTATACTATTTTTACTTTTATTCATTCAGATTTCAATAAATTATACATTCAAGAGTATAAAGATCCAAAAAAATAAACTATTTACCAGTCAGACTAGTATTCAAATATTAAAAATTTAATCAAACTAATTTTTTTAAGGTTTAGAGTTTAGGATTTAGGATTTGAATTTGAGTTTAACCTTAATTTCGAATTTGAATTTAACCTTAATCCTGAATCAAACATGCCTTATTGTTTTTCAAATGCTAATTGTATTATGCCATTTATTTGTTACATAACTGATTTTTCTATGACTATTAATACACGAATGTTATGAAAAAGGATTTTAATAAACAAAATAGTGAAAACTCAATTTATATCATAAACGACATTTTAAATAAGATTAAAAAATATCTGAAATTGATGAATAAAAGTATCAAAGATTTTGATTTATCGGAAAGAATTGATTTAAATATATATAGTATGGTTAATAATATGTGTGAAATTAAAAATAAACTAACTATTCTAATTACGAAGGACATCAGTTTCGTTTGCTTTAAAATCAAGGTCAAACTCTAGATTAAAATTAAATACAAAAATATAATTTAGTCAAATTTTTATTATTTAAATGTTAATTTAGTTAAAAAATTATGTAAATTTTCTTTGACCATTATACCTCTAAGTATATTATTTATTAAAATTTGAATGAATAAAAATAAAAATAATATGGTAATTTAGTTTTTAAAAATAAAATAAAATAAGTTTAATTATTTTATTTTTAAAAACTAAATTAAATATAAAATTGGTCAGAAATAAAATAATCTTTATCTCGATTTGGAATCAAACGGCACAATCTATTTTCAAATTAAATCAGGACCAAAGGCAAACATTTAACATATAATGGAGCACAATGGAACAAAAAGGAAACCGTTTTCCAATGGATCTGATAAAACGAGAATCATAGAACGGACGGTCACGATGGCACCTCGCAGCGCCTTCGTTTTCGTAGCGAGCAAGAGATAGAACGGCGCGCGCCGCAGATCCTTCGGCGGCGCGAACTCTTTCCTCCGTCTTCCTTTTAAGAGCTTGTCTCTGGCTTCGACTGATCGGTGTGGAAGGAGCCGTGGAATCGTGGATGCTCTGGTCTTCAGCGTCTGATCGATGGCCACCTCCGAATCAGAGCCTCAAGCGGCGCCGCCGGAGCCGGAGAAGCCCAAGATTGAGCCACTGAGGCTGCCGACGCCGGAGGAGATACGGGGACAGGACATCTGGAACAACTGCGCCGTCCGCAGTGTCGTCAGCGGGATCATGGGTGCGCAATCTGTTACTGTTTTCAATTGATTCAGTTTAAGGAGTCTTTGCTTCCAATAAAGATGAGGTTTTTTTTTGTTTATTTGATATATTTCTCGTTAATTTTGTCCCTTTTCTGTTCAAAATCGGCAGTTTTTTCATGATTATTCAGCAGAATAGAATGCTGCATTTTGATTTTCAACTAAGGCGAAATTGTTGCTATTTTTTTTTGAATTGTAGAAAGATGAATGGAAACTGCGAGAAGTTACTTTGTTCTTTAAATTACCATTAGCTTTTGATCTCTATTCATTTGGAACGAAAGCGTGCTTAGCTCTTCCTCTCACTTAGTTTGATTAGGGTGGAGACCAGGACCAAGCGGCCCAATCTGCTCAATTGTTCAAGGATTTCAGTTTTTGATAATCTAATAATCTTGTAAAGGAGTCCATAAGCTGCCACCATTTTAATGAATGGCTGGTCACCCTATGATTCAAGGCATTGGGTGCTTTCCATTGGTTCTGGTAAAACGGTAGTGGGTGAGAATGTGGACATCCTTCCAGTGCCAAATGTAGATACCTCACACTGGGAAATAGGCCTCCACTCAGTGAGGTTCTTTGCTTCAGGCTTCATGAAAAAATGTTTGACGTCATTATGTGTCTTATGTTCAGTATATTTTTTTTTTATGTGTTTGCACTGGCACCAAGCCACCAATCTAACGTGACAGATGAGATAAATGATGAAATTCTGTATGGCCAATTGGACATTACTATATATCCTTAATTCTCACTTGCCAATATGTTGACTATAACATATCTTTTATATGTTTGTTAGCAGATTGAAGGCTGTGTATGAGTGTGTGAAATGTGAATAGACAATTTGAGGGTTTTGCTTGATCATTATTTTCACCTTTTACTGGATGACTATGTTTCCAAACAACTTCTTTGGATGTGGGATGGTTGCCTTCTTTTGACTATCTTGCACACAGAATTATAGTTGTATACATTCAGTTGTTGGTTGCTATGGATCTGTGTAAGCATATACTTAACCATGTGCACTTATATCTATTTTTAATTTGTAGGAGGCGGGCTTGGTTTATTTATGGGTTTGTTTCTTGGGGCGTTAGATAATCCTATAATGCAAGAGGAGATGTCTGCAAAGCAACAATTTATATATACTGCAAAGCAAATGGGCAGGAGAAGCTATAGCTCTGCAAAAACCTTTGCAGTTATGGGCCTCATTTTTTCAGCTGCCGAATGTGTTGTAGAGAAGGTAAACAGAAGACTAAAATTTTTTTTAAAACAACTTTCCTTGTCACTTATTCACTTTTGACAGCAGGAAATATTTCTTCCAGGCACGAGCCAAACATGATACGACCAATACGGTTGTTGCTGGATGTGTCACTGGAGGGTCTTTATCTGCAAAGGGTAACTATCATCCTTAGGCTATACTAGGAAATTACATAATTTGATAATAGTTATAAGTCACAGAAAACCACATTTATACTTAAATATGGATATCATATGTACCATGATTCTTTGTTCTCTGTGAAGGTTATGATTTCAAGCTCTTCTGTAACTAGATATAACACAAACTGCTTAATTTTAATTCTTACCTCACAACATGAGTCCTTGATGTTCATTCTATAGTAAATTCAGTTGCAACTAGCTTTTGATCTATGAATTAGAGTACAGTGTATAATCTGCATGATAAGTGACTGCGTCAACTAACTCTTAAGTGGTTGATGTCTCTAATTTGGTGTTTGGTTTCTGAGTGCATAGGCAGAAAGGTCTACTGGGAAAGTAATCATGTATATGGAGTTTGCATGCTAAGGAACTGTTTAAATTGATAGGAAAAGCACCACATGGCACGTACAATATTTTTAGTTTAGGCTGTAATACATTCAATAAGACTTGGAAAAATGGCAAGTAATAAACAACACATCTCTCTTTTTATCAGAAAAGAACAAGGGATGCGTTCAGAACTATTAAAGCACTATCCAATCCTTTGGAGTTTTTCTCGCATTACCAATTCTCAATTGCATGTTCATATCTATTTTTTGCCTCTAATCTAGAAGCATTAAGTGTTCTCTGACACAAACATGTTAAAATTGATCAATTAGGCATCCATAATGATTGCCTCTAAATCCATTACACTATAATCTAATTTTGCAACTTCTGCCATAAATGGGTAACGATTTTAACATGATTAGCGCACTTTGCACTGGTATCTTCATAACTCATTGAAAGAGAAACTAAACACTAAAGATACTGGACCTCATGAAAACTAGATTCCCACTTAAGCTTCTCACAAAAACAAGCTTAATACAAAGGGAATCTGATAATTCCTAGACCATGAATGTTGATCAGAAAATTTGCTAAGCAATGAAGATATTATAATGATTTCTTTTTAAAAAAAATCAGAAGATATCATAGCAACTATCCAAACTCAAATAGACTTCTAAAGCATCTTCAACTTTTATGGATATCTTTGTTTATATCATAACATTTCTAAAACTAAACCATACAATAGCATCAAACAAAAGTTTTTCATAGGTTTTGTGAGTATGAACTTTCTGAATCTGTGATGCGCAGGATAATTCTTGAGAATTAAACCAATATATAGCAGGAACAGGAAGATATAGATTGATATTAGAACTACCTAAGACATTTGTAGATTCTTTCTGCTTATGCACTAAAAACCAAAGCACCAAATTAAAGAACATCAGCCAGTAAAAACTAGTTGACAGTCACTTGTCGTTACATTATACATGTGCTCTAATTTATAGATCACAAGCTACTTCCAATTGAAGTTCCTATAGAATGAAAGTCAAGGAGTCATATTGTGAGACATGAATTTTAAATTAGGTGGTTTGTAGCAGACATTGTAAAATTAGACTATAGCGTAATGGATTTGGAGCAATCATTCTGGATGTTTGATTGATCATTAGAGAACCCTGATGCTTCTATATTAGGGCAAAAGTAGACTTATGAACACGTGGTTGAGAATTGGTAATGCAAGAACTCCAAAGGAAGGAATGGATGGGGCGTTAATAGCGCTGGAGTCATCCCTTGTTCTTTACCGAATAATAAGAGAGATGCTATTGTTCATTGCTTGCTGTTTACCTGAGTCTTCTTGAATGTATTATTAGCCTAAAGTCACAATATTGTATGTGCCTAGCTGTGCTCGATTATTGGTTGCTTTGCATGTCAAGTCAAATGATGCCCCAGCAAGCAAACTCTGTATAGATGCAGCTATTATTTTAAATTTAAAATGCAGGCTACTTCACTAGTTAGATACCAGTTCTTTTCCATATGCTTCATATTTCTGGATTTTCACTTCTGTTGGAACGAAAAAGATATTCATGTATACTGATCATCTCTTTCCCCTCTGCAGGTGGCCCTAGAGCAGCGTGTGCTGGATGTGCAGGTTTTGCTGCATTCTCAGTCCTGATAGAAAAGTTCTTGGAACGGCATGATTGACAGTTAGCTAATTGCCGTCTGGTTTTCCTTCAAATCTCTCATTCTATTTTCCACCGATCAAACAACATCATTTTTGGGGTTTTTATCCAGCTCCATCAACAGCTGAAGTAGTGCAAATCCTCGTGAGCTCTTTACATTTTTTCCAGAACGAATCGTTTTTTTTATTTTATTTTATTTTTTGAGTTCATTTCATGGATTGGAATTACGAGCCAGAAAGCCCATGTCAACAATTTTTGACTTCTAACTTGCATGTTGTACTGTTAACGTATTAGATTCCAGAAATGAAGTTATTACAATTATTATCTTGAATTATTCTCTCGAATAGAGTTGTAATCGAACCGAGCCGATCCAATCGCGGTTCGAGCTTGGCTTGGCTCCATTAAAAGTGGCTCGAGTTGGGCTCAGTCTGAGCTCGCAAGCTCCAAGTCGCCGAGCAAAGAGGCAGCATCGCGATTCACATCATCGATGTCTTGGGCAGCAGCTTGATCGAAATTCTCGAAGAAGGAGCAGGTCTCGATTGCCCCTTGAGGCTTCTCGGCGGTGAGGACTCGAACCCAGGAGGCGGTGAGGCGACAACAGGCGAAATCGATGGAGTCACGTGAGGGGGACTGGAGTGCCCTAGGGTTGACGCAAAGATTCTTGCAGGAGGAGAGGCCGAGAGCGAGGATGTGGGCGTCGGAAGAGAGGTGAGGAAGGGGGTGGCGGAGCTCGGCGGGGGTCTTCTCCATCTCGTGAACGGTGCGGGTGTAGTATAGGAGCTTGAGCGGGGAGGATGGGTGGGCAAGGGAGTAGCTGGTGATGAGGGAGAGGAGGGCGCTGGAGGGGCTAGGGTTTCTGATTTCTGAAACCAGAAGCTAGGAGCTTGGGAGCGTGCGGAAGACTGGAGTCGGGACTCGAGATGGATAACGGTTAGGGAAGCAAATGGATCCGAGTTGAAACTGGTCTAACCTATAGAACATGGATTATTTTTATAAATTAATATTTTTTTAATTAAAATTAATACTTTAAATAATTTAAAACTTAAAAATTATTATAAATTATTATAATAATTTAATTTAATAATAATATAAAATAAATGATATTAATTTTTTTTAAAAAAATAATAATTAAAAAAAAAAATTGATTCTGATCTTCTTCCCAAATTAAAGGGACCTAGGTCTTCTATTTAATTGAGCTGGAACCGATCGGTACGGCTCGTTTGAGTCTAATTTGAAAACTCGTTTTTTTTTTAAATACAAAAAATATAATTTTTAAAAATTATATTATAATATATAATATATATTTAATTATTTAATTATAATATTATTAGTTGGTTTCAGATCAACCCTGTTTAGGAACCGACGCAACCGTGTCATGACCGACTCGACCCGAATAACACAAATACGCTTATTTCAAAATCGGAATTTGTTTAAAACAAACACGGGCAATCAAACAGTCAAAAAAGGGTAGCCAATCAATCACACAAAAATGGAAACAAAAAAAAAATTTCCTCCCCATAAATTGCTCGTATTCCTCCGACCGACAAACCCATCGTCCGGCTCCAGCCATTGTTTTGGATCGACAGACAATGGAGAAGCGGAAGCGGAGCTTGGGCCGCCGGAAGATCGAGATCAAGCGGATCGAGAATGAGGAGGCCCGCCAGATCTGCTTCTCTAAGCGCCGGGCCGGCCTCTTCAAGAAGGCCACCGAGCTCTCCGTCCTCTGCGGCGCCCAAGTCGGCCTCGTCGTCTTCTCAGCCACCGGAAAACCCTTCTCCTTCGGCCACCCCTCCGTGGACTCCGTCCTCGAACGCTTCCTCTCCGGCAACAACAGCAACAACAACACCATAAGCATTGGTTGTTATGACCCGGAGCTCGGTCGGCTTCACGCGGGGTTGCTGGCGCTGGTGGAGTCTGCGAAGCTGCGGCGACGGGTACTCATTCAGGCCGTGCAGCAGGGCGGGCAGAGCAGCGGGCTGCCGAGCTCTTGGGAGTCGAGCATTGAAGGTATGGATCTGGGTGAGCTCATGCAGTTGAAGCTGTCGCTTGCGGAGACGAAGATGAGCGTGGCGGCGAGGGCGGAGCGGATGGCTGCTGAGATGGCGATCCGGACGTTGTGTGGGTCTTCAGCCTTGGGGTTGAGCCGCAGTGAGGAGGCCTACTTCCTTCCATCTTCTTCCTCTAGTTCTGCAGCTGCTGCTGGTGCAAACCCTGGTTTTGGTTATGGTAATGGGTATTATTAGAGTTTTAGGGGCTGTTAGAACTGTGATGATCACGATTAGTAGTTAAGGCTATTAATGAGTTATTATGAAATTTTAATCATGTGTATGTTATAAATCGGTATGATTATATTTAGACATAAATTTCCTAAAAAAATTTAAAATATATTTGGATGAATAAAGGTGATAATCAAGTGATGATTATATGATGATTACATGTGAATATTCCCGTTGTTTAGGGTTAAAAAAAGGTGATACTCAAGAATAACGCGGGGAATATATTCTATTAATGATCTTTTTTCGCCGGGTTTGTCGAGCACTAAAATTTTTAAATTATTTTTTTATAAAATTAATATTATTTATTTTACATTATTATTAAATTAAATTATTATAAAAAATAAATATTTTTTAAATTTTAAATTATTTTAGAATTAATTTTAATAAAAAAATATTAGTTTTATAAAAATAATTTATTAGTCTTGATATTAATTGTGATCCTATTTCGAACAAAATGATATCATAAGAAATAATTTTTTTAATATTTAAAAATTATCAAAAATTTTTATAATGTTTTCTTTTGCCAATGTTTCATAAGCATTGAAAAAATGTCGAATTTCTTTTTAGTATTTTTGATATTTTTAGAAGTATTTTTAAATAGAAAAAATATTCAAAAATATTGTAATAATCATCACATTAGCATAAATTTGAAAAATGACTCGAACTAAACTCAAGTCCAACTTGAAGTACTCGTGAACTGCCAATGAACTTGGGACTCCTAAGTAAAACTCATTCCGTCAATTCTATATTAGCAAACAGCCATGCCATTAGGGGTGTGCACTATTCGGTTTTAACCGAACCGAACCGACCGACCGAAACCGAATAACCAATTCGGTTCTCGGTTCGGTTTCGGTTTTGAAAAAAAAAATTTTAAAATTTTGGTTCGGTTTCGGTTTCTGATTTTCGAAAACAGTAAAAACCGAATCGAACTGAATTATATATATATATCTATATACTGCGATTTTGGTTTTGGTTTTGGTCTAATAGGCTCGAACAGACCGGACCGCCTATATAATCTCCATTTTCAGCAGAGCGGTTCGGACGCCTGCTGTTCTGCTAACCCTAACCCTAACCCTCTCGGCGCTCTCGCTCTTGCTCTCGCCGCTCTCGCCACTCTGGCTCTCGCTGCTCTCGCTCTGGCTCTCGCCGCTCTCGCTCTGGCTCTCGCCGCTCTGGCTCTCGCCGCTGCGGACCTGCGGTGCTGCGCCTTCATCCCTCCAGCTTTCGTCCACCCCCGGACGCCCCTGGCCCTCCTCCTTTGAGGACTGAGGCTCTGAGTCCCGACGCGGCGACGCCTCTCTCTGGTCGACGCTCTGAGTTTCAATCTCTCATTTTTTTACGAGTACGACGGATTAAGCTGCAAGGTGAGGGTATTTAGATTTTTTGTGAAATTAAATTAGGGTTTTTTGATTTCATACGATTTTATTGTTAATCCTTTCGTCCACAGTCCACCCCCGGACCACCCCCCTCCTCCTCTCCTCTGAGGCTCTGACTCTCAGTCCCAACTCCTCAATATCTCTCTGGTCGCGCTCTGAGCTTCAATCTCTCATTTTTCTACAATGGATTAAGCTACAAGTTGAGAGTATTTCGGAAATTATGAAATTTAGGGTTGATTTTTTGTGAAATTAAATTAGGGTTTTGTGAAATTAGGGTTCTACAACGGCATCATCGGGATCAAATTGCAAGGTTAGGGTTGAATTTTGTGAAATTAAATTAGGGTTTTTTGATTTCATACAATTTAATATGTAATTCTGTATTTTTCTATTGACAGATGTTGAACCAGGATGACAGTCAGCAACTTTCAAACACAAATCCAGTTATTCCAAGTCCAATGCCAATTTCTGCCTCGCAGGAAAGTTCTGCGCCTATGGCTATCGAAGTTGCAAATGAGAGCAATGTATCTACGTCTACGTGCAGTACAAAGCCTCCAATGCCGAGGAAAAGAATGGTAGCACAATCAGCTGTATGGGAGCATTACACAAAGTTCACAGACCCGGGCAAGTCAACCAAAGCCAAATGCAACTACTGTGGTAATGAATTCTTGTGTGATTCAAAGAAAAATGGTACTTCTTCTCTTAGACATCACATGAATCAGTGCAAGCGATATCCATATAATGTTGATATACATCAAACACAAATTGCTATGCAACCTATTCAGAAAGAAGTAACAAATGAGCCTGTGCTAACAAGCTGGAAGTTTGATCAAGAAAAAATTAGAAAAGCACTGGCACACATGATTGTTGTAGATGAACTGCCTTTTAGCTTTGTGCAACATGAAGGCTTTCAATACTTTATGTCTCAAGCTTGTCCTAGATTTCGAATGCCTTCACGTTGGACTATGACTAGAGACTATTTTCAACTCTACCATGATGAAAAGGTAAAGTTGAAACAGTATTTCAGAGAGTCCAAACAGAGAGTTTGTTTGACCACTGATACTTGGACCTCAATTCAAAACATAAACTATATGTGTATCACAGCACATTATATTGATATTGATTGGAACTTGAAGAAAAAGTTTTGAATTTTTGCAAGATTACAAGTCATAAGGGTGAAGTTATAGGAAAACTAATTGAAAAATGCCTCTCTGAATGGGGAATTGATAATGTTTTGACTGTTACTGTTGATAATGCCTCTTCAAATGATACTGCTATTTCCTATTTGAAGAAAAAATTTTTGAATTGGGGCACTTGTTTGGCACAAGGAAAATATATTCATATGCGTTGCATAGCACATATCATTAATCTTGTGGTGAAAGATGGTTTGAAAGAGATGACAGATTCCATTGCTCGGGTTAGATCTGCTGTTAAATATGTGAGATATTCTCCAGCAAGATGGCAGAGGTTCAAAGAATGTGTGGAAATTGAAAAAATTGAAAGCAGGAAATGTCTTTGTTTGGATGTATCCACAAGGTGGAATTCCACCTATATGATGCTTGAAGCAGCTCAAACTTTTGAGAGGGCTTTTGAAAAATTTGAAGAGGAAGATAACAATTTCCATCATGAGCTTAATGATGAAGATGGAACTCCTCTGTCTTTTGACTGGCAGAATGTCAGATGACTTATTACATTCTTAGAGCATTTTTATGAGTTGACTCTTAGAGTTTCTGGCTCTATGTATGTTACAAGTAATTTATTTTTTGATGAAATTTGTCAAGTTAACCTTCTTTTGAATCTGTGGAAGGTCAGCGGTGATACAAAAATCCAAGAAATGGCTGCTGTGATGAAAGACAAATATGACAAGTATTGGGGTGAGCCAGAGAAGATTAATATGCTTCTCTTTGTTCCTGTTGTCTTTGATCCAAGACGCAAGTTAGAATATGTTGAGTTTGGAGTTGAAAAAATGTATGAAGGTGAAAGAGGTGTTATGATGAGGAGAAGGTTGCGTGAAGTTGTATATGATTTGTTCAGAGAGTACAGAATGCGACTACAGCCGGGAGGAATGCCATCTGGTGAAGGATCAAGTATGCAAAAGCAATCAGGTAAGTACATCTTAAGCAGTCTATTTGCTGAGCATAGGAAAAGTTTCATGGATGATGAAATGAAGTCTGAGATAGACAAGTATTTATCAGAGGATCTTGAAAAAAATGAGCCAAACTTTGATGTTCTAGGCTTCTAGAAAGTGAATAGCTGCAGATTTCCTATTTTGTCACACATGGCTCGTGATATGTTAGCTATACCTATCTCTACAGTGGCCTCTGAATCAACTTTTAGTACAGGAGGGCGCGTACTTGATCATTTTCGTAGCTCTTTGACTCCTACACTAGTACAAGCTCTCATTTGCACTCAAGATTGGATTAAAAATTCAAAAACAGAAATTAATGTTGAGGAAAGTTTGGAAGAACTTGAAAAGATTCAAGAGGGTAAGATTTACATTGCTATTGTATATTTCTTTATTATGATCAGATAATCATTGATTGATTTTTTTATTTCAGAGTTGATAAAAATGAAATTGGATGTCGCAACCGTTGAATTTTGAAAAGTCATCTTAAGGTTTGAATATGTTTACTTATTTTTTATGCATTTCTGTTCATGTTCCTAACTTTCTATGGTCATCTCTTACAGATTCATTCTTATATATCCTTATCATTCATGTGCATCGCAGCATCAGTGCATGTGTGAAGTTATAATCTTACTGTCCTTAGTTCCTTACCCAGTTACCTACTCACCTGATATTTTCTTAATTGCTTTTACTGTGATGATATTTTACTATGTTTTTTAGGTTCAACAGTATGATCCAACTATCGAGGGACAGGTATGTATCCAACTATTATTTTGCAGGAGCAGCCAAGCAGGTTGATGCCTGAGGGGAGACATCTTCGTTTTTGATGATGCATTAAAGCCATCTGAGCCTCTTGAATTTTTGCTTTTATTTGAGGTTTTTTTTTTCTTTGGTGTTTTGATGCGGAGGTGTTCCAATGGTCCCCTACTCGGGTTCGGTTCGGTTCGGTTTTAACTGAATGCACACCCCTACTTGTAGCAATGGCATGGTTGTTTGGATGGCCTGTGAAGGCAACCACTACCTACCATTCGCTCACGGGGACAGCCAGAGAGGGAATATGACAGTATGACCCTCTTGGAATTGTTTTATAGTTTTTTTAATGATATTTGTTGAATTTTTCATAAGCTGTTTGAGGCGATGAAGATGTTGAATCATTGGCTCATTGCCATATGCTATGCTCGCATATGGGCAAGTGACTGATTGGACGCTTGTCTCATTCTTTGGCTTCACCCTAGTAATGTTATGCTGCTTGGAAGTTGGAACTTCTGGTTCTGGGCCTTCTGAGTTCTGGCTTCTGTTTTGTTACTTCTGTACACAAGACTACAGGAAATTTCTCAAGCTTTTTTCTTAATGGATCATTTGGCATGATATAATCCTTCAAAGTTAAAATGCTAACTGATTACTGAATTGATCATCTTTATTTTGAACCACATAATTACTGTTATTTATTCTGAACCACATAATTACAGTTGATCATATTTATTCTAAACCACATAACTGTTGAAGTGTTCTGCAGTAGTGTAGCTTGTCAGCTTCTGATACTATACAATATACATGCTCCTGCTGCTGTGCTGCTCCTGCTCCTATGCTGCTCCTGCTGCTCTGCTGACTGCTGCTCCTGCAACTTGAAGTCTTGAACTATCTTGTTACATAAATTTGAGCTGTTGAAGTGTTTTGCAGCTTGCCCGCTTCTGCTAGACTGCTAGTCTGCAACTATACATTGTCCTGCTGTTACTGCTCAGCCTTCTCCTACCCTCCTGCTGTGCTGCTCCTGGCTCCTGCTGTGTTGCTCCTGCTGCTGCTGTTTGCTCCTACTGTGTTGCTCCTGCTGTGTTGTTGTTGTTGCTGCTGCTCCTAGCCTCCTGCTTCTCCTGCTGTGTTACTCACTTGCTCCTGCTGTGTTGCTCCTAGGGGTGCTGCTCTTAGCCTCCTGCTGCTCCTGCTGTGCTGCTCCTGCTGCTCCTGCTCCTAGCCTCCTGCTGTGTTCTCTTGCTGTGTTGTTGTTGTTGCTGCTGCTCCTGCTGTGTTGCTCACTTGCTCCTGCTGTGTTGCTCCTGCTGCTGCTGCTCCTAGCCTCCTGCTGTGTTGCTCCTACTGCTCCTGCTGCTCTTAGCCTCCTGCTGTGTTGCTCCTGCTGTGTTGTTGTTGTTGCTGCTGCTCCTGCTGTGTTGCTCCTAGGGGTGCTGCTCCTAGCCTCCTGCTGCTCCTGCTGCTGATGCTCCTGCTGCTCCTGCTGCTCCTGCTCCTAGCCTCCTGCTGTGTTGCTCCTACTGTGTTGTTGTTATTGCTGCTGCTCCTGTTGTGTTGCTCACTTGCTCCTACTGTATTGCTCCTGCTGGCTGCTGCTGCTGCTCCTAGCCTCCTGCTGTGTTGCTCCTGCTGTGTTGTTGTTGCTGCTGCTACTCCTGCTGTGTTGCTCACTTGCTCTTGCTGTATTGCTCTTGCTGGCTGCTGCTGCTGCTCCTAGCCTCCTGCTGCTCCTGTTGTGTTGCTCCTGCTCCTGCTGTGTTGCTCCTGCTGCTGCTGCTCGTAGCCTCCTGCTGTGTGCCTGTGTTGCTCCTGCTGTGTTGCTCCTGCTGCTGCCTGCTCTTGCAAATATGACAATTATGTACATTATACTTCAAGTGCTTACTGCTGCTGCTGCTGCTCCTAGCCTGCTGCTGTGTTGCTCCTGCTGCTGCTGTGTTGCTCCTGCTGTGTTGTTGTTGTATATCTTGTACTAAATTTTTTTTTCCCCCTTAATCCCTTATGCAAATGACCAGATTCAAATCCTGTCAATTTCGGTTTTGCAATTCGGTTATAACCGAACCGAACCGAAATATTTCGGTTCGGTTCGGTTCGGTTCTATTACTGTTCGGTTCGGTTCGGTTCGGTTCGGTTTTGGTTTTCAAAAATTTCGAAAAATTCGGTTCGGCCGGTTCGGTTCGGTTTGGTTCGGTTTTAACCGAATGCACACCCCTACATGCCATCATTAGATAAATGAGAGGAGTCTCATGCATTTCTCGATAAATTTGTTGAACCCCATCTCATGTCATCAACAACCACTCCTATCTTCACTTCATCGCCCTCTCTTCTCCCAAGCTCTCGATTACTATTTGCTCACAAAGAAAGAGGTCAGGACTTGCATCAGCATTACCACTCAAGAGCGTGAAGCGAGGGCTGTGGACGGCGGAGAAGGCCGCGAAGCTTCTCGCTTACACTCCACCCATGGAACTGGCAACTGGACTTATGCTCCAAAGAAAGCTAGTTTAAATTAGAATGAGTTGTTTATATATGATTTCTTTTTCTCTTTTGCCTGCTTACAATGTTGGAAGTTTATCGATTCGAAATGTTTGCGATGATGATGGTGAGAGTGTTTTAGGGTTGAAGTCCTGGAGAGGCGTGGGAAGAGTTGTAGGCTGAGATGGACTAACTATCCGAGACCCAATCTGAAGGATGAGCGCTTCACTCCACAAGAGGAGAAGCTGATCGTAACTCCCCATGCCACCATAGGAAGCGGGTATATATATCTTTCCTCTTCTTTTTTGCATGAATGAAATCTACTTTCGTTTCTTAACTGGGAACTTTGTTTCCATTTTGATGATGGACGCCAAGATGTGGATATTAACACATTATACAGAGGAGTTTCTTATAAAATATAGCGATTTGGAGTCTCGTTCTAGGGTCATTATATCTTTTTAGTCCTCAAAAAATACGATATACTCCATTTTGTGTTATTTTATCTTGTGCATGCATGATGCATGAGAAGCAAACAACATGAAATTTTAAAATTTACAAATTAGGTAAAGTGCTGTTTGGTTCGATTTTATTGGTGGTGAATTGGCTGAATTCTTAGAATTGGGGCACAATTTCAAAATTTGGGTATTTAGCTATATCTTAATATCCCAAAATTACTAGAATTCTCTAATTTCTGTAATTCTCAAATAAGGATTTATTTTTCGAACTAAGGGAGAGAAAAAATGCAAATATGAGGCTATATGCGGTGAGGCCCAGCATCACGTGAATTGCTAGACACTTGCTTTTACGAATGGAATCCTACTTTCGTCTTCTTTCCCGATGAGATCACGGCCTTCATTTTCCCCTTTGGCTGTGATGTGGTGATCTTGCACCGACCGTTCCTTCTCTGTGATCCTCCGTTCAGCCTACTCCTTCGATGATATAATCACCTTCCCCACCTTTTTTTGCCATGATTTGCTAATCTTTGATCGAATTTCGGTCTTCTGTAGTTCAGCTTTCTCCTTAGTGAGATAGTGACCTTCCTTGCCTTCTTCAACTGAGATCTCGTGATCCTAGGATGACGACTGCTCCTCTGTGATTATCTATTCGGCATTCCCCCTAGGAGATCACTGCCTTGACCACCTTCTTGGCTGTGATATGGTGAGCTCATGATGACGGTTGCTTCTCTGTGATCCTTGTTGGCCGTTGCTCCCCACTCTTTTCCCTCTTCTCCGACCTAAGGCCTCACATGTGACTTGTAGGTAACTGCATTTCACTCTTTTTTCAAGCTATATTACTATCGATTTAGTTGTAAATATTAGTAGATGTCCTTGATTAGCCTTTGGATTTGTTTATCGATGGTTGATTCATTACTCGCAGCTCTGGAATTGGTTCATATAGTTTGATTACTCTTGATTTGAGGGGAATACCTTGAATTGTGTATGCAAGCCAGTATTGGTTTTGTTTTCAATTTTGATTTATTGATATTTATCAGCTGCTGTATATTATTTCAGTTTGCTGTTTGAAGGTTGAAATATGGTAGTAAACCTTGCTTCATGTTGGGTGACTGTGAATATATTACTTATTGTTTGCTTGCTGTTGGTGAGTTTGACTATTTTATTACATTGGTAAACCTAGTCAGAATTAAGATAAAATACATGTGAAAGTATAATAAATTTTATGAGATTATGTGGGCTGTGAAGGGCAATAACTTAAGCTCTGATTCAATATAAGTTAACGCTTCATTCATTTAGCTTTGTTCAAAATTAGGTTTGGGGACTATAATATATCTAAGACTTCAAGCATTCAGAAAGTACTTGAGTACAACTGTGCTTCAAGTCTTAGACAATGAGGATATTTGATTCCTCTTTCTTGACTCTATATTGCTTGCTATTTTCTGAAATTGCAATGTATGGATAAGATGTTGATTTTATATGATGGATATTGTGAGAAGGACTTTCATATAATTTAAGGACATGTCAAAATTCATTGATAATATAGAATATGAAGAGCATTAACCTAAACTCAGTTTTGGTATAAGTTGGCTTTTAGCTTTTCGGCTATGTTGGATATTGAATTTATGAGTTGTGATGAATCCAAGATTTCAAGTATTTAAAAGATACAATAGTACAACCATACTTCAAGTCTTGAGCCAATGAAGATGTCTGAGCTCTCTTTCTTGACTCTATATGTATATATTGTTATTTTCTGAAAATATAATATATGTGCAAGATGTTGTTTTATATAATAGATATTACGAGAAGAGCTTTCATATGATTTAAGATCATCTCAATATTCATCGATAATATGGGTTATGAAGGGCATTAATCTTAGTTTAGTTTTGGTATAAATGATTTTTAGCTTTTTTGGTTATGTTAGATATTGGATTTGTAGGCTGTCATATATTTAAGGTTTCAAGCATTTGAAAGGCACAATAGTGCAACCATGCTTCAATTCATGAGCCAATAAAGATATCTGAGTTCTCTTTCTTGACTCTAATATGTATTTATTGCTTTTTTTAAAAAAAATATTCATAATGGGCATTGATATGATGAATTTTTTATAAGAGATCTAAGGGCATGTCAATATTCATGGATAATGAGGGAGTCAATTGGTTTAGTTTCAGCTTACTTTTTTAGTTTTAATTGTTATGGCTATAACTTAGTGGTTTGGAGTGAACTATGTGTTGACCTATGACGAGGTCAATTATTTTCTTCATCACATAGGGGTTTTGTTTATCTTGAAAAATTAAAGTGACGCTATATGACTTTTAATTTTGTTTGAATTTGTGCCACGTGACTTGCATATGCTTTTGGCAAATAATTTTGATGTGGTAATACCTATTTTTTGCACTAATTGTGTATAGCTATTGGATTCAAGTAGACTTTAGCTAGCTTACATGCTTCACATGAGAGTTTTCTTGGTTGAAAAAAACTACATATCTATTAAACATGTGCTGTAGTAGTACTATGAAAAAAGACAAAAGCAATTATCTCCTTCAATCTGCAGCAGTTTTTTTTGTTTAGACCTTATGTTTCAGTTGACTGTAGAATAATTTTGGGATATACACATAATATTTGACTTTATAGTACTTTAATAAGAAAATTAACCCTATAAATTTTGGTACTTATTTTTTTATAAATTCTTGTAAAACTATGAGTGATATATTGAAGTTCTGAGTGTTATTTTGTGAGTTCTTTAGTAAAAAAAGGTTTGATTTCTTTACTGTAAAATTTTCACCTTGATTTTATGGAAGAAGTCTTATTAAATTCTTGAAAAATATGTTGAAAATGAACACATATGTTATTATAGTGTAATAATGCTTGTTGTATTCAGGAATATAATTGATGAGCCATTTAATGTTGTACATTTGATGTTGCCCCTTGTTATTTTTTGGTATGTGTAGTTTAATATATTGGCAAATAAGAAATATTTTTCAGTATATTGACTTAAGAGTAATATTGATTTTGGCATCTTGTTTAAAAAATATTTAATTATTAGATGGACGATAACAAGGAACTACAAATGTTAATTAACTAAGTTGGTGGTTTTACTATTTGGTCATCATTTGTTTGATGTTTTGAATTTTACAAAAAAAAAAAGGCCCGTTTGAACATAGAACCTCTTATTAATAGAGAGATACTTAGGGCATGTATGATTCACAATATCCTATATGGTGGGACAAGTAATTTGTAGATTATTTGAGAATGGACTTTTCTATATTCATGAACTTGGCTAATTGTTGAGTTTTAGGTGTTTCGAATTCGAATTAGAGTTTGAGTTAAAGTAGGAATCCAAAGTTGGATTTAGATTTATGATTGATTTGTAATATTAGGAGTTGTAATTGAGTAAAACTCAGACTCAATAGGAGTCTATAAAAATACTATAATATAGGGCTTACGTGTGGCGTAGTATTGAGGTTGAACTAGAGAGAAATAGAGAGAATAGAGAGAAGAGAAAGAGAAAGAGTGTCGGCTCTCGTGTGTGGGTCTTTCTAGTATTTCTCGGTTGTCTCTCGTGGCGGTTCCTTGTAGTGCTCTCTTGGAGATTTTCTCTGAAGGTGGATGCATTGCCGAGGCTTGGAGAAAGAGTTTAGTTGAGTAACAAAAAGTGAAGTCCTTCTTGTAAACTCTTGTAAAAGTCTTTATCTTTTGGTAGTGGATCTCTCGCCGCCTTATCTTGTTATTTTTTTTTATCTTGTATTACTTCTTGTTTCTTATGTTATTTGAGAATAAGGTGATTCGTGAACCTTTCGCTGCGAATCCCAATAATAATATGTTAAGTGACCAAGATCTTCTGTAAAATACATGTCATGTTACTTTTGAGGAGCAAATTACAATGTTCTTATATTATGTCGACTTTCATTCAAAAAATAGGAGTATAAAGATAAGATAATATTCTCGTGGTTCGGTGAAACCATAAGTTGATATTTAAACAAATATTTGAGAGTTATTGTGGAATCAGATATAAATTTATGTCACAAGCAATGTCCTCAACACATCCTCTCATATCTAGCAATCCTAACTACTATCCGTAGTTTAAGGTATGTTCTTACATATGTTGTGGTTTCGATACAAATTGACAATCTATTCATGAACTTTTGATTTTGCATTGCATAGGATTGTATTAGCTTAATCGACGAAACACATATTGATGCTAAGGTTCTAGTTGATATGATCGCTCATTTTCGTGGCCGTAAAAGTGTTATGTGAAACGTGTTAATTGCAATTGATGTTGGCCTTAAGTTTCTATATGTCTTGACTAAATGGGAAGGATCATCAAATGACTTTATAGTTTTAAAAGATATTATTTACCAACCACTGTCTAGTGGACTGAAACAAATTGAAGGTATTGCTGTTAAGTTTGAATTATGCAGAATACTGTTGAGTATTGTTATGATCGTTATTGTTCTTATTATAGACAAATATTATATTGTGGATATAGGATACATGATAATGGTTGGCTTTAATGCACCATATAGAAGTATAAGGTATCATATGAAGGACTAAACTGGAATGCCACCACAAAATGCGAAGAATTATTCAACTATAGATATACATCTATTAGGTCTGAAATAGAGCGTGTATTTAAAATCTTGAAGAACCGATTCAAGATACAGAGCTAGACTCCATTCTTCTCATTTACCACCCAAGTTGATTTGGTTCTGATATGCTGTGTTCTTCACAACTACATCCTCACAGTTGATCCCAATGATATAATGTTGCACAAAAAATTTAAACTAGAAGAACTAGAAAGAGATAATTCAGATGAAGAAGTTGATGAACAGTTGTACACTAGTTCCACTTTTAAGGAACAATGTGAGAACTGTCCATGGATTCAGTTAAGGGATCAGATAACCAGTGAAATGTGGGAGGATTACATTCACTATTAGAGTTCTCCTACGCATGAATATGTGTCTTTCCTTTAACTTTTATTGTGAATGTAAATTATCGAATATGTTGACTTCGTAGATGTGTTTTGCATTAGTAACTTGTTAGAATGATGCTTGTTTCAATGTTTATTATTTGCGATGTGTGTCATTACTTACTTTAACAATCTATATTTGTAATAACTAATCATCTTGTTAATTTTTTTGGCAAAGAATGGAGTTCTTTGAAATTGAGGAGCTAGACTCCCAATTGAGAATTAACTCAATGAGCCAAAATTTGAGCCTCACTTTTGTGGAGACGAACAAGGATGTTGAAAACAATGAGAAACCATAGACCACATAAGATGTGGTTGAAGAGGTACTTAGAGTTCCTAATTAGGTTTCTTGTTGAGTAGGTGCACAAGGTCTAAAACAAGATAAGTCATTTAAATAGCAAGGTTTTATAGTTGCTGTCAGTGCTGTTAATGCACAATTCAACACCAACTTCACCATCGATAATATGAAAAGTCATCATAGGACCTTAAGGGAATATGCTGTAACTATCAGGAAGTTTAGAGATTACAGTGGAGTTGAATGGAATGATGACTTCAAGATGATAACGGCCAAGGACAATTGTATCTTGATATTATCACTGTAAGTAAACACTTTAAATTTTCTACAATATAAGGCATACATATTCATGTCTTCTTAAAACACAAATTTGCAGAAAGTAAAAGATGTTACCCAGTTCTTGAACAAGCCAATTTCATTGTTCGAGGGGTTGCTGCTGCACTACTAGAAACATGACAAAATTCTCTTATGATGATTTTGGAGAGGAGACTGAGAGGGACATGGACCAACAGGGAACTATAGATAAGGATACCTTTGAAGGCGTTGGTGGTTCTCGAAATACTTCTACTACACCCTCATTTAGAATACCAGGATACAAGATAGTCTAAAGGGAAGGGGCAAACCACTTCTAGAGGTGATAGCTCAAAGGCACATAAACAGAAGGAGAACGTCTAAGAGAACCCAATAATGATAGAGTTGCTAGATAATGTGTGCCAGGTTGCTTTTGCTATCAAAATAGCAGGACAACATTCATGGAAGAATATTCTATATTCAACTTTGATGTAATTCACGGAAGACAATTTAGCTCATTTTTCCTTAAATGTGCCTACAAGCACTTGTATGGCAATGAATCTGATAGTCAGACCTTTGTTTCAAAAATGGACAATAAGGCTAGAGTTGAATGGTTGTAGGAGTTTCTCCATAACAATGTTGGGTTCTGAGCTGTGACTTCTGATGCTTTTATATCATGCATTCATATGCTCATATGTTGTACTTGTTGATACGTTGATGTTGTTACTTATATTGCTTTTCTATTATATCAGACATCTTTATTATGTTTTCTATTAGATATGCTTGAAACTTTGATGGCTAATATTTTATTTATGACAAATATGTTGTCTATGTATGCAATTACCTATATACATACTTCAAACATTGGTTACTAATATCAACAAGAAATTAGGTATACTCTCAGTTGCTTGATATTCCTCTCTTTTGTTTAATATTATTCAAGAGTATACTATTGTATATTTGTTCATCTCGTACATCATATTTGTTGTACAAGTTGTCTGATACTTATAAAGTGTTATCAGGATGTGTGACTATATTATCTTTTGTGGGAGATGTCCAGGTGTTTATAATTCATGGTAAGATTGTCACAATCAAGTCAATGAATTTTCGGATAATTATTATACATCTTATGTTTCTTTGGAGGAGGCAACTCAAACTTTACATGAGTATGAAGAAAATATAGGAGCAAGGATTCTTGTAAATCCACAAGAAAAACATGATCACATGGAAAATAAATTTTATTGTAATATCTTTTAAGCTTTGACTATTGTATTTATGTCAATCAAATTCTAGACTAGTTATGTATATCAAAAGTTGTATTTGTAGGGATTTATATGAATATCATATTGATATTCATGTAATTTACTTTGCATTGCGGATATTTTCTTACTATATGCAGTTTTGTTTTAATTTTTGTTGATTTTCAACACTTGTATGTATTTTTTTTATAGATATGTAGAAAGTAAATCCTAAGTTAACCTTTTCTTTTATACCTAAACCGTAAGTATTTTTTTAAACCATCATAATTTTTCCATTATACTCTTTTAATTATTAAAATGTAATTTTGTCATTCTAATTTTTAGCTAAATAATTTTTTACTGTGTATAAGTTAAATTTATATAACTAAATAAAAATAAAATTCACATTTTATAATCCAAAATATTTTTTCCTTAAACCATCAATATTTTTGCATCTCTAGTTTTTTAATTATTAAGGTCCAACTTAATTTCTTCATTTGTATATAAAATTATTTAATTAGTCATAGATTATTTAATTTCATATAAATATATATAAATTATGCTCAAAATTAACTTGAAAATGGGGATAAGTTCACATAATTTTATATGGGTGATCATATCCATAATTTCATATTCAACCAAGCATGAAAATTTTAAAAATTGATGAATTTCATTAATTTTATTTTCAAACCAAACAACAGAATTACGAAATTAGGAAATTCTGAATTACTCAATTTCAAATAAAAAAAATCCATTTAAAAACTAAAATTCTCTATTTTTTTTAATTTCTTCAATTTCCAAAATTTTTAGAGTTGACTAATTCTTTAATTTTAGAGTCAGAATTGAATCAAACTCAACCTAATAGTATTGTTGCAATGTTGGTCAAGGATTAGAGATCAAATTAATTATAAACAAAAATTCATAAAAAAATGGTGACCCGAGAGCGCGGTGAAGAAAATGATGAGCTCGGTATCCTAACGACTTTAACTAACCGTGACCTAGGTTTGCATGGAGAGAGAAAAGCATCAGATCCATTTTAGCATGCATGCACGTAGATGACATCCATAGACGCCCTGGTTCTGCTTGAACTTCTTCGTCTTCTTCTTCCTCTCTGGTGTGCATGAAGGTGGTCCATAATTGCTAACCAGCTCCCCGGCGGGACTGACAACGATGTTAAGAACTACTGGAACACAAAGCTGAGCAAGAAGCTCGTTGAGGGGAAAATCGACCGGTCACCCACAAGCCTATCTCCCAGCTCTTTCAGAGCAACGGCGGTCTGCCGGGATCCCCCACCACCAAACTGGCCCGGTGCCATCCCTCCCATGACGCCAGGATCAGAAGCCCCAACCGGGACCTCAAGAATGTCTTCCTCTCTCGGGCAGCGTCCCCATGATGCACGCCTTGGCCATCGCCGATGCCTCCTCGAGCTTCACCTTCGGCGAGGCGTCTTCTGCTACTACTACTGCAGCAATGGCGCCGCCGCAATCCGAGCTCGACTGGAGTGACTTTCTTAACATGGATGTGCTTCTCCCAGGTAAGCAGAACGATTCTTTGGGAGGCTCGTCGGGGCAGAGCTGTATCGGCATGAGTACGCCGCCATCAATGGCAGCAGGAAGTGAAATGACTGGTGAGCTCCATCGCGGCAGATCGTTCATTGATGCACCACTGGCTCGTGACAGGGAGATGAGGCTGAAGTTCCCTTAGTTTCTGGGTGATGATCCCTTCAGTTTCAATCAAAGCTTTGAATCTTTGTCTGATGGGATATTAGATTTCATACCCTATCGAATTAGTATTAATAGTAAGTGAGCAGTTAATCTTGAGATTTCTTTCCTGACAAATTCAATTCATTTGTTATGGAATTAAATTAAAATATATTATGAAATATTTTAAATTATGGATGGGATAGTAAAATTTAAAATAACCACTAATACTTTGATTCATTTTATACTTTACTTCATATATTTAGTATATACAAAAGGTCATAAAATATTTATAAATAATTATATTTTAATAGTGTTTGTAGAAATTAAAAAAATATAGTAAAAAATATAGCAAAAAATATAGCTTCGAGTTTGTAGAAAAAATATAGTAAAAAAAATTTTTTCTCCATTTAAAATATTCTCTCTATATTTTTTACTACGGAGAATCAAAAGAGTGTCAAATTGGAATAATATAGTGGATCAGATGTTAAAATATTTCAAAAGCCTAATCTCATCGGGACTTTTCACTATATATATTGGATTTTATCTATCCAATATTCGATGTGGGACTAATTCATCACACCTAACATTATAATAATCTCCTCCTTTATGTGTGATTTGACCACATCAATTTTAACACTTTAATACAGAACTCTTTTACTCGACCATTTCCACCTTTGATCCATACTGACATATTTTTGTCTCATTTTTTTTATGTTTAAGAGATACTAACATGTGACTCAATTCAGTCACATCATCACGGTACTCTTTTACTTGACTAATTCTACCGTATGCCCCATACTAACTGATTTTGTTGTCTCAATTTTTTAATTACCTATACTAACGGGTTTTTGTCACAATTTTTAAATTTTTTTAAGAGAGACTAATATACGACTCAATTCAATCGTATTATCACGGTAATTTCAGTTTTAAGAGTTTACATAGTTTCGAACCTAAAGCTCTGATACCACTTGTTGGGAAAGTCGAAAGAGTGTTAAAACATATCAATATAGTGGGTCGAACACTAAGCCATCACAAAGGCTTAAACTCATTGGATATGAGCCTTCTTCACTATATATATTGAACTCTATTTATTCAATATTCGATATGAGACTAATTTATCACACATGATATTATAACAATCTTTCTATTCAGGTGTGATCAGTGATATGCGAGTGTAATGCATTCACTCTAAAGTGTTGGCTCGTATTGACTCTAAAATAGGATTTGAAATATAATTTATGATTATAAACATAATAAAGCCTCAATATAAATTCTAAGATAGATATTCGTGAATTTTAACAATTTCAATCAAACTCAAATCAATCATAAGTGCAATACAATATAAAGCAAGATAAAAAAAAAATAACGTAATTTTTATGTGGTTCAGAGGCCAATCACTTCTATTTTATTACCCTTACCTCACTCTTGAGGATTTCAATCACTCCACTAGTGATATCATTTCTTAAGGTAAAGTCAAGTCTTTACAAACTCCACATCAGAATGTGGCTTCTTTTAGGTGAAGCTAAACCTATTGTTTTCTTAGTATGAAGTCATACTCGTACAACCGATCTCTTCAACCAAAAAGATCCACTCCACACTGTAACTATTATACTCTCTCACACTCCTAATACCTAAAAGTGTTTATAAGTGAAAAAATATAAAAGATGATATATTTGAGCTCACTATATAATCTTTCAAGATTGGGGACAACGAGATTAAAGATTTGCTTGAGATTGAAAGATTTAGAGTATTTTTGGGCTAGTAAGCATGAGGAGACTTTGATCTCCACTCTAGAATAGATATGAAATTGTAAAAATATGCTAAGAAAAGCCTAACTATAACTACTTATACCTTATGGGCTGAATCTAATAGTTGGGAGTAAGATTTCACAGTTTGGTTCATTTTAACAGTCAAAGAACTAATCGTTATTGTGCAAATTTAGTTTGGATCGGATGTCTATTTGTTAATTGGACATTTGTTTGTTAATCGGATGTCCAACAGAGAATAGAAGATAAACATTTTCACTTCTGTTGGACGTCCAGTTTCAAATGGACATTCAACACAATGGGGTTCGCTGGTCTTCTGTACTTGATGCTTGATATAAATTGGACGTCTGGTTCAGTTTAGCAAACTCTAAACTATACTGGACATTCGTTTGCTACTGAATTCCATGTGATAAATACTCTAAACAAAATAATTTCAAAGCAAATATTCGATACAACTAAAATAAATGAAAGTTCCAAATCTATTAGTCTTGAGATGACTTTTCATTTTGAGCACTTTGAACGTTTTCCTTAATCTTTAAACTTCATCTTCAAATTGTCATCACTTTTATTTTCAAGTTATTACTTGCATCATTGAATGTACTTTATCTTAAGATTCAATCTTTTACGAACTTGGATGATTAGTGATAATACTAATGTTTAACATAAATTAAGAAATTTGTTAAATATTAGTTTGATTATCATCAAAATTCAAAGGGGAACATAAAGAAAGAAAATCAATAATCATGAGTTTGCAACAAGTCGATGATGATGGATAATGATGATATGCTCTTTTCAATACGATCTCGATTGGATAGGAGTAACTATTGAAAATGGAACATCAAAATGAGATGTATATTTAAATCAAAAGAATTGTAGGATATGATGAAGAATGATTATGTAGATAGTGAAATTGACAAAGATAATGATGAGTTTTTAAAACTTAACGAGGTATATGCTTAGAATCATAAAACACAATATTTAATTTTTGTATCAGTAAATGAAGCTATTCTTTAGTAAATTATGAAAACAAAAAGTACAAAGGAGATGTGAAATTATTTGGATAAAAAAATATAATAAACATTACAAAGGTATCAGTTTTAACTCTAAATCCAAAAATACTACACATTTTGAGACTTCAAACCTAGCAACAAGAACAAGTATTGTATTTTGATCATCAAATATTTGTTCTCAAGTAAATAAAAAAATTTTGCAAGAAAATAGTTGGTTATATCTCGATGAAGTACGAGATAGCATAATAAAGTATAGAAGCTAATGGTAAACATGTTTGAAATTGTATGTGAAGCACGATGGGTGGGTAAATATCATAGCAAACTAATGACGCACATCAAAAAAATGACATTGAAGTATTTTACATTTTATGGCAATGAAATATTGGTTTAAAAGGAAAATTATTAGAATTAAACCAAAATTATTATGAAATATTCTAAATTATGTATAGGGATTGTAAAATTCAAATTGACCTCTAATATTTTGATCCATTTTGTATTTCTAATTCATATATTTGAGATATACAAAAGGTTATAAAATATCTATAAATAATTATATTATAATAGTATTTTAGAAAGAAAAGAATAGTAAAATATACAACATCTCCACTCAAGTATTCTTTTTTCATTCTCCATTATACTCCAACAGTTCATGTTAAAAAATCATCAAACTAACAGAGAAATCTTCACAGCATCTCATTTTCTTTGTGCATTTTTTTTATTAATGGTGCTGTTTCTACTAGGCACTGCCATTAATTAAGCTAATAAAATATAAAAAGGTAAAATATCATCTTCATCTGAATTATGCGAATTAATCAACATCTCGTATATGTATGTTTCTGCAAGAAACCTGATACTCGTACAAGAGTTGAAACTAAATACAATGAAGCTCGTCACTGTGATGGATACAATCAGCTAATACTTATCACTGAAGGTGTAAGGTCCATTTCAAGGAACAATTTTCTATGATTAGTCCCAATCCATATACAGAAATACACCTACGTGCATCCCCTTCAGCTTTTACTTAAGATATACTATTAAAACAGAGATTTACTTTCACTCAATAAGGATCCTTTGGTTCGAGAAAAATTGTAGTTAAATGACGGTTGAACTTGACTTTTCTTGAACGGCGATTGAACCAAATGGCTCATGGGAGTGTTTGATTCATGGATGAAATTGAAGGAGTTGGTAAGTGAGATTGAAGCTAGAATTGAATATACTCACACTAAGAAACTCTCACACCTTCGACTCTCAGTCTCACTCGCACATTCATGCTCACGTTAAGTTGTTTTCAAATAAGGGATTAATGCCCTATTTATAAATCTAATGGGACATTCCAAATTATTTTTAAAAATTTTAATATTTCTATTTCTCATGAACCCAAATCATTGTTTCCTCCAATGTGCCCAACAACCAAGGGTGGACTCGGGCTCCTACAATCAAAATTTTTGGATGATCACACCAATGAAGCAAGATTCCAAATGGATGCCATACAATTTATGGGCAAGAGCCCAATAGGACTCACGCTACAATCTATTCCAAAATTTCTGCCGTGATTGATCAACATCTCTGTCATGTTATTATTATTCCTTCTTCAAAAGCAGCAAACCTAAGACTGAGTGAAATCAGTACTGTAAAGAAGCAAGGGAATACTACTTTAATCTATAAACAGTGCAATCACTCGAATAGAGAACAAGAATTGCTGCTTTCTGTTGATTAAAATGCAGACTTTTGCGAAGGGAAGCAACTCAGTGGACCAGGATGCATCAGCTTGATGTGAGTGCAATTCAAATTTATGACGGTAGTGCATCAGCTCCTTGTAAGAGGAAAACACCCCCAAGGTTTTCACCAGTTTCTTCATTTTTCCTCTTTACAATTCATACAACAAATTTGGGCATGAACTTGTATATATTCCTGTCAAACTACAGGATCTCGACAAAACCTGGTGGTGCTGATGGACCTGCTTTCTTCTCAAAGCCAAAACCCTAAATATAAAGTTTTTCTTTTTCAAAAGAAAATGTACTAATCTGACTGTTAAATAGTGTTTTTTATTCTAATGGCCCTAATCTTTGATGCTGTGGGTTGTGGTGGGTGATGCTTCATGTGAAACAAAGGTCAACATGAATTTGTATGCTTGTCTTCTTTCCTTTCTTCTGTTTTTTTTTCTCAGTTGATACCTATAGTACAATGCATGAATACTCAAGATATTTCAGTTCGATTTTTGCAGAAATCCTTCCGGGCAGAATATCGGTCATTGACAGTCAATTGATGATCGAAACCAGCTGAAATGCCATCGAACCGAAACCAAAATGGGACCGATATATTAAACCTTGTGCATGACAGCTAGTAAACATATCGGTGGAGCAAATAGTATCAAACAAAGCAGCTGTCACGTATGAGCAGCAGCTGGCTCAAAATAGAGGTCCACTGGTGGATGAAGCGCTTTCAACTGAAAGAAAAGGAAAAGAAGAGAACCCACACACAACGCCCATGTTTCAGACTTCAGAGAAGAAGATATGTCTTATGATGTATTTCATCACGATGGAAGGTGCAGAGTTGGAAAGTGATGTTGCTCATGGGAATTTCAAACAGGGTAAGGAGAAGTATGGCGAAAAAACACCGAATACGTTCATTCATGTACTGCAGTATTGTAATGTGCGTACTTTGATCATGTTTGTTATTCCAAGGCAACCATTTTAGTGGTCAGAAACAGGTCAAATAATGGAAAGGACCAACAAGGACGCTAATCCCACACTGCTTGCTTTTCTACAAAGGATCAGAAAACACAAGCTCTGCCATGTTCTGCTGCAAACTTGAGTACGTTTTGAGAAAGAAGAAGAAGAAGAGTGCTTGAGGCCTTGGGGCCTTGTAGATAATGCATAATTTTTCTGCTGTTTCACATGCAGTGGAATTAAAAAAGAATCATGTATAGGCTACCACTGAAGCAGGATCTTACATGAATATCAATTAGAAACCTAAAACTTGATTGTCGAGCTCGAGATTTCTCATTTAAAAAGTGTTGTCTCTCCCATTGCGGTCAATAGTAGTTAGGGAAACTGCTATAAAGATAATTAAAGTGAAAGAGAAAAACATGAAAACAAAGAGATTGTAAGATTATTTTTTTTTTTACCTTTTTTCTTTCTTTTTTTTGTCCTTTGAGGTGTTGCTTAGAGTCATAGGCAACTTGAGAATGGACAAGATGAATGCGCCCATTCCTATTTGCTTAAATAAATTATGGCAATATATAAACAAAAGCCATCATCACATTTATTGCTACTCTAGTTCTTACAAAAAGAGAGTTACAAGAGAGAGATGCATAATATTTACAAAGTCTTTTGCACTTGTTAAAGAAGAGAAAAAATATTCCTAATGTATTTATCATTTTCAGAAATCAATGTATTAGTTTTTGGAAAATAATTCACCCCAAGAAATGCTGAGCTAGAAGATTTCGTCAAGCCATCCAAATTTGATTCTCTTCCAATTGTTTTTTAGTGAGAGCCAACTCATAAACCAACTTTAATCGGATATAAGTCATATTAGATTATCAACAAAAGCAATCAATTCGATCAGGAAGGAAACCATCGTAAGTTTCTCCTTCTCTTCTTAAACTGGTTTTCCGCCGTAGGCATTCAATCGCCAATTCTGAAATATCTATACATATATATACCGCTATACCCTAAGCTAAATCATAACATGGTCAACAAGATCAGCAAAAACAAAAGAAAAAACAGAAAAATAGCAAGAGAGAACTTATATACTGATCAACTAGCCGAAGAATCCTTCGCCGAAGCCGCCTTCTCGCCAGCGCTAGCACTAGTAACAGCATTAGCAGTAGCAGCGGTGGTGGTGTTAGTATCTAAACCAGCAGCAGCTGGTGGTGCTTGCCGTTTCCGCTCTCCGACCACTGCTTCTCTGGAACCCGGCGAGGCAGCTGGTGGTGCCTGCCGTTTCCTCTTCTTCTCGTAAGGGATCCCCCTGGCCTTTGCCTGGCTTTCTCTCACTTCTTTCAAATACATTCTCAACGCTCCAGCCCCGAACGGGTTCATCTCGGGCTTCCCATCGCTCTCCCCGTAGGCGGCACGAAGCCTGCCGATGAGCGCGTCGAGCGATCCCCAGGCCTGGCGGAGCGGGCATCCGCACGGTGCCGGCGGGTTTGGGTGGCCGAAGTAGGCGCAGCCGGCGTCGTGCACCTTGGTCTTCCCGAACTGGTCCAGATACTTCAGAAACTCGACGATGTGGCCACCGTCGCAGAGGGAAAGCGGCAGTGGCGGCTTGTGGTTCTTGAGGAACTGGAGGAACGTGTTCCAGTCTCGCCGCTTCTGTGACTCGTAGCGGCTGAGTTGCTGTGATGCCGAAGAAGAGGAAGACGACGCTGGAAGAGGAGGAGGTGGTGGTTGATCGGAGGGTGGGGATTGGGAGGGAGGGGGTTCGCCGGAGGAGGAGGGGCCCGAGGCCATGCACCGGAGGGATGACTACTTGGGTCTTGCTTTGGGTTTTCTTTCTTTTTTTTCTCCGCTGATGATTGCGTTGGTTTGTTTGTGTTGGACGCAGTTGCTTCGGCAGGGAGAGTTGGCTTCTTTTGTTTTATTTTTCTAGTACATTCCTTAATTTTTTTTTGGGGGAGTGGGATGGGCTTGGATAATGAATTCTTATACTGCAAAAATAATAATAATAATAATAAATAAATAAAAACCAAAAAAATAAAATTATAACTTTTTATATATATTTGAAAACTAATATTTTTTTTCAAATGTTCATTTGAATTTTTCTATATTTCTTAAAAAATCTGTCTCTCTCAAATTCCCATTTGGGAGAAATATTTGAGAAAAAAATAAAATTTTTTAGAAATATATAGAAAATTATAAGATTTACTTTATTCCAACAGAAGACCAGAGATGTTCAATATATTTTTTTATTGTATTCAATGGTTCAACTAAGAGTATTCCATATATATTTTTTATTGTACTGAGATGGTTTAAATTGTTATTTTGAAAAATGTAAGTTATAATAAAGTAAATATTGATATTTCTAAAATAAAAAGGATTGTCGGCGTTTGCTAAGTGTATGAACTGGTTCGCTTGGGTAGCTTCATGACCAATCTAATTCCTGCAGGCTGGAGTTGGACAGACGAATGACTTTTATTTCCTTCAGAATTCACTTCAGTATTCAGAGCATGAGCAATGTTAGTTTTGTTCCTGAGCAGCTCCATGCTCTTGAACTTGATCTTCTGTTCCACAGCGGTGGTGAGGTTCCCTATCGACGACTTCACCCAGCCATTGAAGTGAACCTTGCTCTCAGCTTCAATCTTGAACACGCCGTTCATCTTCTGGAACTCAGTGCCGCGGGAAATGATCGGAGGAGGAGCTTGGAACCGCACAAGCATCGCCGACACCTCCTCGGACTTGGAATCCAACGAAAGATGCAAATTTGTGTCAATGAGCCAAAAGAATATTCTATCAGCGACACAAAGGCCGATGGAGTGAGTTCTCCATACAAAAGAACGCCGAGAAATGGAGTGATGTCGAGGTACTAGGAGGGGAGGTCGAACGCACCAATGGCGACGACCGGAGCCAGAACAAGTAGTTGATGCCGCCGGTGAAAATAACCGGATGGCTGGCGGAGGAGGGAAGCATACCAGGTGACGTCCTTGCGGACGCGCCAGAAGACGCCGGAGGGGGTGGGCTCGGCGGTGCTGGTGCGGAGGACCTCGGCGCCGTCGATCCAGACGGAGGGGATGCGGTCGTACGGCTCGCCGGCTCAGGACGGAGAGGTCGAGGACGGCACGGGACCAGGGGCAGGATGGAGGGGAGAAGAAGGCGGAGACGGGAGGGTAACCGAGGGTGTGGGCGAAGGCGTCGGAGAGGAGGAGGAGGGAGCATAAAGGGGGCAGCGGTGGGCAGAAGGTGGGAGGGGACGGTAGGGTCGAGGTACTCCTGGGGCTCGGAAGCGTTCGCGGTGGGGGTGGTATGGCGAAGGATGAAGCAGTCGCCGGCGAGCGGCGAGACCGGAGGGGAGGAGGAGGAGGAGGAGGAAAATCAAAATTTCAAACTAGTATATAAGTAAAAATAAAAATATAATGATAAGTTTGAAGCTAATCTTCGAATTTTTGAATTTGGCCAAAACAATTTGGTTTCAGCCACAAAAGCTAAAACTTTGATTTAAAGGTTTCTCTCCAGAAAAGATGAATATAATTCCTTTCTTGATGATAATACATATAAAATTTAGGATTTACGATTTAAAATTATATATATTGATGATGATATATATATATATAATTAGGATATATATATATATATATATATATATATATATATAAAATGGAATTGTAAAAATAATTTTTGGTTAAAGTCCTTCGCTGACATCGGTCTACTTCTAGAAGGATGATAATCAACTTGTGAAAGCACTTCCTTGATATTTATATCCCAACGTTTTAAGTTTTGGTTTTGGTTTTTATTTTGGCACTTAGCGAAATCAATATGTTTCAGCCGTTTCGATTATTTTGATTTCAGTTTCAGTCATTTCAATTTCGAACAAAAGATTTTTTTTTAGTTGTTATTTATGTATTGACCAGAGTTTGACTATATTTTGACTGTACTTTAATTTTAAATTAAAAATACAAAAAAAAATTTCAAAAAAAGTTAAAAAAATTTAAAAAATATAAAAGAATTTATAATTAATTTTATTATAAGATTAAATATTATTTTAATTAATTTAAATTAATTTTGATAGTTAACCACTAATATAGTCTATTTTTTATATATTACTGTATAAAAAATATACGAAAAATAATATGAATATGATTAAAAGTTAAAAATTAACGTAAACAAATTTAAATTATCATTAAAATGTATTTAACACATACATAATTTATTAATTATAATGTAATATAACTAATCATCGTCATAATCATCATCAGTTGAGTTTAGAATATCTCAGCGTGGAATTCTAAATTCAGTACTTGGATGATTTAGATTAGTATTTGTAAGTATACGAGGCAGAACAACTAACTCTGTATAACCTCGTGACAATGGTTCACATGGCACTGGGACCGACACAATTTTTTTTTTTTGCTTTCGCTTTCAGTAGAACAGTCATGCACGCATGCACATTAACAGAGAAATCAACTCGTTTCGGTCAAAATCATTTCCATTTCATTTTCGACCAAAATACTTTTTTTATTCATTAATTATATTTTGACCAAAATTTAATTTAATTTAAATTATTTTTTAACTTCAAATGAAGAAAATTATAATATGTTTGAACAATTTTTTGAAATAGTGAATAATACCACACACCAAAAATTCATACATGTGAACAGTCTCATGCACGTGAACAGTATCGGTCAGAGATTAGCGAAGGCACCGGAGGCGGGCGAGCGTGGGGGCAAGGGCGGCGAGGCATGAGGCCAGCGAGGAAGCAACGCCAAGCTAGCGAGCGCGCGGCTATGGGGGCCAGAGGCCGGCGTGACAAAGTGGGTGCGGGAGCCAGGCCGGCGAGGGCACAGGCGCGAGCATGAGGCCGGCACGAGAGCGTGGGCGCGAGGCTGGCGAGGGCATAGACACCAAGCAGAGCTCGCTCGTGCCTGCGCTTGGGCATGGGTGCCTGAGATCGGTGCGAGGGCATGAGGCTAGCGACGGCACAGGCACCAAGCTAGCTAGGCCTCGGGCGCGAGGCCGGCGAGGGTTCGGATGCATTGCTAGCGAGCGAGCTCACACTCGCGCTCGGGTGCGGGCTCCAGAGGGCGACGCGAGTGAGTTCGCCAGCCAGGCACCCATTCCCTCGTGATGGCCTTTGGCGCCCGCACCGTGCGCTTACATGAGCACGAGCGTGGGCGCGAGGCCAGTGATGGCGCAGGCGCCAAGCAGGCGAGTGTGCAGATGCGGGCGCCAATGGCCAACGTGAGGGCACAGGCTGGATGTTGGCGAGGGCTCAAGCGTTGGCGTGAGGCCGGCGACGGCGTTGTGGGCGAGCTCGCTCGTGCTCGGGTACGGACGCCAGAGGCCGGCACAAGCCAGTTCACCAGCTTGGCGCTCGCGCCCGTGCCCTCGCCGACATCGTGTCAGTGCCCGCGCGAGCGCACGAATGCGTGTGCCAAAAGCCAGCGCGAGGGCACTGGCACGATGCCGGCGAGGGAGCAGGCGCGTGCGCGAGGTCAGCGACGGCACGGGCGCCATGCCAGGAAGCTCACTCGCACTCTCACTCAGGCGCAGGCCCCAAATACCAGCACAAGCGAGCTCACCAGCCTGGCGTCCACGCCCTCGCCAGCCTTGCTCTTTCGCCCGAGTCCTCACCGGCATCGAGCCTATTCTCTCGTGCCGACTTTTGGCGCCCGCGCAAGAGTAAAAAAAGCAGGCGCCAGAGGCCAGCGCGAGGGCGCGGGCTCAATGCAGGCGAGGGCTTGGGTACGGGCGCGAGATTGACGAGTCGCGAATGCAAGCACAAAACTGGCGATGGCAGCGCTAAGCTCGCTTCACGCTCTCCCTGCTATCCGTGCTTGTTCTGCACTCGCCGCGGCTACAAAACCTTAACCCTAAATCAAAATTAATTTAATCGTTTTGTTCCGTCACGGACCGAGATTTAAAACCCTGCTATTGCCAACAATAATTAAAGTGCGCCAACTGCACTACGCACACAGCACACAGGACCAGTATACTGTCCTTGGATTCTTGTGCTTCTCCTACTAGAGTCCTAACTGCAAACTAAACTAACTCACCACAGGGATCAAATACAAGATCAAAATGGGAAGCAACCGCGAACTTTCTCAACCCACTCCCGCCCCTACTTCTGCGCTGTAAAACATATAAAATTGTACTTCTATATCAAGCTCATCACATTTTAAACCACTTCTTATATCCTCTGTTTAGATCAGCACTCTCGTCTCTGCACTTAGCTTATATATGCACACACATTAGACCCCAAAAAAACCATCCAAACGTCACCGCCAAAATGGTGCATTTCATCAAACACCTTCTTCTACCATTCCTGCTGCATTTCCTAGCTAGTAATTGCGGCGGCGAGCCGCCCCCAAACGGCTTCCTGTCCCCGCCGCCACTGCCGACCGATCTCGAGAACGTGACACTCGAGTACATGGACCCAACCCTCCCTCCTCTCCTCCCCACCCAGAGCCCCAAGTGCTCCCTATTCCTCCTCGAGCAGGACTTCGTTGACACCGTGCGTACTCCACCGGCATCTGTCAGTTTCTCCCCTCCTCGCGATGCCCCGCGTCGTGCTCGACGTCGCCGCCTCGGCTTCTGACATCCAACAGGACCGCATCGCCGCCATATGGCTGGATGGCGCTGAGATCCTCCGCACCACTACTCCTTTCCCTATGGCCCCCGGTGTCTTCTGGCGCGTCCGGAAGGACATTACCCGCTACACGGCGCTTCTCAGGAAGTCACCCTTCCGCCATGGCCGCCACAGCAACGTGCTTTCCATGATGCTCGAAAACTCTAATGCCACCTTCCCGGGGGTCTACAGCTTCAACATCTCCATCCACTTCCACCGTGGCGCAGTGCACCGCGAAGAAGAATCGATGGGACTGACGCTCTCAGTAGATGGCGAGGAGAAACAGAAACTAGAGCCGAAGCTCTCTGGTCATCCAACCATCAAGGGCCTGTACAATAGGCCCGCCGACGTGATAATCCCGATATCGAACGTCGCCGCCAGTGGCACCGGCGGCTTCAGGTTCCAAGTGGTCGATGAGACCGACGTGCCGAAGGCGACAGTTTCTGTTCCTAGCAACACCTTCCGCGCCGTCTTAGAGATATATCTCTCGCACCACGAAGACGATGAGTATTGGTATGCCAACCCCCTCCGCAACGACGGCCCGGAGTTTCATCTGTTCGACATGGAGCTATCGGCGGCGAAGCTGAACGGTGGTTTCCGGCGAGTGGTAGCACTAATAGATGGACGGTGGGTCGGCGCGGCCGTTCCATTCCCAGTCATCTACCCGAGCTCCGTCAATCCTTACTTCTGGGCGCCGGTGTCGGCGATCGGAGCATATGATCACCCGTCTTATGACCTCGACATCACGCCGTTCCTCGGCTTGGTGCTGGACGGGCGGCCGCACGAGTTTGGCCTGAGAGTGAGGGACTGCCAGTACTACTGGCTTGTGTCGCGAACCTTCATTTGTGACTGGACGCATGGTCGGACGAGGTGGAGGCGAAGTTGGTGCGCTACAAGGTGCTGCCATTCAAGCTGAGCCGGCAGGCGGACTGGAAAGAAAGCGAAGGCAAATCGCAGATCGAAAGGCAGACGATCATGCGGTACTCCGGCTGGGTGAGCTCGTCGGGAAACTTTACCACCACCATCAGGCAAAATATGAAATTCAAGAGCCACATTGAGATGCTGGACAAAGGAGCACACAAACAAGTCGAACTGGAGAGGAAGGCCAAGACCAACATCCGGATGGAGAGAGACGACATCGTGGTGACGGTCATGCTGGTGGACACTGAGTCGCCGTTGGAGATGGAGATGATAAGCTCCAATGGAGGCGGGGGATCGCGGCTTCACAAGACAAAGCTTGCCCATGCATTGATGGAGACAACGAACATCATTGCAGGGAAGTCGTCTGCATGGAGCACAATAGCCGACCGGCAGGACTCAGAGGGATCGGTGCTGATGCAGGGAGTGGGGGTACCAAGTCGGTGTACAAGTTCAAGGAGGACGACGAGACGGCGTCCTGCGCCGCGTTGGCCCCGGCTTCTTAGTGTAATGAGTTCTCTTTTTTTTGTGGAGTTCTGGGGAGGTCTTTTAGAGTAGGAGGATGGAGAGTTCCTTGATTGGCGTCTGTGTTACATATACCTAAGGGGAGTCTGTCATCTGCCATTGAAGAAGCTGATGCTGGTTTTGTTCGTTAGTTGTTTTCGTGTTGAATTGTATTAGTTCATGTTGATTTTTTTGCAAAAATATATGTTCTTCTTTTTTTTTTTTTGTTTTCTGCCTGGCGTGATTCTTTATTAATTGGTTTTTGACACAATAACTCCACCTTCCAAACATTGCTTTTGGAACAGCAAGAAATACAAGATGTTTGTGTTTCTGAACAATATTTCTGGACCCCGAGGAAGATCTTCTTCCATCGTCCTCTACCGTGCAACTCTCTGCAAGTTACAATCCCAAATCCACATGCTCTTCTGTATAACTAGAACATACTGCAATGCAAAGGCAACTACTCCGGGAGTTGCGTGTGTAATACTATTATATTGTATATGTTTTATTAATTCCACATCGTCTAATTAAATAAATATAATTTGATATAAATAATAGAAAAATATTTTTAAGATAATTAGTGTCTAATTTATTATATTAATCCGATCTCATGCGATTGAATCAAATCCCCAGTATAAATAGTAAATAAACATTTGTATTCAAAATTTTTTTAATTACATTGATATTCTTATAAATAATTTTTTCATTGTTTTTTCGATATTAACATAACTTTTATTTTTCTGATAATAAAACTATACAGTAACTATTTTTAAGAATATGTAGATAAATTTATTTTGGTCATTTTCTAATATCCATGTTAAAAAAATAAATATCTATTTAATTTTAAGGACATAAATGTCAAAAAAAAAAGATTGGAAGGGCATAGATATAATTCGAAAGTTTAGAGGGCTAATTCAGTATTTTTCAGGGGTAATACAGGCAAAAATTCCTTTAAATTTCTACGATTAAAATTTTTTACATCCAAATACTGCTGTATCAATTTATTAAAATTTACGTTACATAATTCAAAATCTCATCCCGATTTAATATTTACTCAATTAACTAATTATATTACATATATACATATATAGCTATAATTTCTTATTAAGAAGATCTTAAAAGAATAAAAATATAATTAAAAGTGAGTTATTTTTGGGCCTCCACACATTGGGGTTGGGCTGGGCCAGACCGTGCTGTAAGTGTTCTGACCCGACTAACACCGGCCCGTTTAAATCTGCATCGCGCGCTGGCCTAGTCCTGCGTATAACTGGTACCGGCAGTTCCCCGCCACCTCCAACTCAAAAGAGCAGAGTACTCCCAAGTCACAACAGAACCAAACGGAAGAGTAAGGAAATCACCACGAAACCCTCATTCCAATCACCAATAATTCTCCATTTCATATTCACATTTTAAGCATTCCATCAAATCCATCTCTATAAATCTATTCTCTCCATGAGCATCACAATCCCTCAAGGAACGAACGGTGAGCCACTCCGTCTCACCAAAGTTCCAAAATGTATCCCAGGCTTCTTCTCCTTCTTCTGCTTCGTCTTCTTCCTTTCTTCATCAGCATCTTTTATGTCATGTCATCATCTCTTCCGAAAGAAGGCCCCCGCCTCGGCCTCACCTATCCAAACTTCACACTTGAGCACCTTGACCCTACTCTGCCTCCGGTTCTTCCCGGCCAGAAGCCGAAATGCTCCGTCATTGTTCTCCAGCAGGACTTCGCCGACACTGTCGGCTCCCCACCGGCGTCCGCCAACTATACGCAGCCCCGGGACTGCCCAGCCCCCTGGACCCGCGTCGTCCTCGAGCTCTCCGTCTCAGCCTCCGACCTCCAGAAGGACCGCATAGCCGCTGTCTGGATTGACGGTGTCGAGGTCCTCCGCTCCACTACCGCGCTGCCCATGGCCCCGGGCGCCTTCTGGAAGGTCACCAAGGACATCACCCGCTACGCCGCCGCCATCCGCCGCCTCGGCGAGAGCAACGGCGTCGTCTCCATGATGCTGGAGAACTCCAACTTCGCCCTCCCTGGCGTCTACAGCGCCAATGTCTCGCTCCACTTCTACCGCGGCGGCGTCGTCACCCAGAACTCGGCCTACACCGCGCATCCCACGATCAAGGGGCTTTATAAGGAGCCAGCGGATTTGATCATCCCTGTTTCGCGCGAGGATGGATTCCTCGGCGGCGGCTTCTGGTTCAAGATCGAGAACGAGAGCCAGCACGGCACGGCGGCGGTGAAGATCCCACCGAACACTTATCGGGCGGTGCTGGAAATCTTTGTTTCTTACCACGGCGACGACGAGTTCTGGTACACCAACCCTCTCCGGGCCACCTATCTCCAAGAACGGCGGCAGCGGGCGAACCTCTCGGCTCCCCGGACCAACGGCGGCTTCCGCCGGGTTTACGCCACCGTCGACGGAAAGTTCGTCGGTGGCCACATTCCGATAGCTGTCATCTACCCAGGTGCCATCAACCCCTTCTTCTGGTCGCCGGTGGCGGCCATCGGCGCGTTCGACATGCCGTCCTACGACCTCGACCTGACGCCGTTCCTCGAAATGCTGCTCGACGGCCGGCCGCACGAGTTCGCGCTCGGGGTGCACGACTGCCAGTCGTATTGGCTTCTCGGCGCGAACTTGCATGTGTGGGTGGACCTCTGGTCGGACGCGACGCAGGCAGGGATCATTGACTACAATGCGCCGCCGCTGAAGGTGAACCGGAACGCCGAGTGGCGGAACCAGGACGGGCAGTCACAAATTGACGCCGAGGGGCTGCTGCGGTTCATTGGATGGGTGAGCTCGTCGAAGGGGAACTTGACGACGATGGTGCGGCAGAAGACCAAGTTCAAGCACCAGGTAGAGGTGCAGAACAGAGGGGCGGTGAAGCAGGTGGAGGTGCAGAACAAGGAAAGGATGATGGTGGCACTGATGAAGGGGAACCAGGCGCTGGCGCGGGTGCAGCTCATGGTGGAGGCGCCGCTGCAGGTGCAGACGTCGAGCGTCAACGCCGTCGGCGGCGCAGTGTTTCAGAAGACGAGGCTGTACCACCAGCTGGAGGAGATTGTGACGCTCAATGAGGGGCAGGCGGTGACCATTGCCACCCTCACCGACCGGCAGGACGCCGAGGGGTCGGCGCTGGTGCACGGGACCGAGCCAGTCTGGGGAAGTGGCTCCACCCGGTCGTCGTACAAGTACAGGAACGAGAACACGTGCTATCTCCGGACGGTGAATACCGCTGGCGGTATCGTACGGCTTGACACCACGACCGCCTCCTGCTTGGGCGTCGCCGACGAGTAGTGCTTGGTCTTCTTCCCCTTTCGAGTGCATTAGCTATTAGTATGTTTTTGGCGCGGAGTACGAAGTGACACAGTTAGAGAATAAGAGAGTTTTTTTTTTTTTGTTAGTTTTTATGTTTACCATGAGGTACTCGGCCATATTCAGTTTCAAAAATTATTTCTTGTTTTAAAGCTGTTGTGTAATTGGTATTATTAATGAATAATCATTTTGTAATTTATAAATAATAATTTGTAATTCTTCGTAGTCCCGTTTATTTTGGATCAGATCAGTTCGTTTCAAAATATTTTTTTTTATAAAATTAATATTTATTATTTTATATTATTATTAAATTAAATTATTATAAAAAATTTAATAATTTTTTGAATTTTAAATTATTAAAATCTTAAAAGTAACTCAGATCTTAACCTCCAACCAGACCGACCTCAGAAGTCCTAATAATGTAACGCCTGATAACTGGAGGTATTAGGGAAAGTATTCCATTCATGTAATCAAAATCATGTAAATCGAAATGATTTATGTCCGCTGGTCCTGTTTTTCATATTGGGGGGCTCTGTTCCTGTTTTTAAGATTGTGGGGCTGTGAAGCGCAAGAACGACTGCCAGTGTTCTGCTTGTAACAAATATACTGTTCGTCAGTATATATCTCAAATTACCCTTCCTTCCGAGACTCAATCAAAGTACAACAGTTAGGACTACAGCTACCTCGCTAGCATCCAACTGCAACCAAAATATCTTCTCGATTTCCGACTTCTCATATGTTTCCTTGTCTCCACAGCTTCTTCCCATCTCTCTGCATCTGCAAGCAAATTGTACAACAGTAAACAACTTCCAGCCCTCTTCCGCTCCAACTCAGACAAATGAGATGCCGCAATCGTAGCAAGCGCAATATCACCATGTTTCCTACTTGCTCCTAGTAAGGCACCCCACACAAAAGAATCAGGCCTTATGGGCATATTCTTGATGAACTCATAAGCCTCAACAAGCTTCCCTGCTCGACCGAGTAGATCAACCATGCAAGCATAATGCACCAGCCTTGGCTCGATTCTGTGTTCTTTTTGCATTATTTTGAACAAACACTTGCCAACTTCAACCATTCCAGCATTACTACAGGCAGTAAAAACTGCTGTAAACGTCACATGATCTGGCCTGAATCCCTCCTCTTTCATCTGATAAAGGAGTTTGATTGCTTGGTTACAATACCCATGGTTTGCATACCCAAATATCATGGAATTCCATGACACTGTACTCCTTTTCCTCATCCTATTGAAAATCTTCCCTGCTTCAAATATAAGCCCACCCTTAGCATACATGTCAACAAGGGAGCTACTGACATGCAATTCTTCTTCCAGTCCGAGCACCAAGGAGTAAGCATGTATCTGTTTACCACGTCCGGAGTCTGCAACAGTAGCACAAGCCGGCAGAAGACTGCTGATTGTTGCTGAATTTGGCTGAACTTGGGCAACCTCTACCATCTGCTTGAACATCTTAAATGCTCTCTGGTAATGGAAATTATAAACCAAGCCAGATATAATCGAAGTCCATGAGAAAACATCAGGCTCAACACCATTGAACTGCATTAATGACAACAAATTCTGAGCTATCTTATCTTCACCTGCTTGAGCGAACCCAGATATCAATGTATTCCAGGTGACCAAGTCAGGGTTGGTTCCAGAGGAGCGCATTTGTTTGAAGAGAGACATGGCCTCTCCTAGCAAACCATGATGGGCATAACCTGAAATCATGGAATTCCAAACCACCAGATCCTTGTCGGACATTCCTTCGAACACCCGTCGGGCAATGCAAACGTGACCACATTTCGAGTACATATCCATCAGAGTGGCGTCAATGAAAGCATCCGACCGATGCAAACAGCGGATGATGGTGTTATGCAAAATTTTTCCAGTTCTGATGTCGGAGAGGTGGGCACAAGCTCGAAGAACACTTGGGAGGACGTAGCGCTCGGGCGGGAGGCCTTGTCCCTGCATCTCGTGGAACACATGGAGAACTTGTTTGTGTTGTCCTTGGCTGGAGAGGGTAAGAATTCTCAAACTCTTGCTGCTCTTTGCAACACATATCGAACTCATTGGTGTAGTAATGCTGCAGTTTGCATAAGCATCCATCTCTTTCGGACAATTCTGATGAATTGACTAGAGCCTGCACACAGGGAAGCATGAAATGTGCATTAGCTGAAAGCTTTTCATTTTCGTGGAAGTAGCAAGTTAAAAATTTGGCCATGGGTTGAAAGGTTCACTAGTTATTGAGCATATGACTTCAGATCAATTCCACAAATAATTGTGAACAGAAAGCTTTTTTACATGACAAAAGCATCCAAAGAGTTAGAAATATGGCAGGTCTTCCTGTATGAAGCATCACATTGACTCAAATCATGTTCAAAAGAGTGCCTATATAACCTTGAAAACCCCATTCAAGTGGTTCAGAGGCATCTAGCGACATTCCAAATCTTCATAGTAGTCTTAGAGAATGAAATGATCCAGAAGAAAATAAATTATACATACAACTGCTACGATGTGACAACAAGGTTTTACTGGACGTTTGGTTAACATTAAACTCAAAAGTTGTGTGGTACTTCTAGAACACATCACAATTATTATCACAAACACCAAAACCACTTCAACAAATTAAACACCAAAAACATCTTATATTAGACAAATTTCCCATTTTAATTTAACTTATATCACTGTTAGTGTACAAAGCTCAATGTTGTGTCTGTAAGCGTCCATATTCAACAACTATTTTTCACTCTCCACCTAAAAAATTAACTCTTCATTTTCAATTCCTTATTTGAAGGTGAATAAACACAGAGTCCCTCATGGGGAGTCAACAAAGAGGATACTAAAGGATTACATCAATATCCATGTAGCAATATGTCATGTCATGCATCTATAGAAAAAGTAAATAAACTTGAAAAAGATGATGACTTAATATATGTACTGGATATTTAACAGACGATTAAAATTTAATGAAGCAGGGGATGTTTCTCAGAATTATCAATGGATAGGTTGTCTACAATCATGCCGCCTGTAAACTTCCTGGTTAGCATAAAGCAAGCACAGCATTATCAACTTGTCTATAGAGTATAGACACTAGAAAACTGACACATTTTGTAAATCCTCTAAAACATGATGGAATCATATTTCCAGTGCATGCTATAGATCCACAAAGGCTAATCCAGCATGATGACATCATATCAACTTGTTTGTACATCTCTCATATGTGAGAGATCATGTGTTCGAGTCTTGTTGGCCTGTTATTCTCAAAATATAAAAAACTTGTATGTACATGGTACTACCATTCAATGTCCATGTGCATTTTCCCCTAAAAGGACTTCTAAAATTTCTTGCATTAGATCACCGTATGGGATTGTGGTGTTGATGTGTAATGAAAGTATAGGTCCCTATTAAAACTTCCAAATGCTTGGATACATGTCCAAGAAACATATGCACCATTTTATAGTCAGCAATTCAAAATCATCTCGTTGCTGATCAAGAAGAACAGCCAATCTTAGACCAAAACTTCAAGTATGAGCATTTGTAGCTTCATCTAAACTCAGCTCACTATACAGAGAAGATGAAACACAGAGGCAATACCAAACAGAAGTTCACAAAAAGGTTAGCTTTCTGATGCTCTCGCGACCTAAACAGTTAAAAGCTTCACCAATTTCCGTCTCTGAGAGACAAAGCTAACTGTGACTACCCCATTGCTCAATTTACCAAATCCAAAAAAGCGAGAAAGATTCTCCCAAAGAAAAATTTAGATTGAAACTCTAAATGTTGAGCCATAACTATTGTCCCACATCTCAAAATTCTACTAGGCCAAACTTTCTACATTTGTTCCTCTTCCGATGACGGTTTCAATTACGAACAAGCAACAAGACCATCGAATCGTGAAATCTCTCACAAAACAATGGAACTCCTTCGAATCAAATGAAAAATGGATAATGAATTTCAAAGAAATTCCGGAAGGAAGCTTACCCGTTGACGACGCAGCTGGTGACTTGGCGGCCCTTGTCGAGGCACCTCTCCGGGTTGGGGTCCCTCTTCTCGCAGGTGAGGAAGGCCACATTCTTGCCCCGGCACCTCGAAGCGATGTGCTTCGACGCCGCCATTAGCACCGCCGACGTCGGAATAAGCTCCTGGCTTCATCCACGGCGCTGCTCGCCATCCTCCCCCTTGCAAAGTGCGAGTTTTCTTCTGCGATACGGGGATTAGGGCTCCGAGATTAGGAACGTCGTCAGCAGGAGGCGGATCGAACGAGCAAGACGAGGCGAAAACTTGTCGATTCCACCGAACACTGACTGCCAGCCCAAGGCCCAACACATTGCCCATGCGAACACGGATATCGTTAAACATCTCCAGCGGGTTTCCTTTGTGAATAAATTTAGTTTTGAAAATTTTTTTTTATCGCATTAAAAATAGACCAAAATAAAAATTAAAATGAAAAAACTGCTTCCAATAACAATTCGATATTGAATCGCTTTTGAACTAATTCTGAATTTTTACAAATTTTTAATCATTTTCAAATTATCTAATGATGTGTCTTGGCTACCACTGTGGCCTCTCCAGGAATTAACTCGAGGAACAACGAGCGGCGAGGATTTTGTGTCATACGGTATACTTGCATGATATCTAATCTGAACCGTCCATCCTTCCCGACTACTCTCTCGGAAAGCGCCGGTTATCTCACTGGATGCAAATCTGACGGCCATGATCCATGAATTGTCAGCCGTTCCTCTATCCACGTCCGACCTGTTGGTCCCCTCCGAAATGCACCCATGCGCTGAAACGTGAGCTCAACGTTGAATTACCGATCTAGCCCCTCCCTAATAGCTTTCCCTGCAAAGCCTAGACCCCGTATAAAAGCCCTTCCCTCCCGCTTCCTCTGCTGCTGAGCTCCAGCGCTCATCTTCTACCTCCTCCTCCTCTGCGTCGTGCTAGAGCTATCGAAGCAGTAGAAATAGAAGAGAAGGCGAAGGCGGAGTAGCGGAAGGAGAGCAGATGTTTTATTCGCATCAGCTGCTGGCAAGGAAGGCTCCTCTTGGCCAGATCTGGCGATATACTTATATTTCTTGGATTCCACTAATATTGATTCGTTTTTTTGAATTTTTTCCCATTTTTTTTGTTGGCTTTTGAGGATGGCGGCGACGATGCACGCGAAGATCAACCGGAGGAAGTTGAATAAGCTCGACATCATCAAGATCTGGTGAGCTGCGGGTTCCATCTCTTCTATTGCTCTTCTGTGCTATTTTACTTGGATTTGAAGCTCTATGATCGTTTGGTTTAAATTGTGATGTTCTTTTTTATTGCAGGAAGGAGATTCTGAATCCGTCTGTCCCCATGGCGCTCAGGCTCTCCGGGATTCTCATGGGCAAGCGATCGATCCCTTTTCCTCTCTCTCTCTCTCTCTCTCTCTCTCTCTCTCTATGATGTTTTTGATATTTGATCCGAATCTCATCAAATTTGTGTGGGTTTTGGTGCTGGAGAATCGCAGGCGGTGTAGTGATGGTATACGAGAGGAAGGTCAAGCTTCTATACGGTTTGTGTTCAATTCCTCTGGTTTATCTCAGTTGATTTGTACATTTGAATTGCAAGGTTTCTGATTCTTAATATTTGGAATTCTTCTTTGCAGACGATGTCAGTATGGACCTTTCATGATCCAGCGATTCTATGAATGTTATTGTGATGATTGTATAGACCGTGTATATCTCGTGTCTGTGGATTTTTGGATGTCATTATGTGTTTGTTATCTCTCTGTTGCTCATTCCCATGCACAAATGTCCAGATATAACAAGTCTATTTTACTGGTTAATCACTGTTTCTTACCATTTTCTACGTGAATTTGACGTGATTTTTAATGGTTTGGTGCTGCATCCACTTTTTCTCAAAAAATAAAACGATGTGTTTTACTATGCCTTCAAGGGAACTATGTTTGAGTGATTTTATTGCAAAAATGATGGTCTAGATCATTTGTTGCACTTGGGGATTGGGTCCTCTTGCAAATGAACACATTTATGGCACAGTTAACTGTGTTCTTCCAGTTTACTAACTGAAATGTGTGTGAGCTCTTTTCTTTGATCGTGTTTGTCTAAATGATTAACATTTGATGATGATCCGTTTTGTTGGAACAGAGAAGTGAAAATGGCTGTTTACCTGGTCCTTTTTATCTTTCCAAAAAATTGCAGATAGAGATTAATGAAGCATGGAAGGTTAAAGCCTTCGCTGATCCCACTGTCCTCCCCAAAGGCAAAACCCAGGCCAGGTTTGTAGTTCTCCAATCTAGACTTTTCAACCTTCCCTCTTTATTGCTTTTTAGATGCAGAATGTGATTATGTCCTCTCTTGTTATTCTTCATTGTCTGGACTGTGATGCTGCAGACAGAAAAAGCACTTGCTCATGTTTGGTGATTGTTTGCAGGTATGAAGCTATTACACTGCCTGCCAACATTGAAATGGATGTTGACCAAGAAATGCTTTTATCTGACGCATCAGCCACTGCCGCAAAGTTCCAGAACATGGTACCTGTCTACATATATACCTGTTGTTTGTTCCATCACTGGGATTTCTTTCTTGTTACTATCCTTCTTTGATGGTATGTACCCAAAGAATATATGCAACAGTGGATTGTCAAACTTCACAAAAGCACTTTGCTGGATAAAAGACAGGTAGTTAGTTCCTTGCCGTAGAATATTATTAGGTCTTAATATTTTTTTAGATATCAATGTCTTAACTGCAAAAGCTCTTGACACATTTCTCTGATCAAGCCATTAGGCTTTGTGTAGATTGCATTTTTTATTTCATCTTACCTCACTCTATCACTTGGATGGATATCCTATTTATTGTCAATTGGTGACTGATGCCAATTCTTGTGAATTAAATGTCATCACAGAGACTGGAAGATTTGGACGAATTTTACATTAACATCAACCCAGAAGAAGAGAACGTTTTTGAAACTCATCACCAAGGTTTCAGCTACAAATATTTTCATCTCCTTGTGTTTGAGCAAGTTAGCTGGACATGCCAAAATTGATTGATGTGCTGGTTGTTTGGCTGTTGTACTGATAATACAGAAACTGCTATTTTTGCTACTTACACAGTTATACACTCGTCTATGATTCTCAGCTGAGGCTGCTAATATCACATTGGTTGGTAATTATGTTTCTGGCTTTGCTGACACGGACTTTTATAATCACTATGAGAGGCAAGCTAACTTTTCATGTTGACGTATTGCTTTTATTTCCAATGCTTTAGTACCAGAAAGGAAAGAGTTCACTAGAACTGATTTACTTAGCAATTAAATAGCTATATCTATTGGTTCTTCATTTGTTCAGTAATTGCTTTACTTTGCATGCGTGGACCATTACTTCCTCATATATGCAAGTACTATTTGTCTATTCAACTCTCTTTGGTGTTCTCCTATTTAACCATGAGTGAATACACCATTTATCAGAAAAAGGAATGAACCAAAGGCATTTTTATCTGGCAACAGCTGGAACAACCTGTTTAAAGCTTAAGCTTGTGTGATTCTTTATGTTGTTTTTTGTCTCTACACTTTTACAGGTTTGACATTGGAGATGAAGAAAACCAAATGAGCTTTACTCCACAAGAACAATCACAAGTTACATCTGCTGTTCATGTGACTCCAATTCCACCGGTTACTCACGAGCCCCAGCCAATTCTATACCCTCTTCACCTCCTCATGATAAGCCACAAGGTCTATTTCAGATCTGTGCTTCAGGCCTGTCTTTTTTGCTTCTGTTGATTCTATAAATTGCACATGCAATATTTGTTTATGGTCGTGATATTGTGCAAGATGAAATGTATACTATCTGCACAACTCAAACATTTTATTGTTCTTTTACATGATGTAAAGCTTAAGACACCATTTGGTTTGAGATCAGGATCAGAATCAATATTTTTCAGAATTATTTTTTTTACAAAATTAATACTTATTTTATACCATTATTAAACTAAATTATTATAAAAAATTAAATAGTTTTTAGAACGTTAAATTATTATAGCGTTAATTTTGATAAAAAAATATTAGTTTATAAAAATGGTTAACTAGTCTTGATCCTGATCTGATTCCAAACTAAATGGTGCCTAAAATCTTTTGCAACACACCTTAACAATAGCTTAAAACACAATGCTAACAGTAACTTAAAAGACAATGCTACTGAAATAGTAAGAAAATTATTTGCAAGGCTCCTTGACTGTTGAATAATACATATTCTATATCCAGGACCTTTCTGAGATGTCAGTCAGTTTGACATCGCTGATGGACCTGTTTTCAAATTCAGAAATGACAATCTAAAATCAGTCTTCTTGCAGATCGTATACTCAATAGCCATCAGGTTGAAGAACATGAAGGAAAACAGGAAAAGGATGGTAGCAACGATGTTCAAGAGGTAATGTGGTACAACTCTTTTAGAAATAGCTCATTGGCAATTATATTGTTCTAGAACAAATAGACTCAGCAATTTGCAATGTTTTTGAAATAAAGGAGGCCACAGGAGACACACAAAGGAAGCAGCCTCGGAAACGGAATGGTGCTAACATTCCCCATGTTTTTATGGACAATGAACAAATCATGATCCTACGCAGTATCTATCAGTCATGGCTCCAGGATGCTTCTAATATTATCTCCAAAAGAGGAAGAAAGATCAAGGTTCATAAGCAGAATATTTTACCCATATGTTATCACGATACACATATTATTATTAGATTTTAATCCACAACATCTGCTAACTGACATGTTGCAGCCTCCTAAGCCTATTTTAACCACAAAGATCAGCAGCCTTATGGACTTGCCACTGGTAGCTTTGGTTTCTGGTCTAGACAGCTTCACTTGGAAAGTCAGATACCCTCTGCAACTTATAGAGCTATGGAGAAAGACTCGAGCAAAAACTGGATCTGGTTCGTCTTCAGGTTGTCATCTTCACATCATTTTCTACTTCCTAACAAGTAATTGTTGGATAGAGACTAACCATCACATGATCATTGTTTGAAGGGAATGCTTCACCGGGGGGACAACAAATATGGCATAAAACTCATCACCACAGAGATCGCATCCTCCAAACCTCCCTGAATTTGTAATCTTTCCAACCTTCTTACTCTGCATAAGTGATTGGGACTCCCTACTAGCTGTCGTACAGTTTTCTGTCTAACGAGATGTTTAAACTGAAGCCCCGAGAAGATATTCAAAGTCACATAGGCTCGCAGTTCCTGGACCAATTTGAGAAGCTAAAGGCAAACCTGGAGAACATGAATTTACTCACAGAGAGTGAGGCATTAGGCAGTGACCGTTTTGGTACCCCAGGAAGTCCTGGTAACTTCATAACTTGTTGCATATTTAGTCCCAATTAAAATTCAGATGGTTACAATATATTGAACAAAGCTCTAGATCTTATTCCAGCTCAGGATCTGCACATAGTACATTGCAAATGGAACCAGAAATTCAGCTAACTTATGGAAGGTAAGAAGAGCTTGTGCATTTATGCATTAGTTTTTTGCTCGATTCCTAGAGAAACGTAAAGAGGATTGAACGGGAGCTTGACTCCAAATTGAAGTTCAGAACTTTAAAAATTGGTAGCTGACTTAGTTCTTTACTTGTGCATCTAACTTGGGCTCCATTCTTACCGAAAGCCAAGAGTATCATTCAGGCAGAAGCATGATTCTGAATTGTAGTTCAGTACTGTAATGTTAGGAACTCATGGCTTTTGCCTTTGGAATTATAGTGTTTATAGGAGGTCAACTACTTCATTCTCTTGCCAAATTTAATTATAAGGTTGTCTTGTGCTTATTGCTTAGAGAAACCTGACAGTAGTATTCCAAATGCACATTGTTCAATTACACTGAAGGTGATTGCATCACAAAATAGGCTTTGATTTGAGATATTTGCACAGGTCAAAGAGAAAGAAGCACTCATCGTCAAGGACTGGTTTGCGAACACTTGAGCCAGTCAGAAGAGGATCTCCCGTTGCAGCTGAATGCAAGTGACTTTAAAATCAGATGGCTTTCTGAGGATGGGGCAACACCTGATTTCGGTTTGTGCCCCATCTGCTACCACTGTTTTAACTTTTGGGCACATATTTGACATTGAAAGTCATATCTCAGAGAGGGAACCAACATCTCAATGTGTTAAGCTTTTAGATTTCTATCCTTTGCAACTAATTAGTAGGAAGAAGGCCTCTGCGCCTGTTATTAAATCCCTTAAAAATAAAACCAAAATCCTGCAGAACTTATGGAGGAAACAGGACCTACGCAAACCACACAACGACAGCCATTTACTTTAGATTCCCCAGTGGACAGGATTACACAAGCAATTGGCAAGTAAGTTTAGAATCTTACCTATGAGGATACACATTACTCTTTGAGATCCAAAAAACAGCAAAACGCAGTCTATTACCTGTTGTTACAATAAAACATTTTTCCATCTTTCATGGCTGAGTGATCACAACATGCTCTCTAATACAGGCACCTGAAGCTGTACTTTGACACATCAGGCGGTCCAGTATCTGAATCACTGAACAATCTGGCTTCCAACATGGACAGGAGAAAAGCTGCTCTGCTATTTTACTAGACTTGCGGTGAGTAATTTCCTGAATCTGCAGTCTAATCTACTTATAAGACGGTGGTAAGGTTTAAGAGACCGTTTGATTTGAAATTAAAAAACAAGATAATTTCATTCTAGAATAGTATTTTTAATTCAATTTTAGTTCAAACAAGATAATTTCATTCTAGAATAGTATTTTTAATTCAATTTTAGTTCAAATCAAAACTAACCAGTTGGACTAAAAATCAAGAAGATCTCAAACCAAATGTTCCCTAAATACCTTTTAGAACCTGATTACTCTCCAAAATAAAGTTGTACAGGAACAACTGACATCCTCCTGAAAGCCCCCTACTGTCCTTTTTAAGTTTCTATACTATGCATTTCAGCATTCTTCCTCCAAAGGAAAAAAAATTAAACTACTATTGCTACTGAGAAGTACTTGTTGTTTTCCAGTTTTGACAACATGCGATTTTGTGAAGTTAGAGCAGACAACCATATGGAGATGTCTCCCTCTCAAGGGGGCCCAAGATATAGGGAGAAAAACCACATCACTAACTCAGCCACACCAACTAAGATTTCCATATTATAAATTCCATTGTCATTATGAATTAGTCCTTGATTACAGTAGTTCACTGCAGATAAAAAAGCTGCAGAAGAAAGTCTGAAAAAACATTTAGCAGATTTCGTTTTACAATAGATCACAAACGCTGCAAGAAGATTATTTTATGTTCAGGACACATTTATTAACTTCATAAATGGAAGAAATCCTCGCCATGCTTGTAGATCCATAATCTCCTGATGCATCAGTTGTTAGATTTTTACATAAACCAGAGGAAGTTGCCTGCCACATCACCTTCTGTTGATTATTCCTTTTTGCACCCGCTTTTTTGGGAGTATCTATTGAAACTTAAAATGTGAATAATCATATGTTGTCCAACAAACCTATGCTCCCTGGTTATCCATAGAAACAACGGTGATAGCTACTCACTGCTGCTTTCCTTGTGAAAATACTTGGACACTTGTCAACAATGTAATGTTCTGTGTTGAAACTTTGTTCAGTCTTCCATCATCATCAGCACCTTCCTCAAATACTCCAGATTGTCCAACATGGCAATCAAGCTGCTTCTGACTCTTTGATCTACAGTGCTCATCAAATACCTCCCACCTCTCAACCTGTTCCACCACATAAAACTGTTAGTACAAGCCCAAAAAAAAAGGAAAAAGAATTTGATTTATATTCATGTGATTCTATTAATCTAAGTAGTTTCTTGCCTTCCGGGGTTTGTTATTTAAAAAAAAAAAAGAAAAAAAACCCCTGCCTCTAAATGATGGCAATTATGGGCTATTGGGTTGAATCATATCCATTATTGTCTTATCAGCACAAAATAATTATGACCTCCTCTCAAAATTGATCGAATTTTAAAATTTAAAATTTAAAAATCTATTTTGTGAAATCATATGCTGAATTATAAAATCTGTGTTTCAATATCACACTATCATCTGACTTTTTGTATTAATTTTTCTTCGATTGGTCTCCACAAGATTAATTTTTTTCTTGAAGTTTTGGAATAAACATTTTGTGTTTATTTAAATTTCTACTAGTTATTTTATGTTTCTAACTATTGATATTAACACCTATGGTTGATACTCGATGAGTTTTCGAAACAAAATATCCTGGATTTACAATTTTCCAAATTTTATTGATATTTTTTCATAAATGCGAAATCAAATTTTTTGACCACAATCAGTTCAACATTATAAGCAAAAATTTTTTAAGATAGAATTTATTTTTGCTTTTTTTCAATCTACACTTAAGTTTGACTTTTTTGTTAATGGTATTTATTAATAGTACATATCTAAACTTCTATTTATCAATGCAAAGCAATTATTATTATACTATTCTAAAATCTTTTGTTCTAGATTTAATGCGATCAAATAGTTTCAAAATTGGCTTGAAATATGTGCTATTGAAAGTAATTCACACATTTAAATTTGTTGGTTTTGTAATGCTCTTTATATTTTTTTTTTTGAAAGAAACTTTTTTACTAAATCGCCTCAACAAACATAATTTTCACAGTTGAACTTGATAGAAAAAAATTATTCATATGATTTTATTTTTTTTCCTTGAAAAAAATCATATTTTTCTTTTTGACAAAAATTATAATGAGAAAAAATTTATGATAAATATCAAAATTATTGTATTATTTTATGATATTAGATTATATGTAATTACTTAAATTATAATACTTATTTATTTCACGTATTTTTCTTATAAATTCTATTATAAACCTAAAATTTGTAAATTCAACAAAATAAATACAGATTTTAAAATTTTAAATTTGCATATTCTATAAAACAAACACATTATGAGACTTTTTAAATTCAAAATTTAAAATTTTAAAATCTCACAAAACAACCAGACCCTTAATCAAAACTAAAGGCTCAAAATAATAACCTTTTTTTTGAGGAAACTCAAGAAATTATTAATCGCTCATCAAGCATTGGTTGGGGAGTTGCTGTCAGAAATCAGGAGTTCAAAATCTACAGCATCCTTTGGTGTAAACTTGCTCACCCTCTAATTGGGGCCTTCGGACCAGAACCAAATATTAAGAGAACAAAAAGTGAAACAAATCCACTAGATTGCAATCAAATAAGACAATAACAAATATATGACAAAACTTATTTCTCATCCCTAAACTCCTAAACTCACTGAAGGGACATGTTTAACCACTATAACATCTATTTTACATGTTAGTCCTGCCTTTTGACATTTTCATCCTTTTTAGACACAAGCAGCTTACCCCCATTCATTCTACAATAACAAGAAGTGTTAATTTAGTTTGAGACTCAAGAGCTCGACCCTCAAGACGAATTAGAGCTGAAATTTGAGCTTGTTTCCTTATTATCCATTTGATTTAGGACTAAAAAATGAGATGATCTCATTTTGCAATCGGACTATTTTTCAATTTTAGTTCAAATTGAGATTAGCTAGATCAACTAAAAAAATAAGATTATTTGAAACCAAATGCTTCCTTAACAAGTCAAAATCAAGCTGAAACTGGCTCGCTTGTTTACAGCTTGAGAGTTTGGCTCAAATTTATATACAAACATATATAAATATATAAATATAATTTTAGATAGAAAAATATATAGTGTTTTTAGTCTTAAGATTTTTTTAGAACTCCACAATGAAAATCCACTCTAAGTTCAACAAAAATTTTCTCCGAACTTTTCAATCATAATAAAAGTTCAAAATAGAATTTCACTCACTGTGAGACCGAAATTCTGCAACAATATATTAAAATATTTATGCTTCATGATATTTGAATATTAATTCATCATATTAATATTAATTTTTTTAAGAAGTATTTTGATGTTAATTAGCTGAAAATAATTATTAAAAATTAAAATTTCAAAAATCGAATTTAAGCTCAAGCTCCACTCAAGCATAGCTTATTTGAGCTCACGAGTTGGGGTGAACAAAAGAACCAAAAAATCAATATAATATACTATACCACTTAAGAACTATATGGAAAAGCTAGCTTTCAAAGTAGAGCAGCACAATTCCAATTTTCAATTTTTTTAAATCAAAAAATCGGTTTTGAACCTATACTTTGCAAAAAACCGATGAACCGAAACAACACCAATTGAATATAAACATATAAATATATTACTTATATATATATTATATATATATATATATATATATACACACACACACATTACGTATAATTGAAACTTACTTTCATGTTTGACTTTTTTAATCTTTCTCCACCAAAATCACACTCTTGATGGATGTCACAAAAAATAAAAATATTATTTTATAAGTTATATTGAAGTTTTAAAGTGTTATAATATAAAAAATACATTTTAAAAATCAATAATTTGCAAAATCAGAATACCGATTTTAGAACTAGTTTATAATCAATTTCAAATTGGAATTGAAAATCCAATTCTCAATTCAAATCAGTATGATTCCAATTATAAAATTTTCAAAAACTAGAATATGATTTTGGTTCTAAAAATTTTAGAACTTGCACAATTTATCAATTTTGCTCACCCCTAATATTGACAATAATTGTCAACTCTTTCTAGTTAATAATTTATTATTATTTCATTGGGACTTGCTTCATGCCAACATCAAAGGAAGCACAAAAACAAATACAATTAGGTGTCACTTCGGAGCATGCAAGAAGGTGAGGATAAATCCAAATGAACACCATTTTTTTTCTCAAAGATGGGTTTAAAATGCCACATAAATTTAAAGAGAGGATGGGTGCAGGTATGTGGGGCAGAAGTCTGGACAAAACATAAGCAGATCTGTATTAAGAGAATGTTTAACAAGGGAACAGCAAACAGGATTAACAAGATTAGAGCGATTAGCATGATTATGTCTTTATATTTCTTACCTGATTTCTGTAAAGCAAAGCTAAGAAATCCTGTTAATCCTATTAATCATGTTTGTTGATTGGTTAACAAACAAACCAATTATTTTTCAAAGCTTTTGTGCAGGTGTTACTAATAGTTATACCTGACGAAGAATATCATTTGTGATTTCTGTGCCATGTAGATCAAGTGTCAGACAGCTGCAGACCCATTTTGAATAATGTAGATGGAAGGGATTTAAGCCCATTATTGCTCAGATGCAATGCCTGCATCACAGTGTAAATTTCAGAAGTTAAGAACAACTGATAACAGCGCCTATATAGAGTTTCTTTCAGTGTAAAGCAATCTAATAAATGGTTAAAAAAACCAAGAAGGCAAAACTATCATGCTGGGAAAGGCATGCAAAGAAAATTTTCAGCCAAAATTCTATTCTAAGAATTGCAATTCAAAATTCGCATAAACACAATAGAAAAGAATAGAAACATTCAAATTTCTTAAGGTTACCAAAAGCCTCAGGCAACTCAATCAAGAGATTTGCTGACAAATCAATCTGCATCACACAAGAATATGCTATTTCAGATATTTCAAGCTAAAGATCATATGATTTTATTTTAAAAATGTTCCTATTAAGGAATAAATAATGAATGTAAATGTTTTCATGTATAAGAATTCGAACGAGTACCTGAATAAGAGCGGGACAGTTTCCAATAGAAGATGGCACAAAGCTCATCCTAGCAGAGAATAGGCTGCAGAATTATAATGCAATCAAATGTAAAACCAGTGTTTTACATGGTCCAAGCATATAAGAGAAATGTGAAAAAACAATGATGCATAGAAATCCATGCAAAGCCCCTTTCGCAACATTAGGGAACTGCATTAACTTGTAAACACAAGTATCATGAGATAGCATAGTCAGATGGAAGAAGAAAAGCAGACTTAAGGTGATAGCATGGTGAGCATCATAATCATGTATAGAGTGAAATTAATGAATCATTGGTCAGGAGTCCTTGTCAAACAACTGAAAAGCATTTACATGGAACCCAAAGTAGATAACAGGAAATTGTTGCATTTGAGGCAATTGATGCAGAAAAAACTATAGAAATTAAATATCACCTCATTCTGAGTAACTATTATTGCCCACTTTCAGAATTTGAAGTTGACTCAGTAAACCCAATTCAGCAGGTAAGCTTGACAGCTTGTTGTTTGCTACATGGATTTGATGAAGAGAAGTCAGAGTGCCCAATCAGAGTGCTTTTTAAGGCAAAGAAGTAAGCCTACAAAAGCATATTATGTTGATCAGCAAATCAGATAGGTAAGAAGACTAAAAGATTTGCATCACAAGTATAATACTTTTCTCTTATAGCTCCCTCACACTAGTCCAAACGGTGCAAGTTCACAAGTTATAATTACAGCAAAGGAATATGCATGCCAAGACTCTTTGGTCAAAATATAGCTCAAAATGCCATAAACAACCACTGGTAAGGCATGAGTAAAAAGGTCACAAATATGTCATGGAGATCATTTAGACAACAACCAGGTATTAGATCAAGTCATAACCTCACAACTATCAAAGAAATCAGACAATATCTATAGTCAGCAGACAAAAGCATGAATTTTGGCGACATTGAATGCAATGTATAGCCTGAGATACATAAACAGAGTTAAGAGATATGGAGAATCAATTTAGTCACGGTATTTTATAGTAGTTCCTTAACGTGGTCCCTGCACTTTCCTCAGTGTGGCCAAGTCTTATAGCACATAAGAGGTGGTTGACCTTAACTTCATTTGACAAATAGGGCAAGAAGAATTTCTACAAGATGCAGAGAAAAGCATAGCGCAAGCAAAGCTTGAGGCTTTTAGGGCTCAAATATCCTTGGATTGTGGGCATACCAAAGATGGGCTGGGGACATAATATTGCACTAAACAGGTCAATTGCAAGTTCTGAAAATGATGTAGACCCTGTGTTCCTCATTCAATCATTAAACACAACTCCGACCTTTTATTATTTACTGACTACTTTAATAAATGAACAAGAAATGAGATAACTATAAAGATCCAAGTAAAAAGTTAACTATTTTGGCTTTGAGAGAGAATCGTTAAAGACTTCAGAGACCAAAGACATTCCCAGTCAATTCCCTCATCCGAAATGTCATTTGCGTTCAAAAACAATTTCTACAGAAGGTAAACAAGTTAGAAAAATCGTAAAGTACTTATTTCACTTTGAAGTCAAGGAATCCGAAAAACAAATTACCAGAATATTTTTGATAACATGAAAAACTAGGAAAGCAGTTCACTAAATCAATTAACCAAACATCGGTAATACAAAAGAAACAATGAAACATACACTAAGAGAGGTCAAAGAACTGATTTTAGCAGGCGCTTCTTGAATAAAATTATTGCTGATGTCGAGAACTCTTACATGAGCCCCACAAGCCCAAACTTCTTCAGGGAAAGCCCGCGAACTTAAAGAGTACATGCATAAGTTGCTGGAATTTACTGCCATTAATACAAATTAATTGTATAATAAATCAACAAGAGAGAGGGTTAGCTTACAAGATGGAAGCTACAGCATCAGTAAATACAACAGAAGTCTATGTCCTTAACCATAAACACTTACAAGCCATTTAAGGAAAACATTCAGTACAGCATTTATGGCAATTTCGAACAGCAAGATAACTGGGCATCAAGGGAAATTTTGATGTGAATGCTAACCCATTATTTGTTATGAAGCAGCAAAATACAGGCTATAGCGTAAGATGGATAATCATATACTGAAGTTTCGAGCAGGTTTTGATCATTAGATATAATACAATTTTATGAAACTGGTATAACACAGATGGTGATTCTAAGACACAAGAATGTGTCTCCATTCAGACCATTGTAACAACTCGCTAGGTTTCAAATAATGGTGAATTTGTAGGCAACCCTGAAACAAAAGAACAATAAAGGATACACAAAGAGAACAATATGTTGAGCCAGTCACACTTGTAGGCTTCAGAAGTAACCTTGCCACAAAAGGCAACACACGGTAACTACTTAACTAGATGCTACCTCATTCATGTTCACCATTGAAAAGCCAGCATAAACTAGAGCCAAAAGATCAAACCTCAACTGGCACTCCAACAATGCTACTACTCCTGTGATCCTCCAATGTTCTGACTGACTTTTTTCAACTGTCATCTTTGGCTTAGAAAGCAGACTTTGATCGGACATAGCACTATTCCTTGAATTGGATGATTTAGGAACATTCTTGGTGATAGGGCCATCCTGCGGAAAGCTAGTACATAATCAAAGAAAAATAAAAGTGGAACTTCAGCTATTTCAGAACCAAGTAATCCTAGAACAGCAAAATAAGTACAACTCAACGCCATTGGCAATAGAAAACAAAAGAATTCAGAGATTCATCGGAAAATCCAATGGCGATGAAAATGAAAATTTCAAATGAGATATGAGATTACCCCTTGATGTAGACCTTAGAAGCTATCATCATCACCTTCGACCCACCCGCCACTTGCAATGACTTCAATCTCGACGCATTCGTCAGATCTTTACCTGAAAAAGAAACAAGTTGCAAACATCATAATCTCCTACGATTTATCTTCAGGGAATCAAAATCCTACTCGATCTCGCATCAACCATAATATAGCGAAATCCATCAGAAATTCGAAGAAACAAGCGACGTCTGGTTGTATGAGCAAGGGATGCGAGAAAGAAGGAACCAAGGCGTTGGTGAGGGGCTGGAGTAGGGACTTGATGTCCCACAATCCAGGGAGATGGCAAGGAGGAGAGTCCGGCCACCGAACTTCACGTGGATGTTGACCGTTGGAGAAGTGTCGGCGTTGTCTCTAGCCGAGTCCATCGTCCTCCCTCTTTTTCGGTGCTCGATCAGGATCGGTTCAATTTAATATGTTGGAATTGGGATCTATTTACCTACTCACTAATCAATTCAAATGTGAGGGCGGAGGGCTTTCTTTGTGAATATACCATTGTCAAACAATTTATTATTTATTATATTATCACTTTCAGCGTTTGGTTCGGGATCAATATCAGAATCATGTCTTGACCAGTCCATCATCCAAACACTAAAAAAATAGTCAAACTATTTTTACATTATTTTAAAAAATAAATTATTATACTATCCTTATATTTATTCATTCAAACTTCGATAAATAATATATCCAAAGTAGAAAAACTCAAAAAAAATTTAAACCATTCACTGGCCAGATTTGCACCCAAACACTAAAAATTTTACAAATTATTTTTTTGTACTTTAATCTTAATTTTAAACTTGAATTTGATCTTAATTCCGAACCAAACGGTGTCATTTTGTTGGAATTACATATTACCTCCTCGACTTTTCAGTATTTATATTTTTGTGCTAAAATTAGGAGCATATTTGGTATTTATATATTCCTCATAAAATCTCAATATTACTTACAGAGATATCCCTGAAAATGCTAAATAAGCATAGTAAAAAGAATTACATATAGATTTTTGTCTGCAATCTTCATATATCGCTTGTAAATCAGCTATAATTAGGTATTATAACAAATTAACTGAATAGTTTAATTCTCTCAAGTGTATAGATGTTACACGCTTATTGCTTTTAGTATATTATTTCAAGTTGAACTTTATATTGACCTAATTTCGTCTCTTAAACTTATTTAATTATTTACTCTTACTTTTTCATCCTTAAAAAAGCTCATATAAGAACTTCCTAAAAAAAGTTAACATTCTCAAGTGGATAAAAATGAACTTATTTTTTAGAATAAAAATAAATTCTCAAAACTTTTGATAAGTTTTCAATAAAATTCTAAATAAAAATTTTTAGTGCCACATGTGAACATGTGCCATAAATACAGTAACATATTAAAGGAGAAGGACATGAACTAATTGAAAATTAAAAAAATCAAAAGGAGTTTTCAGAAAATTTGAAAAATTGTTAGGGGTTATTGAAAATTTTCGAAAAAAAAAGTTATATAAATGGATTCAAGACACTGGCAACAGAATAGTTCACATTTTTGGAGACTAAAATGATAAAATAAAAGGTCTAAATCAATATGGCTTTCACAGAAATAAGACTGCAATTTTAGTTGGTCCTAATTAACAAATAAGAAAGTTTACTCATGTAGACATACACATAAACCCTAGAAAATGAAGGATCTTATCATTCAAATTCCAATTGCTCAGGCTTTCACGTTTGTAATATAATCTCATCAATAATTCCTATCAATTCCAGACCAATTGTTTCACTTAAAAGAGATGTCAGCTAATTAAATATAAGGGTTAATGGTGATTAAGAAAGAATAACAGAAAAGCTCCAAAAAGAAAGGGCCAAGAAAAAGCTCTAGATAGGCTAGGCTCCTATGGGAATGAAAGAAGGCAGGAAACAAGCCTGCCTCATTCTTTTCCATTTCCCTATAGTTCAAACCTCTCATCTATCAAGAATCTGGCATATAAACTAACGCCGAGCTCTATCCTGTTAAGTCTATCTTTTGATCATTTTCTTCCTCCTGGCTTCAACTCAATGGCCATGGAAGCCTACGCCATGAGTTACGAGGACCTCACATTGAACAATTTGGTTTTTTGTAACTCTAGTGATCATTATGTCTTTGGCATCAAACGATTTGATGCGTTCTTGAACTCAAAATTGTTAGACATGGCCAATCTTAATTGGTCATACAACGATGAAATTGATACTTGTTTTCCTTTGTTGCAAGATTCTTTTTCTTCTTCTATCCATAAAGAGATGTCTTTAAGTACAACAGAAATGTTTTCCAACGAGAAGGTTGTCACTCTTTCTCCCATGTTCTTCTCTAGCAGCAACAATAGCACAAATGTAGAGCAAGAGTTAGGCATGTTTCTTCTTCTGAAAACCTACAGCGAGGTGAAAGAGACTAACGCAATGACACTTGTAGAAGTGATCCATAGGCGAATTTCAGCAAAAGTTAGTGTTGTGGGCGCGCCAATGGAGTGACTACTATCAGTTGTTTGCTTAATTGTTTTCATTGTGTAGAAACCAAAGATTGTAAAAAAAATATATAAAAGGAATTTGCTTTTGTAAAACACGTTACAGTGAAGCCATTTCTCAAACATTATTTGTGAAATTTTTAGGTAACAATGTCTTGTGGGGTTCTATGTGAAATTTTGAGAATAGAGGACTATAAATTTTAGTATGTTCAAAGGAATGGGGGTTTCCTTCGGAAGCCACGCAATAGAAATGGCTTTTGTAATTGTTCACATTCCTATAAAATTTTTTGGATCAATTACATACAAATCTTTAAAATCTTATTAAATTATATTTTTTTTTAAACTTAAAAAATTACATATGATTTCTTAAAATCTTATTAAATTACATATTTCTCTTTGAAATTTAAAAAATCACATAAAACTCATCAAAATTTTTCCAAATTATATATTTTTCCTCCAAATTTAAAAAATAAATATTTTTTTTACATTACTAGATATATCGCAAAAATTTTATCATATATATAATATATCCTTAAAATAAAAAATATTTTGAAAAATATCTATCGTTTAATGTCATTTGAACTGAAATAAAAAAAAAAAAATACTTCTAACTAGGTGAAAAAAATTTTGATAGTTATGTTGTTATTATAAAAAACTCTCTTATTCGGTTGAAAATTTTATTTCATATTAAATTTCAACCTAAAATGTAAAATAACTATTTTACTTTTAGTTTAATTTAAACTCATGTTAATCTAATCTCGAATTAAATTTAAAACTAAAAGATAAAATAATAATTTTGTCATAACTTGATTTAAACTTGTTTCAGCTCAATATTAACTAAAACTAAGACTCAATTTGGGTTATATTTGAATCTAAACATAAACAAAATATAGAACTGATTTTTACACATATTCTCCACTAAGTTAATCTATATCCAATCAAAAATATCTTTATTTTTTATTTTAATTTAAATAATGTCAAACGATATATATTTTCTAAGTACTATTGATTTTAATGATAAACTTACATCCGAAAATTTTTTTTAATATATCGAATAACTGAATAAAAAATTATAATTTTTAAAGTTTTAAGGAGAAATATATAATTTGAAAAAATTTTCAAAAAATTATGTGCAATTTTTTAAGTTTCAAGGAAAAATATGCAATTTGGTAAATTTTCAAAGAATTATATGTAATTTTTAAAATTTGAACAAAAAATATATAATTTAATAAGATTTCAATGAGTTATATGCAATTGATCAAAATTTTTTATTGGCTTCAATTTACCTTTATTGCCATTTTAAGATGTCTATATAAATCTTAAAACATTTAAATGCCCATTTTGCCCTTGCTTACATGCTACACTAAGGGTAAATATGTGCTTTGGCATAATTTGAGGTTCCGCATGCACACATGCGCAAAACCAAATATTACTACAGGCTACATCACCTAGCCATTTTAGTTCTTGCAGAACATGTCCAAGGACCAAGATCCATGCAAATTGTCATTGTATCACAGTTACATACCTCTAGTTCATGTTTAGTTTCATATCCAATAATGCTAATCTGGTTTTGAGATTTAATACGGTAACCATCTAGAATGATAATCCCTACGGAGTCCTCTTAGTACCATGCAATGACTTGAATATACCAAATCTATATGCATTGCAACACTTTCTTTCATTACCTTAAAAAAAACCTTTAAATGAAAGAACATTACCTTTCAACCTACCAACAAAATCCCACAGCTCATCAGAGAGAAATTGGCCACCATGAAGCCATGCATTCCACCACCTTGGTTTCACATTCTGTCCCATTCCCTGTCCATTAAACAAAACAAACAAGTCACAGAGCTGAGAATATAAATACACACTTATTGGCTTTCTATGACCCTCCATCCCAACAATCTACCTTCAAGGGTTATCCCTAGTCTCCAGGTCTCGTTGGAAAGAACAACATGGCCACCCAGCAGCTCCCCCTCCTCCCCTTCTTGCTCTTTTTCTTCTTATCCAATGCCTCTGGATAACCCAGAACCTTCCTACCCAGAAAAGTGCCTAAGATAGCTGAAGAAGTAGTTGTGGAGGGTGTGGCCCTCTGCCAGCGCTGCAAGCAGGCTGGGGCACAGTCACTGACTGGCACAGGGCCCCTGCCAAGAGCCGCATTTCATGCAAGGACCACAAGAACAGGGTCAAGTATTACAAGGCCATCGAGACTGATAGCCATGGCTACTTCTATGCACCACTTGAAGGGTTCAATTCAGAAAGCAAAAAATACTATCTTGACCATTCATGCATGTACTGTGCATGACCATTCATGCATGTACTGTGCATTGGCTCTCATCACCAGATAAAACCTGCAACCTGCTCACCAATATCAACTCTGGGATTGAAGGAGCAGAGCTCAGAGATGAGCACAAGACAGCATTTGGGAAGAGATATGGGGCAGTCATTTACACTGCTGGGCCTTTGACTTTCCAGCCTGCTCAATGTCTTCCTACTACCCATTACTGAGGTTTGTTGCACAGTTGGTGAGTTGTGTTTCCATGCTCCTTTCTTGCTGTGTGTGTCCAACTGCCAGTAATTCAACATCCTCTGCCATGTTTGAATCTACTTGTTGTGCCTCCTCCATTTTGTAGTCCCAAACAGCTGTTGAAGCAATTCAGATTTAATTTAAGAATTCAATGTAACAGTGCATCCAAATTTTCAAGGAATAGTGATCTCATTAATGGCATATTTCAAACTTATGCATTTCATATCTTCACAATGCAGAACTGAAGACATTGAAAGCTTGCAAGCACATGAATTACTATCAATGAACAGTATGAAAGAGAAGAGAGCCCTATTTTTACCGGGCTTCAGCACTAAACCAGTAGTCTTTTAAGAGTCCAAATTGCGGTCACACTCGGTCGATCACTTCCAGACTGGATAGACTCCTCTAAGAAACTGATTCAGAAACAACGGTGCAACAAAATCACAATGTTTAGACCAAATGTGCTCCAAGAGTACAAGGTCACTACTCATAAAAAAAATGCTGATTTTGTCATGTACTCATCCCTACATTACCTACAAGAAAGGCAAAAGGAAAACCAAAATTAGATTATATACGGATAGCTAAAGGATGCTTGGTTTGAATATGTGAACACCATACTACTATCTTCATCCTTGGAGCAGCCTCATTAAACAATAAACGATGGCTTCCACAAGGTCATGATAGCTGCTGAGAATAGACCAAAATGCAAAAGTAGCTGCCTTGCAGTAATTACAGTCCACCTTCATGATGTCAGCTTACATCAAAGGCAATACAAGGGGCTTGCATTTCCAACAATCCCTACAATAAGCTCAAGGCATGTCAAAGCAGCCTTGTACATCTTCCATATTTTATCACTCTGGTCCTGATTCCCCTCTAGTATCAACAAGGACTCTAGTAATATAGAAACAAACATTCAAAGCACCTTCTTAACACTGAAAGACTTGAGATCAACTGAGATTGCTCTATCAGCTTTCCATACAACTTGGTACAGACTGATTTGAATTTCTTCATCACAAAACGACCGCCCCAACTCTATGGCTTGCATGTAGGCTCTTTTATCTCCCATCTAAAAAACAAAACCCCTTTATCTGAAGTTCAAATTATGCAACAATCAGTAGACTAAAAATGAAATCCATCATGAAATCAAAATATCATGAACTCGTAGCTCTATAATTCTCCTAATCAATTTCTAGAAAAATTTGAACCCAACGCAAAGCAGGATTATCTAGCGAAAAAGCAAAGTCAAATGATGTTGAATTCTATATCAACAAGCAGATATTTCCATTTTTCCGGCCAATGTAGCCCTACTGAAAACCCCACAGAACACTGAATCCTTTAACCTTGTTGACATATCCCGCCAATTGTCTGCAAAAATTTTGGTGCAGACTAAATCGCTCAATTCAAAAGAAACACACAGATCCAAGAGAAAGAAAACTGAAAGACATTCACAGATCGGCACGAACAAAGAACAATTATCCATTTAATTCAAACCAAAAGGCACAAACTATAACAATCACAGCATATAAGGAACGCTAGGGCTCAAAGCAACGCACTAGAATCAAAGAGATCGAAACCATATCCGCGATGGAACGCAAAAGAAAACCTAGATCAGAGGGGGAAAGCGGAACCTGGAGCGTCGATCGGGCGATGAGGAGCGGGTCCGCCTCCTCCGAGGCCGCGGGGTGGGGAACCCGGCGATCTAGGGCTCCGGCAAAGCTTCGGGATCGAAGAAGAAAGGTTTGATGGCGCGCCTTTATATCGATTTCTTGTTTCGAAATGTCGCCCAAAATTCTTGCATTTTACGCTGTGCCGCGTCACAAAGGCGAGCATCTCGTCTTGTCGTGGGGCTCGTGGCTTTGCCAAGCTGAGCCCATTGACCAGCTGGTTGACGCCCGTCAGCTTCCAGAATTAATTCACGCATTCTTGAACTGTACATTTTGAATTATTCAAAAAAATTGACGAATAAATCACGCACAATTTGCTTTCCTGGACGTATTCCCTTATCAGAGAAAAGCGCAAAACCAAAGGCAACAGTGCTAATCCAGTTAATGTCTATTTTTTATGCATATATAGAGTACATCAATGACATTCCAATAATCCCATTGATGTTAAACGACCAGCCAACAGTTATTTCATTGCATTCCAATAAAATCTGAGGACATCCATGACATAAAATTAAAACCAAAATTTGACAAAGGCAAAGTTGTTTCATACAACCCTCGAGAGCTCAACTTCAGCAAGAATTACACGAGATTGTGGTGCTTTTCCATAACTAGAATGATCAATGAAATTGACAAATACAATTGCTTCCAATTGCATCAGAGAGTTCCAAACTCAGAGCAATTTCACACCAGCATCCACAACAGAATCAATCACAGCCCTGACCTTGCCATGGTACTTTTGTTCCCTCTTCAGGAAAACTGTGATGGCAGGGATCCCCTTGAGCAACAGGCGCTCACCAAGTATCTTCCCAATCTTTGTAGCGGCTGCAACATCCCGAGTTGACTCCATGTTGGGCCGCAGTAGCTTCTCCTGGGAGCTAGCAGAGGCTGCGACTGTTGCTGTGGGACTATGTACTACTTGGGCATGTACATATTTGTTTGTGAAATGCATCTTAAGCACATAAGGCTTCAAGTAGTTGACAATTTTGGGTGGTCTAACTGGAGGTGGGATGACCATTATTGTTGTTTATGCTAAACAATGACAAATAAGATCAATTTACAAAAAATCAGATATGAGAAAAGGTCGGAAAAAAATATAATACATAAATCTATGTTTCTCAAAATTGATAAAGAGATGATTCGCTAAGACAAATTTCAAATATGATCGGACTTTCACAAAGTTCATTGGCATAGACAATATTTTCAGTAGACTAAACCACATTACCATTAGGGACAAACAATATTAACTTTACAATCAGAATGAAGTTGAGATCTGAATTTTGTTAACAAGACAAGCACAACCAATTAAATAGAAGAAAGGATGAAAATGAATTTCAAATTGAAGATGAACTGCACTTCATAGCTACATATGATTTCAAGATAGATAATTGACATGAAGTTCTAGTCATATCGAACATTTCTGACAAGCTAATATCAGGATAAGTAATAAATTCCAGCAACATTTTCGCAGAGTATCTAAGATCAAAGTAAACTATAATCAATTTTGAGATCAATTATCATTAAGGTGATTCATTGGGCTGATTATTGATTAACACAGCGTCTCAGCATATTCACAAATCACATTTCAGAGTCCAAAGCAATGGGATTTAACACTTGGAAAAAAAGGGAAAATTATTGAGTCTCTACATTCAAATTACAATCACACTCAGCTAACGTCTAAAATAATAAAAAAGATGCTTGCTTTCTCCAGAAATAACGCTAAACCCTAAATATACCGCAGAAGCGAAGAAGACGATCAAAGGAAGAAATTAAGGAAAAAAAAGGGAATGGATTACACTGCGGGATGAGGCTGTTGAAAAGGACGACCGTCGTCGAGATCGGCGAGCACTTCTACGCGATCGAAGAGAAGCTAAGAAATTAACGAGTAGAAGATCGCTGGTCGTCGGAGTTCGAGAACGGGGGTGGTGAAGCAGGTTACGCTGCTAGGGTTTCAGAATTATAAAATAACGGGTCCGAAGTGCTTCGAAACCGTTTCTGCTCAATTCCAAAACGGGTCCTAAGCCGGACCCGTTATTTAATCGTAAACGGGTCGATCGGACCCGTTTTCCATTTCGGGATATTGATGTGTAAGCAACCTCCTTGGAAAATTTCATAATTCGACAAGCGCCTGTCCTTCCTCGCGGCAGAGGGTGTTGTCGAGGGAATGGGGTGGGAGACGAGGAGGGGAGGAGGGGGCAGACGTGGTCGAGGCACCCCCGGAGGTAAGTTGCCGGGAGGGCGTTGAAGGTGTGCTGGTAGATGATGGAGCGCATCGGAAAAGGGGCTTCGAAGCGAGCGACCAAGTAATGCAGCTTGAGGCTGAAGGGGTTCTCCTCGTAAACGAGGTCCTCCTCGCCAGGAGGAGATCGTCGGAGACGGAGAGACGATCGTCGATGTCGAGGCGGTCGGCACTATCTCCATCGTCAGAGATCCCGACTGCCGTTCCTTTCGCATACCCTAACCACAAGAGAGAGAGAGAGAGAGAGAGATTGGCACTGTCTGTGCGCGAACACCACGAAAAACAAGCCTGCACACCTCTTTTAATTCGCGCATTTCTTAATTATACATTTTGAGTAATTATTCAAACAAATTGGCCAATGTAGATATGATTTTAGCCACATTTAAAACCTGAAAAATCAAGAAAATGCAACTCATTAACTCAATTTTTTTATTTTAAAATATTTCTGAACTAATTATATACGTTCGTGATAATGAAAGAAAATATCATAATAATCTTTTTTTGCTGTGGAAAAAATTTGAATTTTAATATTCATGTTTCAAAAAATAATTGCAAAAATAAAACATGGATATTGGCCACGCAAAAATCTCGTATACACCTCCCAATTAATGAATTTTCAGGACCTTTGAGTATATATACACGAAATGCTTTCTCTGCTTTTGCCTCTGTTTCTTCGTCCAGTGCAAACGGCTCAAGGCATTCTATAACTCTCCTGCCAAGTGGCATTACTCGGGAAAATTTTGCTTGGTCTGTGAGTTAGCTTTACCTCGAGCTCGGTTGCAGAGATCAATGGTGTCACTATGGTTGGGGTCGAGGCAGAGAGCTGCCTCGCAGTCTCGCAATGTTGCAGCAGGATTTCCGGTCGAGCCATAGAAGGCAGCGCGGAGGTGAAGCAGCTAGAGCTCTGTTTTGAAAGATATCGGCTTTGAGAGCTCTGATATTGTGTCTTCCTCCCGACGCTCATCCATCAAAACTGCAGAAGCAAATTCAAAATGTTAACAATTCTAGTGTCAAAGTAACCGTCAAGAGAAAAGGAGAATATAAAGGTGCAGAAAGGAATGCCCAGGGAATCGAGATATCCACTTCTCTAGCATGATTGAAATCATTTCAGATTCATGAACGGAAATGGCAAACAATGAATTTTTTTCTCAATGTAATCATTTACCTACTGTTCATTAAACCGGATTATTCATCAATAGACTCAAGCTAATATGACTTAAATCAACAAAAGTGAAGATAATTCAGGAATCCAGACATGCAAAACAGGGAAGAAAATGAATTTGGCATCATGCAATAGTGTTGTGCACAGACATTTGCTTTATTGTTCATTCGACTAGATTATGTTTGCAGCAGATTAACACATATAAATTAACCAACATGTAGTAAAAAAATAAAAAATGCCAAGCATTTATATAGACCAACAATGAAAACAACCTGCAGCCCTGTATCTGTAGGGATATCTTCTGAGTAGATCAATTAACGTTGCCATGTAGAGGTCATTTTTTGCCACGTCCCATTTGCAATATTCTGAATGCTGCTCATATGCCGAAGCATTATTTTTGTCTTTCTCAATGAGCTTTGTCATCTCATCATAAGCAGCTTTTTTCTGATTTTTAAGATAATAAACCTGTGCGAGGCCCCGATGTGCATGCATGTGCTTTATTTTAAGTGCCTTCTTGTAGCCCTCTGCTGCTTGATCTAGCATGTCAGTCTACATAAATGCTCCCCATATTATTATGCGCCTGGCAAGATGTTATCAGGGCAATTATAAACATAGGTGAGTAGTGATTAACAAATTGAATTGAAGACAATTTCATCTTGCATTCCATGCTTGCCCTTTCCGGAGATTGTCAGAAGCACAACTAGTAGCCTGCTCAAGCAGCTGGATAACATAAGCTGATGATGACCGATCCATACTTGTATCTGCTAGCGCATATGCTTTTAGAAAGAATGCTCCAAATGACCTTTGAATAGAAATAGAATCCTCTGCCTTGGATAGTACTTCTTCACGGTGGCCAGTGTCATATAAAATCCATCCTTCATAAACAAGTTTTTCATGTTCATGTGCAGAATGATTTTGAGCCAGGCGTAGACTATTCATTGCAGCTTTTTGGCAATTTAACCTAACATAGAAGTGAGAAACAGTTCCATTGAGCATTACACAAGCTACCATTGAGAACCACGATCTATAACTAGAAATTCATAACAAAATTTAAATTAAGAAATATTGAATATAGTTTGGAATGACAAGATGTAAGGATCCGTGGCCTAACAAAGAATGCGTTCGAGAATGTCTTCTCAAATATTATAAATGATCAAGGATTACATTTCACTTAATCAAAGTCCTAGAGATTCATTTAGTTTCAACATCCTTCTTGTGTATTGGTGTTGGGATTTGCGGCAAAAGTTTCACAGATCGCCTTTGCGTCAAACAACATAAGAAACGAGAAGTAATACAAGATAAAAGAAAATAACAAGATAAGACAACGGGAGATCCACTATCAATAGATAAAGGCTTTTACAAGAGTTTACAAGAAGGACTTCACTCTTTCTTACTCAACTAAACTCTTTCTCCAAGCCTCGGCAACACCTCCACCTTCAGAGAGAATCTCCAAGAGAGTACCACGAGAAACCACCACGAGAGACCACCGAGAAGCACTAGAAAGACCCACACACGAGAGCCAACACTCTCTCTCTTTCTCTTCTCTCTATTTTCTCTATTCCTCTCTCTCTATTTCTCTCTAGTTCAATCTCTATACTAGCCACTCATAAGCCCTATATATTATAGTATATTTATAGACTCTTATTGGGTCTGAGTTTTACACAATTACAACTCCTAATAAAATAAATCTAAATCCAACTTTGGATTCATACTTTAACTCAAACTCTAATTAGAGTTCAAGACATCTAAAACTCAACAATCTCCACCTTGGCTTGAACTCGAGTGTGCCATCATCACGAATCTTCAGCCGTCATCTCTCATCCAACCCCTACCCTTGGGCTACTAGCTTATTCAGCTAATTTCAAGATGTGAACTCGAGCCAACCTCGAATTTATTCTTCATGCCTACAGTTTTGTACTTTTGAAAGCTTTTTGGATGACCTGTGTCTGTTGTTGTAGTAAAAGTAATTTGAGAAGACATCAAATTACTCCGAGTATCATGTTTCCTCTTCATTATTGTAGCCATCGGAACTCCACCTGCAATGGTGTTTCCTATCAATCGATAAACATTGTCGCACTTCTCACCTTTCATCAGGATTTTAATACCACGTGTCACCTTCATGACTCCATCTCTTACTGAATAATTACAGCCTTTTGAGTCCAGTACACCAAATGAGATTAGATTCCTTCGCATCTTGGGGACATGCCTCACCCCAGTAAGAGTACGAATCGCTCCATCAAACATCTGGATTTTGACTGTTCCCACACCGACGATCTCACAGGCTGAATTATCGCACAACCAAACAGTATTTTTCTTTTTATTCTCCTCATAAGAAGTAAACCAATTCTTCCTATAGCAAATATGATAAGAACTACCGAAATCTAAAACTCACTTACCAGAAGTGTCGATTTCTGCGGATACTGCAAGAACATCTCCATCCGCACTATTATCAGAAGTATCATCTGCTATTGTCGTCGTCATATTGGAGGACTCTATTTTCCCACGTTCAGGGCAATACCGTCTAATGTGGTCATACTTCTTACATGAATAGCATTGTACTTTCGCCTTCAATTTTGATTTGGACCGTTGCCTGCCTTCTCTACGCTCTCTTAATCTTCCTCTTTCGTGAGTCACCAATCCTTCACCAAACTCCATATTAATGTTGGAGTTTCTTCTTCTCTCATTAGAAAGAAGACTAGTTGTCACATCTTCCATCTTGAGAGTTTCTTTACCATAAAGAATTGTGGTCACAACATGATCGTATGAAGCAGGAAGAGACATCAAGAGAATCAGCGCTTTATCGTCCTCTTCAAACTTCACATCAACTTTCAGTAAATCATTGATAATCTTATTGAAAGCATTTAGACGATGTAATATAGTTGTACCTTCGCTCATACGCAGTTCGTACAACTGTTATTTCAGATAGAACTTGTTCGTGAGGCTTTTTGACATGTACAACTTCTCGAGTTTTGTCCAGATGTCCATCGTCGTCTCTTCGTCAATGACATTGTACAAAACTTCATCAATCAGGCTTAGAATAATTAAATTTAATACCTTTTGATCTATCTCCTCCCAGTCTTCATTGCTTATCTTGACTGACTTCTTTTCTTTTCCCTCTAATGTCTTTTGTAGACCTTGAAAAGTAAGAACTGCCTTCATCTTCTTTTGCCATAAGGCAAAATTTATCTTGCCGTCAAACTTCTCCACCTCGAGTAAGGACTTTGCCATCTTGGTTGTTTACTCCTAGGCTCTGATGCCAATTGTTGGGATTCGCAGCGAAAGTTTCACGAATCACCTTATTCTCAAACAACACAAGAAACGAGAAGTAATACAAGATAAAAGAAAATAACAAGATAATACAACGGGAGATCCACTATCAATAGATAAAGGCTTTTACAAGAATTTACAAGAAGGACTTCACTCTTTCTTACTCAACTAAACTCTTTCTCCAAGTCTCGGCAACGCCTCCACCTTCAGAGAGAATCTCCAAGAGAGTACCACGAGGAACCATCACGAGAGACCACCGAGAAGCACTAGAAAGACCCACACACGAGAGCCAACACTCTCTCTCTTTCTCTTCTCTCTATTCTCTCTATTTCTCTCTTTCTATTTCTCTCTAGTTCAATCTCTATACTAGCCACCATAAGTCTTATATATTATAATATATTTATAGATTCTTATTGGGTCTGAGTTTTACACAATTACAACTCCTAATAATATAAATCTAAATCCAACTTTGGATTCCTACTTTAACTCAAACTTTAATTAGAGTTCAAGACATCTAAAATTCAACGTATTGGTGTGGTAAACTCTTTTTGTTGTTACATGCCCCATAGGACATCCATTTGAACTCTACTTTGATAAATGTCAGATACATGGAGGTGAGATGACATTACTTCAGAGTCAAAATTCATCACCATATCCATCTGATGTTTTAAGCACGGCCCTCATGATAAGTTCTTCAACTAATGTAACCATGAATAAAATCCTGATTAAAGCTTTTTTCCCCCTCTTTTGTGAAGGAAAGAAATTACGGGCTGAGCTCCTTAAGACAATTTGTAAGGGTGTGAATTTATGAACACCTCCAATTTTACTGCCACTTCGATGCCAACGTCTTCCCAATGCACTTGTCAGCCTCACATCCCTGTTGCATCCCAATATTTCACCTAGCATCAAGATGTTCAGCTACCTAGTTGAAACAGTTGAAGTAAACTAAACTATTTCAATAGCCATTCTCAGCACATCATCAATTGAAATTGTCAGATAAAAAGAATTAAGGAAGGAAAAAAAAAACATGCAAGTTCAAAAAGGTATTTTATCAGAATTTCTATTAGATTGGACTTTATACCTTAGTAAAAGAAGAGATTGCTGAAAATGCAGACTGGTGTTTCCAGGCTCCTTCAGCAACAACCGATGCACCACAGCAAGCCAACCGATATCATAAACAGCTGACCACCGATCATAAAGCTGGATCCAACATTCCGCCATATCGAGCTGATGTAGTCTCTGCTTAAGAATCTCAATCATCTGGTCCCCGTGCAACTTACCATGAAACATCATATAATTTGGATCCAAAGTCATTAGCGCCCCTATATCTTGCAACGCACTCTCATAATCCTCGATAGCAAGAAAGAACCAGGCCCGGAGCTCAAGACAGTCAGCCGACACCTTGAACCTAAGAATCTTGTTAATCTCCGCAATGGCTGCACTAATCTTATTATCCTCCATCAGAACAATTGCTCTATACTTGTAAGGGTAAGACAATGTTGGATCAAGCTCCGTCACAGTGTTCAAGTCCGCCATCTTCTCCTTCCGAATGCAGTACAACGACCGCTCCTTGTACATCCACCCAGTCGGAGTGCACTCGGAGAAGAGAGCATTCGTCTGCTTATAAGCTGCATACTTGCGCCCCTTCTTGTACTTGGCCCTTGCAACACCTATTTGAGAACACAAATGCCCCGCAGAGACGGCTTCTTGAAAGAAACTCTGTACATCCTTGTATTCCTGCCTCTGTAGCATCACGCATCCCGACTGATGCAGAGCAAGCAGCTTCTGCCACTCCGGCGCGGCGCTCTCATTGAGCCGCTCGAGCAGCATCACCGTTGTGTTCGACCGCATCTCCGCCTCCATTGCCACCTGACTCAAGAAATAGTACAACGCAAAGGAGGTGTGCCCGGCCTGAGCCAGCTTCTCCTTCCCTTCCGGACAGGATCCGCATTATCTCCGGCTCCTGAAGCGACCACGGTAACGCTCTCAGGATCGCCTGCAAGCATGCGGCGGCTAGCAGATACGCTGTCTCTTTGGAGCGGAGGAGGGGAAGGAAGTGGGACTTGGAGGTGGCAGGATAGCCGGGGGCGGCGACGGCGGTGAAGAGCGGGGAGGCTTTGCATCCCTCCACCAGATTCAGGCTGCGAAGGGTGGTGAAGATGTTGTTCTGCATGGTTGGAATGAGGGCGAGCTCGTCGGAGAAGAATGCAAGCACCACCGCAGAAGATGACGGAGCTGGAGGACGGAGCGAAGGTTTTTCTTTTTACTTTTACTATTTTCTCTTTATTGGTAGAATTTGGACGAAAAAAAAGAAAAAACAGAAAAAAAAAAAAAAATTGTGGGGGAAGAGGTTGGAGGATAAGGACGACAAAGAAAAAAAAAATGGAGCTCCTCTGCCATTTTTTTTTTTTTTCGTTTCGTTTTTGAGTTTTTATTTTGAGAAAATTTGCTGCTTTCCCGCAATTGTCACGGACAGACCACAATAATTGGGACACGCTCAACGTTCCGAAAACTAGATCCCGTTACGACAGGGGCATTATATAATTCCGAACTTGTTTACTTAATTAAAAATAAATAAAAGTGATGAAAAATAAAATTACTTTTATTTATTTATTTTATTTAAATTTACTAAAAAAATTTTAACTGTTAAATTATTTCCTATCACTTCGACTGAAAAATAAAAAAATTTAAATTTTATTTCTTTATTTTATTCAGAGTACTTTTTTAAAATAAATTTAATATTTTTTTAAAATTAAATAATATTAATAATTTTCAAAAAATAATATATTTTTAAAAATAATTACATGTTTAAAAGCTAATCACTTTCAATTAGTTTTTTAAAAAATAACAAATAATTACATGTTTTAGTGCTAATTTTAGAAAATTATTTATTTTATCACTATTAGTAAAAAATCATTTGTTTGATATTATAGATTTACAACAATCATATTTAAAATATTTTAATTTAATTTAATTTTATCGATTAAATTAATATAAAAGATTAATTATTTTCATTTAATTTTATTTCGAATAATTATAATTATTGGATAACCGGTTTAATAAAACTAGATTTTAAATTCTTAATTTTATAAAATCGAATAACCAATTTTTCATAAAAAAATTTAAAAAGTTATTTTTAATATTAATTTCATAATTATTTAAATTAAAATTAAAATAGCATACTTTAAATTTTTATATTTTTTTAATTTGTAAAGTTAAATTAAAATTAAATTTTTTTAAATATTTTTAATTAAGTTATTTTTTTATAAATTTATAATATAAAATGAGTTATTTTTTTTTATTAATAATCAAATATGCACCTTTTCGTAAATTTATATTATTTATTATATTATTAAAAATTATTATACATACTCAATCAAAGTTCTTTTTAATTCAAATATCCGAGAGTTTGTTGGAGGCCCTACTCGCTATTCAGACTTGTTTTATAGATAAATGATTATATAAGAATAATCTGAAATTTAAGGCATAGTCAATTTAGGTTGAAACAATATGAGATCGTTTGATCTCAGATCAAAATTAAGTTTAAGTTAAAAATTAAAATTAAAATATAAAAAAGTTAAATTTTTTGTGTTTAAATGCTAATATGACTAGTTAATGATTTAGATTTGTTTATATTTTTATATCTTTGGATATATTATTTATTGAGATTTAAATAAATAAATATAAGAATGATTTTAATAATGAATAAAAATAGTCTAATTATTTTTTTAATTTTGAATGATAGGTTGTTCAGTACAGAATGATTTTAATACTGATACGGAATCAAAAAAGGTTCTTGTTGGGCGGGAGTTTGGGCTCTCACAATTTTATGTGCTGTATCGTATTGTAATGCATAGTTATGTATTTAGATATATAATAACACATGTGATTGATACATTATAGCGAAGAACCAAAAAACAAGTTGCTGGGATTATGTCACCGCATGCATGATGATGTTGTCTTGGTCGGCGAACAAGTTTGAGCAACGTGATCGGCTTGTTCCCCGACCGGGATTGCATTTAGGGCTTGTTTGTTTGGATTCCCGGAACCGGGAATCGGAGGAATGGAGGGAATTGAGAGCCCAATTCCCTCCATTCCGGCGTTTGTTTCAATTCCCCGGACCGGAATCGGGGGAATCGGTTATTTCCCAATTCCCCCGATTCCCCGTTTTAATTCCCTCTCAAAATCAACGGAAAACGCCGATTCGGGATTTCAATTCCCGGTTACTGTAGCACGCTCGGTTTCGTCGATTTCCCCTCCCCCCCACGCCCCCCTCGTCTTCTCCACCTCGTCTTCTCCGCCGAGCTCGTCTTCTCCGCGCCGAGCTCGTCTTCTCCGCCGAGCCTTCTCCGCCGAGCTCGTCTTCTCCGCGCCGAGCTCGTCTTCTCCGCCGAGCTCGTCTTCTCCCGCCGAGCTCGTCTTCTCCGCCGAGCTCGTCTTCTCCCCCGAGCTCGTCTTCTCCGCCGAGCTCGTCTTCTCCGCGCCGAGCTCGTCTTCTCCGCCGAGCTCGTCTTCTCGTCTTCTCCGCCGAGCTCGTCTTCTCCCGCCGAGCTCGTCTTCTCCGCCGAGCTCGTCTTCTCCACACCGAGCTCGTCTTCTCCACCAAGCTCGCCTTCTCCGCTGCCCTGAATCAGTGTGCCGGAGTGCCGGAGCGCCTGCCTCCCACGATTCGAGAGCTCGTCTTCATCAGAGATGAGAATAAAATCACTGTTGAATTTGTATTTGCATCGGATGACCTGACCACAGTGAAGACAAGAGCAGACAACTCCGGAAAGTTGGGGGCCTTCTTCAGCATGAGTCGAAGCCGAAATTTGTCCAGACAATCTTTGGCGAGTTTCGAATTGGCACTTGCTCTCAAACCTTGATGGCATTTCGGTTTTGCCAATGAAATTTGAAACTAGGCGCGATAAGAAGCCTCCCACGGGTTGGCACTAACTTGATAATAGGACTTGTTTCTGTTATTCACAAGGATTGTTTGGCGTGGTAGCATGGTTGTCTATTCAACTTGGGTGGATTTTTGTATTAACTTACTAAGATGTATTTTCTAATATATTATGGAATTGATCAATTCCATTCGTCAACCAAACAACGGAAAGGAATTGACCAATTGCCAATTCCCTACAGTAAATACTCATCCAAACACTGTAATTATCTAATTTCCTCAATTCCTTCAATTCCCTGGAATCACTCAATTCCTACGATTTCACAATTCCTAAACCCGGAATCCAAACAAACAGGCCCTTAGGGTTTTCCGCGCTTACCCCCTTCAAATATTTCATATTTACAAGTTGGCCCCTAACATTTCTAAAATTACATTGAATTATCCCCCTTTTTTTTATTTTAAAACCATCAAGACTCTTTCCCACCGAACTATCTCTACTCGGTTGACATTTCATAACAGTGAAAAATGGGTTTATGGGTAAAAACATTGAAATATTAAGGAGTACTACGTAAATATAATGCTTTCCGAGGGGGGAAACATAAAAAAAATCTCTTCTATTTATCTGGTAGGGTATGCTGCTGATATCAGTCAACCACCCCGACTCACATACAGTGAACACGTGGCGTGAAAATTATACGTAAGCTAATGACTTTTCAAATGGATAAGTGCAAGTACTAATTGAAGGCTTTAGTTGAAATACAGGGTTAGATGTGAGATTAGGTCGGACAGCTGCCAGCAACGTGCAAGTCAAGCATTCAACAGTTCGGCGTATGGTCCACAAACAAACTATTCAACTTATTAGGAATTTGGTGAATATCAAAACTTCTTTACTCCTGACTTTAAATGTAAATATATTATTATTAAAATTAATATAGTAAAAAAAATATATTTAGATTGTATTGGATGGTAACCTCCAAAATTGCTTAAGCGTTAATATTTATAATAAAAATATTCAAGATATGAATATTAATAAGCTTAGGTGGCAAAAATTTCATGTAGCTTTGAACATGGCGGCTATGGAATAAATGGTGTAATTCTCCACGGCGCCATCGATAGCTCGCATCAAACCCCACCTCCCACCGCTCTTCTTTCTCCTACGCATTCCATCTCTCCCTCTCTTCTTTCTCTGTCTTCTCTTTGCTTTGCATGTTTCCCTCCCTTCCATCCAATCGCCATTACACCTAATCCCAACACATGCCCATGCATGCAGAGCCAAGAAAGAGAGAGAAACAAACACTTGTCTCCTTGTCCTGTTAGGGTTAGGGTTTTTGCCGCTCTTCTCTTGTTCCTTCTCCAACGACCTCTGCCAGATGTGATGATACTGCTTTGGGATGACAACCTAACTCTTGTAAGAATTATATTAGATTTTGAGATTTATCCTCAAGATAGAAAGAATAGAGGAATGATGGGGGGCAATTGTTCCGAGAATTATCTTAGATTTTGAGGTTTATCCTCAAGATAGAAAGAAGAGAGGAAGGATGGGGAGCAATTGTTCTGAGAATTATCCGAGGAGACTGTTGGAGGAGGAGGATGAAGAGGAGGATGGAGAAGGGAACACTGGAAATGGAGCTTGCTCCAGCAACAGCACCGTGGAGCAGAGCGAGAGGAAGGCGTGTGCCGGATGGGTGAGGCAGTATGTCCGGTCAAAGACGCCGAGGCTGCGTTGGACGCCGGATCTCCATCTTAGTTTCGTACGCGCCGTCGAGAGGCTCGGCGGTCAAGATAGTGTGTTTTCTTCTTTTGTTTGATATGCTTTTTTTTTTTCTTATTTATGAGTGAATCTGATTTTGATTTGCTTTTTTGCTTGTTTTGATTTGGGGGGAGAAGAAGCTACGCCTAAGCTTGTGCTTCAACTGATGAATGTCAGAGGCCTTAGCATCTCTCATGTCAAGAGCCACTTGCAGGTGATTCTCTCTCTATGCTTTGTTTGGCAATTAAGTGAATCTGTGAACTTGATTTGGTAGTATTGGTTTTGTTTGTCAGATGTATAGGAGCAAAAAGATCGATGAAACCAGCCGAGTTACCATGAGTTCTCAGACTGGTAATCACTCAGATTCCTTCTTCTTCTTGTTATTTTTCTTTTCTTCTTCTGCTTCTTCTTCTTCTTCTTCTTCTTCTTCTTCTTCTTCTTCTTTCTCACAAAAAGTTAGGGTCTATATATTTCTATCAATTAATTTGCAGTTGAAGGAAAAGAGAGAGAGATGTACAACCTCAGTCGACATCCGACTTTTCAAGGTCTCAATCAAAGCACAATTACTATCTCAAGGTGCGCCAAGTCCTTCATGGATTTCATTTCTCTTCTATAGTTATATATCCTGTTCTAATTTGGTTATATGAACTGTGATCTGATTCATACTAGATATCACATGTATCCATGCAGAAGTCATGAATATTGGGGGATGGAGCGATACTTGGGCGGAGCCATGGAGACGAACATGGTGGCAGGATCTTACGACTCAATGACTGGGATGATCTTTGGAGGCAGCCATGAAGTAACAGGCAACCACAATTTCCATTTGCGCAGTAATGGCCCCCATCACCAAGCACTTGGTGAACTACATGAAGAGCCAAAGGAGTTCCAATTGTTTCAAGTTCACATACCTGGAAAGTCCCGCAGACTATCAAGAGAGATGGATACTTCAGATAAAGAACAAAGAGTTTCGTCTGCGAGCCAGGAAGATCATGAAACAGTGAGATGTGATCATGAGATCGATTTAAATCTATCGCTCAATATCGAAGCACGCAATGACAAAAGGCAAAGGAAATGGAAGGATGAAATTGACAGAAACTTAGCCCTCTCCTCGTGCTCTCCCTCAAAGCAAGAGAGAATTTCAAGAGATATAGAAAAAGATGAGGGTGCAGAGCTTGCAGGAGTGACAAGTACTCTAGATCTCACTATATGAGTGCCCTGTGGTGAGATCTTTTGTCACTTGCTAAAGGAATAAGTTAATAAAAATTTTCTCCTAAGTTTTGTTTACTTTTTGTCCTCATTAGATTATTTATTTGCTTCTCCAACTTGATGAACCTTACAAATATTTGCACATGTTGTTTGACTGAACCTTTGTCTGTTGATTTTTCTTGTTCATTGATCAATCATGTAATGTGAATATCGGAAGCATCGGTTGCCATTGACTAATTAATCTGGCTTCTTTATAATTCAATGGATCAAGGTTTTTCTTCTTTTTTTCTCTTTAATTATGCTCTAATGTAGTGATCTTTTTCTTCCATTCACGCATTGATGAAACGTGAGAATCACATTGTAATTTTTTCCTTGGATACTATTTCATTTATATCATTATAGGCAAGAAGGAAGGGAAATGGAGTTGAAGAGACAGAAGGGGAATTTTGCCCGAGGATCAATATACTAGCTGTAGTGTTCTTTCTCTGATGTAAAGATTAGTTTTTGACCTAGCTTACTTCTTCAGTGTTAGAACATACTTCCTTCTTATAAATCTTTACGTTTCAATGTAAGCAGTGCAGATAGTGTTTCTCCTCGCTCTTGGTGATGTACCGGGGCTTCTTGTGCGCCGCATATGATAATAGTATATGGAAGTATCTTCTTCTTCTCTTCCTTTTCTTTCTTTCTGAATCATGTAATCGCGAAGCGATCTGAAAGAAAACAAAGTCAATGACAACATTCTTCTATGCTCCGCTTGCGTTGAGACTGAGAGGATTCTCGCAAGAAGCGAAAAACATAGGGCATACGACGAACAGAGAAGGAAGAGCAACATGGATCAATTTCATTGTGACAAGCAGATGCAGATGTCAACAATACAAGAGCAGAAGGTTTTCTCGTTTTCAATATGTGCAGGCAGGAACTACGCAATGTGGCGTGTCGAATTGGTTAGACTGTGGGGCTATATCATGGCAGGATTTTCTTGTATTTGTTAGAAAATTCGTGCCATGGTACTTGACTTTGGTCGCCAATCATTTGCAGAGTTTTGACTTCGCATGCAGTAGATGGATGACTGTAGACATGACGCTCTAGGTTTCATCATCCTTGAGAAATGGGTACGAGTGTTCCGAATAAACCAATCAAATCCAAGTCAAATAATCAATTTGGTTTAAATTATTTGATTTTTGGTTTGATTTAATTTTGAAAAATAAAAAATTTGATATTCAGTTTCGGTTTTGATTTTTGAATTTAAAAAATCATAAAAATCGAACTGAATCAAATTATATATATATATATATATATATGTATATAGTTTTAGTTTTGGGTTAATCGGGTCACAGCTTATAACTCATAAGTCATCCTACCCTAATCTTAAATCCCCAAGTTCTGAACTCCAGATCATCATTCTCCTGCATCCCCAATTTCTCAACCTGCAGCTGCACCATGTCGGAATCAGAGGTTTCAGCGCGCGATCATCATGGTAAGAAGAGTTCGGAAGTTCTCCAGCAACCTGACATCTTTCAATCTTCAATAATGTGACATTACCCGTCGTCCACCCTCCACCTGAGTCCCGATGCCTCAAGATCTCTCTGTGACCGGCCTTCAGCGCTCCTAGCTTCAATATTTGATTCTTCTACAATAGCATCATCAGGATCAAGCTGTAATGTGAGAGGATTTATAAATATAAAATTTAATTGAGTTTTGTGAAAATCAAAATAGGATTTTTTTTATTTCATATGATTTTATTGTTAGATAATCAGGATTTTATGAAAATCAAGTTGCTCCATGCTTACTGCCTTTTGTTTTGTTTGGTATTTTTGTAAAAATTAATTTATTATTTTTGATCTTTTGAGTTTGATGTGGGTATGCTCAATTCGGTCCAATAATCATAGAAAAGCAAATTTTATGTATCATGTAACAAATTTTTCCAGCATAATATATTTTGAAGACAACGTTGTCGTAGTTTGATCAGAGATTATAATGACCAATCAACAACTGAAAGCAGCAATCTTCCTAGATAAATAATTTTACATGCCATTCTTAGGTATTTGGCTAAGTAATCTTCCTACAACACTCAGTCCTAGTCCCAAACTCCCAGTATTTTTATCATTGTTAATAATTTATATCAAGTTATGCCAAGGAATCTAGTAACATTAGTGTTACAAGTTATGTAATAAGGCAAAATTTTTTGGCTGCTTATATGTTACAGAAGCCAAATTTGAGCCTAGACATATACAATACATTTCCTATTTCACAACCAATAGATTTCACATTTGTTGGCTAATAACTATTTTCGGATGCAATTATTGTTTTAGGTTTTAGATCTATTGGAAGATACTTGTAGGGATTGCTTGATAATAGAATGGTCATTATTTACAAGTTTGATATATCTTTCAATTTGTTTTCTCTACGTCTATTCAAAATTAATTTTTGATTCAGTATTTTGGTTGTATTTTTTGTTGATAGATATTAAACGAGAATGATAGTCATGAACTTCCAAACACAAATCTAAGTATTCCAAATCTAACGACAAATTCAAATTTTCAAAAAAGCTCTACGCATATGGAGTTTCAAACGATGATAATGCATTTGCATGTATAAAGCTTTCGATTTCAAGAAAAAGAATGACAACACGATCAGTTGTATGAGAGCATTTCGCAAAATTCATAACGCCGGATAAGTTAACCAAAGCTAGATACAATTATTATGTTAATGAATGCTTTTGTGATTCAAAAAGAAATGATACTTCTTCTTGTAAGAATCACGTGAATCAATACAAGTAATACTCATACAATGTTAGTACACATCAAACACAACTTACTATGCAACTTATGCAAAAAGAAATAGAAAATGATTGTGTGCTAACTAATTGGAAGTTTGATCAAGAAAAAAATTAGAAGAGCATTGACATACATGATTGTTATAAATGAACTACCTTTTAGTTTTGTGGAACATGAAGATTTTTAATACTTTATATCTGAAGTTTATCCTAAATTTTGAATGTCTTTATACTGGACTATGACTAGAGATTATTATCAATTCTACCATAATGAAAATGTAAAGTTAAAATAATATTTTCAAGAGACCAAATAAAGAGTTTGCTTGACCACTGATACTTGAATCTCGATTCAAAAAATAAACTATATGTGTATCATAGCACATTATATTAATATTGATTGAAAATTGAAGAAGAACTTTTTAAACTTTTGTAAAATCACAAGTCATAAGTGTGAAGTTATAGGAAAAACAATTGAAAAATATTTGTCAGAATGGAGAATTGATAATGTTTTGACTGTTATTATTAATAATACTTCTTCAAATGATATTGCTATTTTCTATTTAAAAAAAAAAATTTTGAATTTGGGTATTTATTTGGCACAAAAAAATATATTCATATGCGATATATAGTACATATCATTAATCTTATCGTGAAAGATGGTTTGAATGAGATGACATATTTCATTGCTTAGATTAGATCTGTAGTAAAATATGTGAGATATTCTACAGGAAAATGGTAGAAGTTCAAGGATTGTGTGAAAATTGAAAAAATTGAAAGTAAAAAATATCTTTATTTGGATATATCCACAAGGTGGAATTCCACCTATATGATGCCTGAAGCAGATCAAACATTTGAGAGGGCCTTTGAAAAATTTGAAAAAAAAAAGTAATTTTTGTAATGAACTTAATAATGAATATGGAGTTCCTCTATCTTTTGATTGGCAAAATGTTAGGTGACTTATTACGTTTTTAGAATATTTCTATAAGTTGACTATTTGAGTTTCTTGCTCTATATATGTTATAAGTAATTTATTTTTTGATGAAATTTGTCAAGTTAATCTTCTTTTGAATATGTGAAAAGTAAACAATGATACAAAAGTCCAAAATATGGCTACCCTGATGAAACAAAAGATTAATATACTTCTTTTCGTTCTTGTTGTCTTTGATTCAAGACGCAAGTTAAAATATGTTGAATTTGGAGTTGAAAAAATATATGAAGGTAAAAGAGGTGTCACAATAAAGAGAATACATGATGTGACTACAACCGGAAGGTATGCAAGATGGTAAATGATCAAGTATGTCAATACAATTAGAAAAGTATATCCTAAGTAGTCTATTTGATGAGTATAGAAAAAATTTCATGGGTGTTAAAATGAAATCTAAGTTACACAAGTATTTGTTCAAGAATCTTGCAAAATGAGCCAAAGTTTGATATTATGGACTTCTGGAAAGTGAATAATTATAGATTTTCTATTTTATCACATATGCCTCGTGATATATTAGTTATACCTATCTCTACAGTACCCTATGAGTCAGTTTTTAGCATAAGAGGGCGTATACTTGATCATATTTATAACTCTTTTGACTCCTACACTAATACAAACTCTCCTTTGCACTCAAGATTGGATTCAAAAATCAAAAACAGAAATTAGTATTGAGAAAAGTTTGGAAGAACTTGAAAAAATTCAAGAGAGTAAATTTTGCATTACTAACATTTTTATTATTAAACTATTTTTTAAAAAAATTATGATCAAATAATAATTAAATGATGTTTTTATTTTAGAATTAACAATGATAAAATTAGATGTCATAACCATTAATTTTTGAGAAGTCATCTTTGGATATTTTGAGACTCTATAAAGTATTTAAGGTTTTAATATATTTACTTAATTTTGATATATTTCTTTTTATGTTTTTCATGGTATGTATTACACAAAAAATCGATTTCAAAATTGATTTTTAATTTAAATCAAAATATTTCAGTTCAATTTGTATAGTATTCAGTTCGGTTCAATTTTTGATTTTTGAAAATCAAAATTTTCAATTCAATTTATTCGATTTGGTTCGATTCGATTTTGAACTAAATGCACAACTCTAGAAATGGGAGAAAAATATAAAGCCAAGGTCTGTCACCTAAAACCCATAACATAAGGTGGAGATGTATTTTCTTTTCAACTATTAAGGTTATCAATTGAGAGTATCAATGGTAGATAGTTGCCTCGCACAAGGTACAATTTATAGGTAAATTAACAAAGAGTTTTTTACATACTCATGATGCAATGAATCAAATCTCCCGAGTCAAAATAACGAAATTAAAGTTCAAAAATTGAATATCTATAGAAATGGTAGCTTGCAAATCGGTAAGTTCGATAAAGGATCATTTCCAAATAAATCGTGAAAATCGATAACCTCGGTGACTTAATAGTTTGATTTGTGATATAAGCATTTTTTATTATCTTTTAAAATGTTATTTTGAAAGATTTAGAATTTTTAATGGTCAGTTACAAAAGATTTATATTAACTGAGATAAAAAAAAATTTAATATAACGAAGTATCTTTATATACTATAAATATTAAAATATTTATTAGGATAAGAAGTTAATATTAATTTTTGAAATTTAGATTGTGACTAATTTGATGTGAAAGTTGAGTAATCGAGAATCTTGTCATTATAAAAATAGACAAATTATATATATTTAGTTATTTTTTATAAATGGTACGTAAAATATTTTTTTAAAAAATTAAATAATGCCACAAACTTTTATCTGGAAAAAATTGATCATAATTGGACCTCTCTGCTGATAACTTGTCCTAATGCTACGAGTTAGGTTAACCAGTGCCTCTATTTGCACGGCTGTGAACCTTTGGTATTACACGTGGCAAGCCCGGGAATAATAACGCCAGTATTCAAATGATCCGGTCGCGCTACGTAACCAGAGGGGAGTTTGGTTATGTTACTCTCGCTCTGGGGTTTTAGCTTAGACTGCTCCCACAGCGAAATCGAATGGGAAAGACGCCGAGACCGACGCCGGAAGTTGATTATGAGGTGAGAAATATCGATTTTTGATTTGTTTCTGATATTGATGTATGCTTCTCTTGTTTCATGATTTCGGAGGAATTCTTTTGCAAGTTATATTCTCGATTTCAATTCCAGTGATCGTTGAGAAAAACTTATTGCGGTAAAAAAAATTCATTTATTTTTGCTCCATTGGATGCATTGGCTCGATTTTCTGGTGAAGGAAAAAATCCATCTTTTACGTTTCTCCCTTTTGTTTTTTTGGCGGATGCCTGCTTGATTATGCGCAATAAATTGAGGGCAAGAAATTCTGATTCAAAAAGTTTGGATGGGGGAATAATGTTCGATTCCAACATTCACAATTGTGCTTCTTTTAACCAATTCGTGAATAAATCTACATTTTATGGAAATTTTAATTGAATATTGCAATCTGGACCATTCAAGAATGGGTTCATTTTTAAATTTTTTAAATTTATTAATTTGGTTGTATTCATGTGTAAAATATATGAAGCATTTTATTTGACTCTCCTGGGACTAGAGAAATTGTCCTTAAGGTGGATATCTAATGAATTACTGAAAGTTAATTGTTCTAAAGAAGACTCATTGCAAGACTCATCTTGAAGAATCATTGGAAAAGGGGGCACATCTGTCCTGAATGACGAGTTTTAAGTTAATTTGGGATGATAATTTCCAAAAGAAGGATCTTTGAGCTTTGTTTCATTTCTCATTCTAGTTGCAATTTTGAATTTCTTCCTAATGACTGAGCAGCAAAAACAAGCTGCGGCTGATGTTCTATACCAATATTCACAATTGCTATGGTGTGCATTGGAGAGGGAGTGAATCCTACTGATTTGAGGTTGCATTTAATGAAGGCAAGCACTTTTTGTTCTTTGGATTTAGTCTTTTGTGAGATGTTTTAGTTTGCTAATGTATGACACCACGTTCTCACATTCCTGATTAATGCAAGTTTTGTCCTGCATACTGTTTAGATATGTTCCATTGTAATTCTTATGTCATGTATACTTTCTTGTAAGCAATTTGATGTTGTAAACTTTCAGACCTGATATATTCTAAAATTTTTGTGCTGTTCTCTGGTCCTATAATGTGGAAGGTTTTGGTAGGTCTGCCCTTGGACATTGTTTATGCCAAAAGGTGTAATTATTTTGTGGTTCCGTGGGCTATAATATGGAGGTTGGGAAGGTCTGACTTCCTCTGGTAATCCTAGGGATATTTTGTTACAATTTCTAGGGTTTGCGGATATAAAACTAGGGTTTGTTTTCAATAAAGAAGAAAAAAGAAGAAAATTTTATTTATTCTGAGAGAAAAACAAAAGAACATATTACAAACCCTAGTCTCCTCATCCTTGTATAGGTGGGAGTTCTAACACAACTCTTACTTGAACCTTTTCTGCAGCCCGTTTATGCTATGTCGGCTCTTCTTTTTTAAGTTGGTTTTGACTTTTTATTTTGGGTTGTGATGATTCCTGCATTTACTCAAGTATTTGGAGGGTATTTTATTGTGCAATTATATTTGAGAATATTTGAATCTCACGTGGGTATTCTGAGCCCTAATTCTCTTTTATTTCAACATATTTCACCTAAAACTTAGTTGCAAGCATTAGCTTTACTTTGCTTTTGAGTTGAAGGAATAGTTTTACTGTTTCTCAAGAGAAGTTATTCGACAGTCCAAACGTTCATGGTTTCTGTGACAATAAGATATTTCTTGTTTGGCATATTGGATGCAAGAATTAGTTATAGGAAGAAAAAAATGTGACTGATTTTAGTACTAGAATATTGTCTTGTTTGTTGAAGAATTATTACTAACAGACTAAGGATTTCTCAAGTTGTCCAAGCAGACAGCTGCTTTTGGGACATTGTATTTCCGAATAAAGATTATGAGAAATCCATCTTCTGTTTCATTTCGGATGCTTTAAGTATGAAAATTTTGAAAAATCAGTATGATCCAAGTAGCACACACTGTTCTCTATCTCTTGTTTTATGACAACTATTAGCAAAACCTGTGTGAGAATTCGCTGAATTTTAGAGAAACTGTAGATATTCCAAGTCTTTGTTGAGTAGAATTTTTTGGGTGCCAGAGTTGCCAAGAATGTTCTTATGGATTCTCCATCCATAGCGTCTCAGTTTTAATTTTCATCCGAGAAGCCAACTTGTGGTGAAGTTAAACCTAGTTGGAAGATGATCATACAGGATTTTCATAGCATCGTTGCAATATATGTATGCCTCAAAAGTATATGCATGTCCAATGTATAAGCTCCATTCTCTGATGGTCATGTTTCAATACGTGATTCAGTATGTCTTGCCTCTCCTCTACTTGTAAGCTGTTCAGGAAATTTCAGGAATGCCAACATCTTTGAGAGAAGCCGTCGGCTTAAATTTCAGCTTCTCCAGATTCTGCCAGTGAACCTTCAGTCCTCAGGTACATCCAATGGCGACGAATCTCGAAGCTCTTGAGCATCTTCCTTTCACAAACCATCAAACTACAAACAATGCTGCTCTCTGCTTCCGTCTTCAGACACAGAATTATGTCATACCCCCCTACAATAAAAAAAAAGAACCCAAGAGCACATGTTTCAGCTTTATGTTGGCAATGTTGTATCATTGACAAATTTACCACGATCGATAAATATCTCATTTATGAACTGGATTTATGATGTTCTGGGCATGTTATTTTTTTCTTCATTTATATCACTTCTTTCCGGTGAAATTGGCCAGTGTTTGAATCTGCTTTCTTCTGTGAAATTGCTGCTCTTGCTGATATATTGACACTGGCATTCATCTTCTTTTGTGTCACTCTACCACGGGTTTTGGGTTATGGATCCGCATTACGGGTTATCGGATTGCAATCGGGATTTTATGAATTGTACATTATCGGGCATCCGATAGAGCCCACCCAAACCCGATAAGAAGGATCCGATCCGGATCAGACTTCTATTGCACTATTGCCGCCCCTTCGTCTTCATCCTTCCCCCCGAATACAATTCCTCGCCGGCTTGCTCCTCGATCGCTGAAGGTCCTCCATCGAATTCTCAGATTCGAAACCCCAATCTTTTCTTGATTTCAGTCTTCTTCTCGCAGGCAACCCATCCCAGCTCCGGAAACCCTCGCCTCAGCTCGATCTTCATCTCCCAGCTTCTCGGAATCCGGCGGAGATGTCAACCCAGGACGATGGCAGATCTTCCCCTCATTCCGTAGTATTCTTTCGATTTCCCCTTCCGAATTCTACCCCATTTCCATTGATTTCTTAGTTCTTGGCGTTGAATCGAATGCAGCTTTCCGCGCATTGCTTCGACGAGCTGCTGGACTCCATCATCGCCGATGTGGCGTCGGAATACCACCGGATTGCTCGGCTGGGCCTCGACCGCGGCCTGGACGAGGAGGAGGAGGAGATGCGGCTCTCGGAGCAGGCTCGCAAGGATGTCGCCGAGACGGGTTGCAGCGGCGAGATGGGGAGCAAGTATGTTGTGGATATTTTCGGGCAGACGCATCCTGCCATTGCTGATGAGATCTTTGAGTGCATGAACTGTGGGAGGCCGATCATGGCTGGGCGATTCGCCCCGCACTTGGAGAAGTGCATGGGAAAGGTCTGTCTTTTCTTCTTTCCTGTCGAATTCTTTGTTTTCGTAGTTCATTTTGTCAATGTTGCCAGTAATTCATCGAGATTAGTACAAGAATCGAGAATGCATGGTGTTTGGTATTCAATCCATGTATGTTTGATGTCATGTGCCAAAATCACTAGATGTAGAAATTGACAAAGATGGTTTTAATCGTTAGATTTATCGATGTCAATGGCAATTATATGAATTGTGCTGGTGACTTTGTCATTTTAGGGTCGGAAAGCTCGGAGGACTACAAGAAGCAGTGCCATTACAAGGAGCAGACATTCTCGTGGGAGTCCAGTTTCTGTCTATGCTCCCTATTCGAGTTCTACTGGTAGCAAAGTTTCTAACGGGGCAAATGGTGGGAACGGAGAGGAGTTCACAGACCGTTCTTTTGGAGAACCATGAAATCTTCTGGCAAATGTGAGCATGTCAGTTTGTTTGTGTGGGAAGAAGAATTGGTTTCTGCACCAGAGTGATGTCAGTATGCTTCTCTGTAATTCTCTCATAGGGAGATCAATCAGAAGCAGCAGGCCATTCACATGCTTTTAGAGGTTTGTGCTTACATTGAAAACATATTTTGGGTTGTTTTTAGGTTAGAAACTCCTTGTTGTAGCATTCTGGATGATCATAACCATTAATCGCAAATGAAATTTTGGTAGCTGAACTAGAATTGCGGCATCTTGTGTATATTCTGCTGCTGTTGCTTGTGAATTGCTGTCTCGTAGAATAGACTTTGCAACAGATATTACCTTTGTTTAGATACTGTATGGTGTCAGCATCCAACAAATGAACGACAGTAGCTTTTCCAGTTCATCATTTGTTTAATCCAGTTTTCCTCCCAATTAGCATGAATCTCTATGCTTTGACTGGATGATGAAAATCTGATAGTTGCACCAAACAATCCAAAACAGTACATGCATTGTCTAATAGTTTAGTGTTCACCTCATCAGTTGTAATGCATCTGAATGGAATATCACTCACTCATGAAAGATTAGGTTGACTATGCTTAAGGCCCCTATATCCAAATCCAATCTTGCAAGCTTTAGATTGGACATTGATCTCTCTGCCTTTTGAGCCTCTTACCTGGCCGGTACTATACACAATTCTCTATAACACTTCAGACCTCTTCTTTGGAACTATCCTCCGCGGCCTTATTACCTAAGTTGAATCAGGTTCTGAAATGGATTATGCTGCTGAACACGTTTCTTAAATGCTATATTAGATGATAGTTGAGGCGAGTTTTCAGTGGCTGCTACACCAAAATGCTGCCCAGTAAAATACGATAGCTGCTTCGTTCAGGGTATTTCTTTAGATGAATCAGGTAAATGAATCTGTGCCAACTGTAGTTCTCCTTTAGAACCAAGGGTGTTGGAAGTATGCCCTTGAGGTGGAGGGACACTGGTTCAATGCTGATCTTGACAGAATCTCATTCTTCATCCATTCCGAAATTAATCTATTTTGTGTTATTTTGGGATGACAGTGGTTCCTTTAAATAATTTCTATACGTTAAATGGGATGTCCAAAACCAAAAGCAATTTGAGCCAATCCATCCGATGGTGATCTTGACAGGATTTTTTTGTTGGTTGCTTTCAATTTGTTTTCTCTTCAGTCGCGTAGCCTAGTGGGTCGCAGATTTGGCTTGAGCCTCTATCTATTTGAATTATGGTTCTTTTGTAAAAGAAGCAGCATTGATCCGTATATTTGTGAATCTCTTGAATTTCTTTGCAATTCGAAGATTTTTTTTTGTTCTTTTTATGCCTGGGATGATGATTTCAAGGTGTCAGGTAACTTGTTAAAGTGAGTATCTGTTAAGAAAATGAAATGAGGACCTCAATATACATTAAATTTATATTTTTATTACTTTATACACAGTCAGGATGGCCGAGTGGTCTAAGGCGCCAGACTCAAGTTCTGGTCCTCGAGAGAGGGCGTGGGTTCAAATCCCACTTCTGACAAGACTTGATACATTTTTATTTTCCCCATTGTTAAAAATTTTGGCTATAAATATAACAATTTTAGTGAGTTTAAAAAATTTTACTACATATTAAAATACTTTCATGATAAAATTTTTATTTATTACTCCATCAAATACAAATTCACATATAAAAATAAATTAAAAAAATAGCAAGAAAAAAATTACTTATTTGGTTTGAAACTCTAACAATTAATTTTTAAAGAAATTGAGAATAAATTCTTTTGTGAATGGATTAAAAAATCATAATCCTATATTTTTTTGCTTTGCATTCTATGGTATGTTTTAAGTAAAATAATGATTTGAAAATTGGGAGCATAAGATGAGTTAAAATTAGATATTTTATCTCTTAACTCAATTATAATTTAATTTTTTCGGGTGAATTGATCCAAAAAATCTAAACCCTCTCTAAAAAGTTAAAAAAGTGTTATACATAATCATAAAAATAATCAGAGAATTACTTATAATTTAGGTATTTTTCTGGAATTGTACATAAAAACACTCTGTTTACTTCCTGGGAGTTTAAAAGCTGATTATTCCAAAAAAAAATAAAATTAAGAGTTTAAACTGCTTGATGCACATCCAATGCAAATTGAATTTTGATTGTCTCACAACTCAAATATCTAATCATGTCTTACTACTACCAATCCAAAAAAATTTTTTAATTCATATACTTCACAAATCCGATGCTTTTAAGGATTTTAATTTTAAAAATTCTAAATTTCTTTTGTTTTCCGAAATTCCAAATTCTAAAATTTCAAAATTTTTGGATTTAAAATGTCTTGAGTGTTTGATAAGCTCGATGACTTTGAAGACTTCAAAGCCCTCCAAATTTAAAACTTTGACTTTTTGTCAGAAAATTAAATTTCAAAATTTTAGACTTTCAGTCTCACATGAACTCTAAAATTTCTTTTTATTTTTATGAAATTCTAAATAAATTCCTAAAAAATTCCTGATTTTTAAGATTATGAAAAATCTCAAAGTTTATTCTTTATAAAAAAATCAATCAGACAAACACCAAATTTAAAATTTTAAAAATAAAAAATCTTTCAAAATAAATACACTTTAAAACGAATAATTGTTTAGTACATATCTCAAAGTCCGGCTTAAATTGACCGCGCTGACTCTTAGACTGTGACAACTAATTTCGTAGAGATACAATTACAAATACATTTTATTGAAAGGTACGGGTACAAATTCGAACAATTTTGGGGGCATATTTACAAAAAAACCCAAATAAACGTACGGATAAGATTTCCGGGTTAAAAATGTTAATCCCGCTCTTAAACCACTCTTAACCCACTTTTCTCAGCGGGATAATTACTCTTATAACCTAAACCCCGAACAAGCACAATCCGGCCCAAACAGAATACCTTTCCTCCTCCGGACGGCACGATCTGTCCCTAGTGCAAATGAAACTAAGTGCCTCGGTGGGCCCCAGTCCTTTTCCTTTTCTAAGCAGTCACCACGCTCCACGTCATTGAACAGCATCTAACCCATCCAGCCGAAGAGCCCCGTCCCTTCTCGTCCATAGATGAAAAGGAGCCCACCGTGCTTTTGCCAGAAAGTCCTCTTCCAAGACGCCGTTCTCGTCGGCACGGTGGGGGATGTCCTCTTCCGGCTGCGCGCTCGCCGACCCTGCGCGCGCGCGGTGGTGCCGCGACGGCGCGGCGGCAGCTCACTTGAAGCTCGTTTCCCTCGCCGTCATCCTCTTCACGAGCGCGCTCGGCATCGCCGCCCCCGTTGTCCTCGCTCGCCTCTTCCATGGCCGCCCCGCCTACGCGCGCGCGCTCCTCCTCATCAAGTGTTTTGCGGCCGGCGTCATCCTCTCCACCTCGCTCGTCCACGTCCTCCCTGACGCCTTCGCCGCCCTCGCCGACTGCCAGGTCGCTTCCCGCCACCCCTGGCGCGATTTCCCCTTCTCCGGCCTCCTTTCACTGATCGGCGTTCTCCTAGCCCTGCTCGTCGACTTTGCGGCCACCTCCCACGCCGTCGAGGCCTCGGCCAAGCCTGGGTACACACCGATTGGGGCCGAGGAGGCGGGCAAGGCGGCGCCTGTAGTGGAGATCGCGTGCCATGGGGCTGCTTCGGCGGGGGATGAGGAGGAGAGACTGACGAAGATGAAGCAGAGGATGGTTTCGCAGGTTCTGGAGATTGGGATCGTCTTCCACTCGGTGATTATTGGTGTGACGATGGGGATGTCGCAGAACCAGTGCACCATCCGGCCGCTCGTCGCCGCACTAGCGTTTCACCAGATCTTTGAGGGCATGGGCCTTGGCGGATGCATTGCTCAGGTACATAAAAGTGCAAATTTTGCTCTCATCAAAAGCACTAATTCACCGTGAGATTTGAATTGTTCTTTTGTTCTACATGTTCTGGTGTATTACTGTAGTTTCTTTGGCGAACGTAACGCATACTGATCATTATTTTCATTCAATTTACGCCATATTTCTTACTAAGTTTTCTACTCTAACAAGGATCATGCTCTTAGATAAAGTTATTAATTAAAGTGCAAAGCTTTATCAGCATGAGTTGCATCACTAGTGGTAAAATGAAGTGGTGCATTGTTGCTGAGTTGTCCAATAAGTAGTTGATTTGTCCTTCTTTTATAATGAAATTGAAAGAGAAACAAGGAGGATTTCACTGATGAAGATAAAACATACCGTCTTGCATCACTGAGTGGCAAATGGTGCCTGCTTTGAAGTTTGATCTTTTCTTCTCACTCTACTTTCTCCTCCTCTCTTCTGAGCAGCGGATGACATTAAATTCCCTGGAATTTCGGATCTATGTGTACCACATAAACAGCTAAAGCAAACTAGTGACACACGACTTCTTTATTGTCGCGTTTGTGGAACTATATGTGTTACATACAACTTAATCATCAAACTTATCTATCTACTAATCGGCATATGGTTCTTATTACTGCAAATTTGATGAAATAGAGCTATATGTTTACGTACATCTTATATCAACCTTATGTATCTACAAGCCTATTTAGAGTTCTGAGTACCCTGAATTTGCTTTTATCAGTAGAACTACATTCTACAAGTCTGTATACAGTTCTCATTTCCCTGAATTCACTTTTACCAATAGAACTTATATGCTTTACATACAATTTAATTATTGACCTTTATATCTACAAGTCTAGATGAAGTTCTTACTACCTTGAATTCACTTTTATCAAAAGAACTATATGCTTTGCATACAACTTTCTTTTCAAACTCATGTATCTACAAATCTGTGTACAGTCGTTACTACCATAAATTTGCTTTTATCAATAGAACTACATGCTATAGATTTACAGCACAGAGGTATAATTTGAAGTAATTTTTTTGTAAATCTCCTTTAAGAGTTGCAACTTGCAGCACCAACACAAACTACTTCTTTTTTAAGAGTTGCAGAATGTTAGCTATATGCTTATACTGCAATAGATGTTGGTGGCAGGCAGGTTTTGGCTTGGCAACTGTGAGCTACATGTGCATCATGTTCTCCGTGACGACGCCAATGGGGATAATATTAGGGATGCTGATTTTCTACCTAACAGGCTACGACGATAGCAGCCCAAATGCTCTAATATTGGAGGGGTTGCTTGGTTCTCTCTCAGCAGGAGTTCTTGTGTACATGGCACTTGTCGATCTTATTGCCGTAGATTTTTTCCACAATAAAACCATGTCTTCTAGTTCCAGATTGAAGAAAGCTTCTTACATTGCCTTAGTGCTTGGTTCTGCTTCAATGTCTATACTTGCACTTTGGGCTTAGAATCCCTTTTTATTTATGTAATCCTTTTATTTATAGATTTTACTGTAATCAGTGCCACAGCCCTTGTTGGAATTGTCGGCCACAAAAATAGTAGATGCACTCACGTGGGCGACTTTGGTAGCAGATGGGGACAGGTTTGGCTGGATTCTTGAGCTTTCATAGAAATGAAGCTGGGATTTAATTCCCGTCCTATAGTTGGGTAAATATTGATTGGCAGTTGTCCTATCTTGTGTCTCCAACTTGTGCCTTTCTCTTGTGCTTTCGGAAAGATCAATCCAACCAAGTCGACAAGCTCTCTGCTGTGTAATGTATGAACTCAGTTGCACCAAATGTACTGCATTCATCAATGAAATTACCAAGAAAAAAAATAATCAATCAATGTTAGGGAAGCGGGAGAGGGGACCTTAAAATGCATAGAGAAACTGCTCTAATGGGTTGAACTATCCCAATTCATTGCCAGTATCTTACCTTGAATTTCAGAACGAATCATAATAACAATTGTCTCCACTGTTCTACGGTATGCATATAAGCATGTGAGCAAAAGCTGTAAAACTAGATTTCATCAACCAGGACACACTATCTCACGACTAACGAGATAGACACAAGTAACTCATGACAATTCATTTCTTCTGAATCAGGAACACTGATAATGGAAAGACGCAACTCTCTTTGGATCTAACATATTAAACTAACACACATATGCACCCGAACTATGGCTGGCCCTTTACAATTCCTAGGTAGCCAGAGGGCTATATACAAAGATGAACTCTATAAAGCTTTCCACCCATCCAAATGGCAAGAGCATCTCACGTGATGTATTGCCATCCTTTGCAAAAATCTAGCTGTGTACAGAACACTCCTACCTCCTTTCTACACCCTCATCAGCGGTGTCCTCTATGCCCTCCTCTGCCTCTATCTTCACATTCCCACAACTATCACAGACCAGAAATACAAAAACAATGTGTTGAGTTTTTGGTGTCTTAAATTAAAATTAAAATTTGAGTTAAAGTAGAAATTCAAAATTGGATATAGACTTATGATTGATTTGTAATATTAGAAATAGTAATTAGAGTAAAATTAAGACTCAATAAGGACTTATAAATATTCTAGTAATACATGAGATTTAGTGGGGTATTGCTGAGATTGAATTAGAGAGAAATAAAAAGAATAGAGAGAAGAGAAAGAAAGAGTGTATTAGTCCTCGTATGTGAATTTTTCTAGTGTTTCTCGGTAGTCTCTCGTGGTGATTTCTCGTGGTGTTCTCTTGGATATTCTTTCTGAAGGTGAAAGCATTGTCGAGACTTGGTGAAAGAGTTTAGTTGAATAAAAAAGAATGCAGTCTTTCTTCTAAACTCTTGTAAAGACTTTTGATTGTAGATTTCTCGCTCCCCCCATAGACGTAACTCGATTTTGGGTGAATCACGTATATCACTGTATCTTTTCTTGTTATTTTATTTTATCTTACATTACTTCTCATTTTTTATGTTATTTCAGAATAAAATAATTCGTAAATCTTTCATTGTGAATCTAACAATTGGTATCCGAGCATAGAAGTAAACAACCAAAATGGTAAAGTCTTTATTCGAGGTAAAGAAGTTTAATGGTAAGATAAATTTTGCAAGAAGATGAAGGTCAAATGAAGTGCAAGAACAGGCTCGCGACGCTCGCGGGAGAGAGTGCGAGAGTAGACTGGCAAAGGGCCACGCAGGACGTGAGTTGACTGGAGCGGGAGAGGTTGATGAAGGGCCATGTAGGGCTCTCAGTCAATAGCGGTTGAGGCTCAAATTAGTGGCGGGTGGTCTTTGATGAGGTGTAGCAAGGCGTACTAGGGTTTAGTATGGCCAAACAATTGGGAGGTGAAGGCTGACAAGTGTAGGAATAGGACGCATGTATAGCTAATATCGATGAGCTGAAAAGCAATACGGTCATAATTGGGGTTGGTCCTTCAACAAAAAGGGGATATAGCGAGACTGTGAGATGATTAAGATTGTGCGACAGTGATGAAAAGTTACTTGTAGGTGGTGCAACGACCAGAAGGTGATGCTAGTTGCCTGATGGTGTTTCGGCAAAGAGGAAACAAAGGTTGGAGCAGCTTGGTCGGGGAAGATGGAGCTCTGACAGTGCACAACTTGGAGACGGTGGAAGTGGTGAAGTCTCCCTTCTCTATTAGCTTACAAGTGGCGGTGTTGCCCTCTTCAACAGCTTTGAGGCTAATGGTGGCGGTGCGATCAAAGCAAGTCGCGCTTAGATACGATGTGAGGTGGCTCGATGAGGGTGACGCAGTTGCCGGGATTAATGTCCTGACTAATGGCGACGGTGAAGAAGAGTAGGAGAAGAAAAGTTGGCTAACAATTAGCTGAATAAGCTAGTAGTCCAGGAGGAATGGCTGGATGAGAGATGATTGCTAAAATTTTGTGATGGTGACATGCCCGAATTCAAACTAAGGTGAAGATTGTTCAGTTTTTGGTGTCTCGAACTTGGATTAGAATTTGAGTTAAAGTAGAAATCCACAATTGGATTCAGACTTATGATTAATTTATAATATTAAAAGTTGTAATTAGAATAAAACTCAGATTCAATAAGGACTTATAAATATTCTAGTAATACATAGGGTTTAGTGGGGTAGTGCTAAGGTTGAAATAGAGAAAAATAGAAATAGAGGAATAAAGAGAAGAGAAAGAGAGAAGTCGGTTATCGTGTGTGAGTTTTTTTAGTATTTCTCGATGATTTCTCGTGATGGTTTCTCATGGTGTTCTCTTCGAAATTCTCTCTGAAGGTAGAGGTGTTGCTGAAACTTGGTGAAAGATTTTAGTTGAGTAAAAAAAAGTACAATCTTTCTTATAGACTCTTGTAATACTTTTTGATAATAGATTTCTCGCTCCCCCGTGTATGTAATCTAATTTTAAGTAAATTACGTACATCGTTGTGTTTTTTCTTATTATTTTTTTATCTTGTATTATTTCTTGTTTCTTATATTATTTAAAAATAAAATAATTTGTAAATCTCCTGCTGTGAATCCCAAAAACAATAATCCAAAACAACCTATCAACTCTCTAAAAATACCGCCTCCTCCCACTAGTCCATATCACCAACCAATGGTCCAGTGGTCCGAAAACCATTGCCAAGCCTCTTCCAGCTTCAAGTCCAATAAATATAAACTGCCAATTTGGTTTGACATAGGATTTAGAAACTGCGTATGTTGAGGGTGCTGAACTCGAATTCGGGCATTGTGTCAATAATCGAATTCCACACAATCCTGCATTCCCTTCAAGTGACAAAGGTGAGAATGTGGAGATCTGACCGCTCTGAGGTATTCTTCCCGCTAGCTTATTGTATGAGAAGTTCAGAGAAGACAGGAAGGTCCTGGAAATAAGCGACTCTGGGATTTTTCCTGAGAGTTGATCTGTTGAGAGATCTAATGACTCCAGCTGCTTTAAGTTCCCAAGAGCTGATGGAATTTGGCCTGTAAACTCATTTTGTGCAATGTTCAACACATGGAGTGACTTGATATTCACAACCCCTTCAGGAAGAGGACCTTCAAATTTGTTGTTTGATACATCCATGGATGTGAACAATGTCAGAAATTTTACTAGGGTCATATCAAGCCCCTTGATTGTGACAGTGACTGTATATTGATAGTAAATTGAGCTGAACTGCAGATACCTGAAGCCAACAGTTTGATCCGCTGGATCATTCATCATTCCTTCCAAATTCTCAAACCACTTGGACTGCAAAATACCACTGAAGTTGTTTTGCAGCTTTGCAAAAGCATAATGGGCTCCAGGAATTCCTGGAGGATGTTCGAGGTGTCCATCTAATTTATTTTATCTGAGAACAAGGACACGTAATGCAGAAAGAATGCCCAACCAATGTGGAAAAGAGCCTGTTAACTGATTATTTCCTAACTCCATCCAAATAAAGCTTCTTCAAGTTTGAAAGCCGGCCGATGAGCGTTCGGAGATCTGGATCCTCAAGCTTCAATGAAGACGACGGTTGCAAATTCAGCACAAGGGTGGAGAGACCCAAAGTCACCAGCTTTTTCAAGCGAGAGATCCCAATCGGGATTTGCCCCACGAACCCAGCATTTGAGAGATTGAGATATGTAAGATTGCCGAGCTTTTCAGAACCCGGATGCGGGAGAGGACTCGAGTCGAACATATTGTAGGAAAGATTTGAGTATTTGAAGAGAAGTGAGCTCGAAGAGGGTGGCGGATAGATTACCAGAGATGGAGCGGCCGCTGAGGTCGAGGCCGGTAACCTCGTCGCAGGCGACGCCATACCAGTCGCATCAGTCAGTGCCATTCCGCCTAGAAGGGAGCAATCCGGTGGTCAAGGAGAAGCCTTTCTTGAGCCGAAGGAGGGCCGCGGCCTGACGGCGATATCGGAGGCCAAGAAAAAGAAGAGGAAGAGGAGGGGACAAGGGAGGTGGGGGGACTCATGGGAGGAGGGCGTGGATTCAAGGGGCATGTTGGCGGCCGACAGAGGGGAAGGGCCGCGACTGACAGACGGTAACCGGAATTCCGAGCGCCGCCGCCGGGTGGGAGAAGGATTGAGTAGACGCGTCGGGCGGTCGGGCGGTCGGGCGGTCGGGCGGTCGGGGAAAGCTTCCTTTATAGTCGGGATTTTTCCCATGCACGACGATGATGATATGCGGATGTGTAGAAAATGTGGGCTTTAGACAAAGACTTGGTCATGAACTCATACGCGTCATTTTGATTAAAATTTTGTTATATATTTTTTTCTTAAATTTTATCACGAAAAATAATGTTCACTTATTTTTATTTATTTTATACAGTCAAATACAATATATATCATATATATATATAGTATATTTACATCATTTCTTATGCATTTATACTTATTATATTCGTATACATGTATAAGTTTGGGTTTTTCGTCCCAATGTAATACAATGAAAAAATTAAACAAAAAAAAACAATTTGAAAAAGGTAATTTCATCATAAATTAAGCAAACACAAAATCATAATAAGTGGAGTCGGACACAAATACCACAAAATTTAGGGTGTGTTTCGCAAAAAACCCCTACTTACTTAAGGTTAAGGTCAAACTCAAGACTAGTAAATTATTTTTGTAAACTAATATTTTTTTATCAAAATTAAGATTTCGATAATTTAAAACTCAAAAAAATATTTAATTTTTTATAATAATTTAATTTAATAATAATATAAAATAATAAATATTAATTTTACAAGAAAAAAATAATTTTGAAACGAACTGATTCTGATCCTGATCTCAAAACAAACGGGGCCTAAGATTATTGTGTCAAACTCAAGAGTGAGAGTGAGCATTGACGACTTTTCTGCTTTGAAATAATAAAAAAAATATCAACTTTACGTAACATATAACTAGAAGATCAAGATCACGATGGGTTGATGAATTGCTGAGCATCGGAGGGGAAGACTGACCAGAGTTTTGAAGTCAGATTAAGCGCGAGGCTCTTCAGGCCCTGTTGATTAATTTTTTTTTTGCTTGAAATTTCATATCAATTTCTTAATGATTTTTTTCCTTGATTCTTTACCTAATAACCCAAAGCAGATAATAAAAGTCTCCTTTGTTACTCGATCTTGATCATACTTTAAATCAAGTTTATCGAGCTAATCAACCGAAGCCACTAGCATGAGCTAGAATTAGCTTCTGCAGAGTACCTAGAGAGCCATTGGGATTAAAATTAAGTTTAAATTTAAAATCAAAATTAAAATATAAAAAAATAATTTGATTAAAATTTTAATATTTGAATGTTAATCAAACTTTTATACCCTTAAATATATTATTTATTGAGATTTGAATAAATAAAAGTAAAAATAGTATGATAATTTATTTTTTAAAATAAAGTAAAAATAGTCTAATTATCTTTTTAGTATTTAAATGATAGATCGGTCAGAACAAAATAATCCCGATTTTAATTCCGAATCAAACACACCATTAAGCTCTTAACTGAAGCACCAGAATGGACACAAATCCCTGGAGTCCACAACTGTTAAGATGAAGTTATGTCAAATATGACAAATTTCCAAGCTCATGTAGATTACAAGTCATATTATATGCTTAGATTTCTTGTTAGTGAGAAGTGAACAACGGACATGATAAAAGCAACAATTTAAATGTTACTCTACACAGAACGTATTAGTTTAGTAGTTGTATACGTATTTTTATACGGCAAATTATGAGTTCAATACATTTTTTTTTATAAATTGCAAATTTTTTTAAATATAAGTTGATTTGATTTACCCTTATATTATGGACAGAAGAATTAAATCAAATCTATTATAAAAGTCTTTGGGTTTGTCATTATGAAGAAAATATAATTTTATTCCGTTTTAACCAACCTTACAATTGTTTCATTACATAAAACCAAGAAGCCAGGGATACAGTTGATAACATCTCACAAAAGGGCACTTTTATGCAAATAAACCGAGCTTCTCCATAAATAATCCATTTGCAAGGGGTTTGTACGTAAAAGCCCAAAAGGTTATCGGGTCTAGGCCGAAACCCACCTGAATCCGACCCGTTTCAGAGAAAAGTCTGGAGCTTTTGCCTCCTCGATCCTCTGAGAAGGTATTCGCGGTTGAGTAGATCAATCGTCTCGCTGGCGAACGATCATCTTCGGCCAGAGTCGCCTCTGATCTCCGTCTTCCGGCCCCATCTCGTTGGGGCAAACCAGGTACGGTTTCGTTGTCGCCCATATGCGCTTTTTGATTCGTCTAGGGTTTTATGGTAGATCGCTTTCTGCGCAAGTGAATCTTCGAGACTTCATTGTAGTCTAGCTCGTACGCTTTATTCCTCTATTAATAATCCTGGATTCAGAGCTTTTCCGTTGTAGATCTTTCTATTGGCGAGTAGTTTTTGTCAACTTGTTCTGAAAATGGTATAACGGTGATAAAAATTCTCACTTTCTGCGAGGATAACTTTGATTTGATGTTTGCATTGATAGTGGGAAGTTTAGGTGGATACTGGCTCAAAATGGAGACTTTCAAATGAAAGAAATTGCAAATATATGGAATAGGTTTTGTTTGTTTTAAGTGAATTGATTTGTTCTGTACCTCTGAAGAAGAGAGAGAGAGAGAGGAACGTACTGCATTGACTTGGTATCTGTTTGATCACAATGTTGTGAACGATCAAAGAATCTAGGGATTGAACTCTGGGAGGGGAAAAAGAAAAATCTCTTGATGTTCCCTTTTTAGTTAGGCTGTGGAAGAAATCAGAATTCATAATGTTCTTTTTTTGGTTATCGTATGGATTTGTAGATTAGAACTCGAGTCCACCGTTGCCCTTAACTGTGGCGACACAGGCATTGTTAGTCACTTGAGTTGGCTGCTGAGTGCCTAAAAGAAAAAGTGTGAAATTGTAGCGTCTTTTTTGGACTTTTTAATGCTTAAAAAGATGGATTGTGATGGCAAGGCATTCTTTGTATTGGACCCATTCAACTGAACTTTACCATTTAGGGAGCTAGTTCAAGTTTTCTCAAATATCTCATCTTCATCTATGGTTCGCAAACTGGATTTTGATATTTGAACTGTGGAAGCTGATGATGAAGTTTTTCAAGGCCACCTGATGTTGTAACTTAACATTCTTGAACAGCCAAGCCACTCAAGAGCATGCGCTTCTGGGTATGTTGCAGAAGTATCGACTTCCTTACGTTCTGAACTTGCCTAAAAGTACTTGTCTATTTTGTTAGTTTTGCATGTGGGTTTAGTTCCAGTGTGTAGTTGTATGTCTGATTTTGGTTTGGCACAGACAACAGTTGGCACGCACTTGACCTAGTCAAGCCTTGTATTCTTTTGTTGTAGTACATGACACCCATGTCCAAAAGCTTGGTGGCAATGACAAAACACAAGTTGCAGTCTTAGCCACCTCTCTTGTAAATCTCATATATGAATTCGCCAAAAATTTACTTGCTGAATGCTTGGATGTTTAAATTGCACTTGTGTCAACTGTTATAAAGGGCTGTTCCTCTCAAGCAGGTAATGTTGATGAAGGGATGCATCAATGATTGCTAACATTATGATGAAGCAGATGACTTGTAACTAGAGGCTGATGTTTTGATGATGGACTGATGGTGGACAACCCTATTAAAGAAGTCTTTTTGAAGTTTTTTCTCCACAATTATACAAGTAGTATTGGTATTGTATACGGCAGAATCACTTGTTTTGAGGATACTCACTAGTTGTTGAGGACAGTTTTTTTTTTTTTATTTGTTTTGGGAATGCCAGCTTTAAATCACTTGTTTTGGGGATACTCACTAGTTGTAGAGGACAGTTTTTATTTTTTTTATTTGTTTTGGGAATGCCAGTTTTAAATCACTTGTTTTGAGGATACTCACTAGTTGTTGAAGACAGTTTTTATTTTTTATTTGTTGAGGACAATGAGCTAATAATTATATAGGCTAAACTTTTGTATAAAACAATGTTTTTTCTTGTTAATATCTTCCTGGATTGAAAAGTTGATTGATCTACGGTTATTTTTATAAATGCTGTCAAATTCATGCAGATTTTATAGGTTTAGTTTGGCTTTAATTGCAGTACCCACATGTTATGTTTATCATCTGTTTTATATTCTTGATCTCAGGAAAATGGCCAACAGAGCAGGCGGTGACAATAGGGAAGCAATGAACGAGCAAGTCATTGCAAACATGTATGCTGCACTGAGGTCCGAAATGAACCAGCTTTACTCGAAGATTACGGAGTTGGAAATGGAAGTCAGTGAACACTCCCTCGTGATTGGCGCATTACAACCACTTGATCCTTCACGATGCTGCTATAGAATGATTGGTGGCGTGCTGGTGGAGAGGACAATCAAGGAGGTCCTGCCTGCAGTTCAGCGTAACAAAGAGGGTCTTGAGGAGGTGATTGCTCGCCTCAACGAGGCATTGGATAAGAAGAAGAAAGAGATCTCAGACTTCGAGTTGAAGCACAAAATCAAAATCAGGAAACCAGATACTGAAGCCAAGGATGACAGTAGCTGGAAGGAAGGTTCTGCCCAGGGTGTTCTCGTCGGTCCTGCAGGTGGGCAGTGAATGTGCTGCATGTTCGGAATACACTCAAGACTAATTGATTGACAGCTCCATGTATATCATAGAACCCGCAAAGTGTTTGTTTGAGTTGTGCACCTAAAAGCATGAGATACAAAGACAGAATGATGCTGTAACAATGTTTGTTGTGCCCGATTAATCCTTTATTAGTTTCAGTTTCTTGTCTGGTCTAAATATAGTTCCAGTCCCGTGGAGCTGTTTTGATAGTGAAACCAGGTCCGTTTGCAACGGAAGTAATTGCTCGTCGAGATGTCAAAACGGGCTGTTGGTCCACGGACTGATCCAACATGGCTTGTTATGTACTATGCTTGATACAATTTGAAATTTACAATATTTTGATTTTGTTTGACATGATTCATATGTCAGATCATACTTGGTGATTCACTCGCGGCCCGTGGGTAAGACACACTTTTGCGGTATGATTAGGTTGGACATAACATGACACACCGACCGATCTAACCCAGCCCGTAAATTTTTTTAAAATTTATTTTTTCAGATTTTTTAGGTATTTAAAATTTTTTTTAAAAAAATTTTCTAATCAAGATTTGAGCTCATGTCCCTTAAATAAAAAATAAGTTATAATTCATTAATAATTTTTTTTATCATTTATGTATTTTTATTTATATATTAAAAAAATCCAAGTTCAGGCATAACATAATCCAAAGATCTATGAGCCATGAGTCGTGTTTGATGTCCAAAAAATTTCACAACGGTGCCAGACACGATTCAAAATAATTTTGACTGTTCGGTCAAACGGCGATGTCGGCCCACCTCTATCAGTCCATATGTAAAGCTACACAAAAATAAAATAATAACTGAAGACAGCAACAAATTAAATGGTAAATCAATAAACAAATTTTATACAAAAAATAGCTAAAAATCCGTCGGATGTCCTGGATTTTTTCGAGAATACGATGAACGGTCCACATCTAATCTATTACGCCAGCCAGCCGTTGGATCAATGTCTTGGAAGAAATGAACGGCGCAGGTCCACTCATTACATTAAACTCGCTCCTGCGCCTTCCCTTCACGGCGGACATGGCGCCCGCGAAATCTCTCGTCGTCGCTCCCTTCAGCGGAATGGAGCCGTAGATCTGCTCAAAGGTAGCCTTTTTTTCTTGCTTTTCTGTTGATTCACTCTTCCAATTGAGATTCATGAGCTTTAGGGTTCTGAGTAGATTTTTCTCCGAGGAAAATGCATGGATAAATTAAAGAGCAATTTTGTTTTGATTTTATGTATAATTCTTTTCAGATGAAGTTCTTGGATTTATGGTCGAGAATTTGCGATTTTTGGCCACGAGAGTTAGAATTGAATATTTTTATGGAATTAGGTTAGTTGTATAAATAAAGCATGCATTTTTGTCTTATAGAAATAATTTTTTGACAATTATAAAGCATGATGATGATCGGATCACTGCGAATATTTTCCAAGCTTGGTATGTTTCCTGTTTATTGCTGTATATACCAGAGGAAAATGCAATAATGTCGCTAGAACTAAAATGGCTTGTACATGTAAGTTTATAGTATTTTTCCCTGAGATACAAACCCTTATGTGCCAGATTTGATGCTTGGGAAGTGTGAACCGTAAAAGATTTGTGAATAGGAATCTATCAATGCAGATAATTGTAGGTGACATGGTATATCCATATAAGACTTGAGTTACAAAGAGGTTGTGTTTCCTGTTGAATTATATAAGTGGTAAGAGCAAGGCAGAAAACTGTGGAAGTACTATGTTAACGTACTGAAACTTCATCAATCCAATGGAGTTTCACACTATATCATGTTTATGGAGTTTATGGAGCTCACATTGTACCAAACAGTCTTAGTTTAAGGAAATTTAAATATCCGGAAGCTATATCCTTGGTACGGTGGGGAGAAATTGTTGTTTTATGAGTAAGTATTGCTGGCCAACTTCCTCAGTTCTTGAAATAGGTGCCTGCTTTCCTCATTGAACCACCAACAAAGTGGAAGAAAATTCACATCATATTGATGATTAGCCATGTATTTTGATTGGATAAATAAAGAAATTTTTATTGAGGTGGAGCTACCTGGTGTACTTGGGAAGCAAATCTGACTCCTTGAAGCATTAGATCCTCTGATGACACATCTGATTCTAGTGTAGTGACTATTTGGTTCAAATATTTTCTGACAAGCATGATGGAACCCAATTTCAACTGCATTGACAGAAGATCCTACAGAATGAACAAAAATATTATTGCAAGTTTATCTATAGTTGTTTTATATATTTTGTGGTCTTGCTGTTTATATTTAGTGAAGAGTCCTATTTGGAATGGCTCTCCACTAATAGATCATGTAAGAAGCTAAGCACCTGTGCAATGATGCCATTGTCGAGCATCCATTCCCATGGAATGCGGAATTCCCTGTACCTTTTGCTTGCACTTTCTCTGACCCTCTCAAGATTGTGAACACTGCATTCCAATCAGCATCAGAGAAGAGAGTATGCTGTTGGTTGGTTTTTAGGTATGAGAGGGGACATTTCAGATGTTTCTATTGTCCTCACTTTTCTTACAGTGCCTGGATGCACTTGAGGGCAGCAGCTGTTGGTTGGCGCATATCATCATGGAAAGATGACACCTCTGATTTGATATTCTTAGATCTCAGTAGCTGAAAGCTGCTTATCTCATTGCATCTGCTTTGTGCTCAGGCCAGTGAGGGAAGTGTCCGAGGACTGCCCTCTCATCTACCAATTATGACAGCTTCTCATCCAGCCGCTTATAAATGCCTCCACATCAGAGATCTCCCTATAGGCTGCATTCTTGACCTCTCTTGTTAAGAAGTTGATGAACTCTCCCTTTGTCTCTACATCTGATTTTATATGAAAATTGTCTTTGTGTTTAGCGGAATCATTTGCTGCAATAGTACTTGAAAATTGAGTAGAAAATGCAAATCAAAACAAATGGGTGGTTAAACTCAAATGACAAATTCTGTCATACATGCAATGCCGCATTATTGGACACTACAGTTCTGAAGAAGACTCATAATTCCTTACAAGTTAAAAGCTTTAATTTGTGAGAGCAGACTATGCCTTAAAAAATAAATCTGTTTTAAGATTTCTGTCCTTTGAATCTGAAAAGTTTCCCTCTCTTCAACTTCTCTTTAATCCATTTGATGCCAAGCAAGGTGTGAAATATTACAATTTTCAAGTCAGAGAGAAATGTGAAAGAATACAATTTTTGTGTCTGAAAAGATGTACGGAGGTGTTTACTTACAGCTAAGAGGTACATTGACCATTTCTTTATCTCCCCAATCATTTCCCAAGCATTTGTCACCATTTGTGTTTGTACAATGCCAATTTTTGTGTTTGCTTTTGCATCCCTTCTTGTTATAGAATGGTAAAATTCCATCACTTCTGGAACTTTTCTCACTGAATTCCACCACTTTGATTCTTTTCCCAATGTTTTGGTTGCAGGTTGCAAACAAGTAGAAGGTCTTGGCGGTGGCCTCAGGTCTCTTGGTGTCCTTTCTTTTGTTTTTGGTGATCGAAGGACATCTTGCCCGGAGAATGCAGTATCAATTACCAATCCTTCCTCTACAGAATTGCCATGAATCACTTGCTTTTCCTGCGACTGACCCTGTTGATGGAGCTTTGTTGCTTCTTCCAAGGCACAGATCTAACTTCATCTTGAGCTTGAAGCTTAGAGATTTGATCTTTGAGTTGAAGGATTTCTTGCTTAAGCACCTTGCTCTCCTTCTCCAGATGGCAGTTTATCTCTAGACAAGCACTGAACTTGTTTCTGATGTAAGCAATGCATACATCCTCCTCCATGGGCATTTTGATTGGACAAAGTTTGACAATTTGAATGGCTTCGCGCTCTTTATAACCCTGTGAGGATTCCTGTCTCCTTCACTCTTCTCATCTTTATTGCTTGTCAAGATTACTATATTCTCCTTGCAAAAAAGGAGCTGTGTCTCTTTGAGAAAAGGAAAAATGTTAGCTTTAGAACTTCAGAGCTGATTCCCTGATTTAGAGCAGCCTTGTCATCTTCATGGCTTCATTAGTGACTGTTTCTTTTGACACTCAAGTAAGCTTAGATTTTGGTTAAGGGAATAAAAATGTGGTGAATTTGCTTGGAATCAAAGTGGTTGGGATGGGGCAGCTGGCTTGGCAAGCAATGCTGTTGTGGTCTCTCTAAATGTGATCAATCGGCTTGACACTTGATAGGCCCAGCTTTCACTTTCTCCTTTTAATTCTTTTCATTTGTGTTGCTAGCATTCCAAAATTGACAGCAAATGCTTACTGAAATCATTGTGGTTTGTGACACACAAATTATCAGTTACTTGCACCATGTTATTGAATTCATCTAAACTCTAGGTATTACTGATTTAGCATTGCATTGGCAACAATTCCAAGAACTAAATATGTTCTAATGTTCATTGCATGTTCAGCTTTTTGTATTTGATTTTGTATTATTTTATTCATCAACTTATTTCAGTATCTTCAGAAGGGTGATTTGAGTTTCTTGATTGCGCAGTTATTGAAAAGTGTGGACATAATAATGCGAGCATGGCTTTAGGGTCCAAGACTGGAAGCCCAAGTACTACTCGCTTGCCTTCTAATTGCTCAATGCTACACATAACTGCGATCACCACTAATAACTGTACTTATCCACTAATATGTGCTTACTTGCATTGCAGATGCAACTTGCGGCGGCGCTAATTACATGTTTAAACATTGGTAGCACTAAGCACGGCCAATGACTGACTCTGTCTAATGTCGGCAATGTTTTATCAGCAGTTTAAACACCGGTAAAGATAGTTAAATTATGTTATTACAATAATTAATCAAAGTATATATCTTGAATATAGATAAAACAAATGAAAATATCAAATTATATGACATACGATTAAAAAATTTGTGATTACGTGAATGAAAATTGTCTTCAAATACAATTTAATAGTGTGGAATACATGTCTTTATCTTCAACTATAATGTAAAAATAAGTTTTCAGCATAAATCATTCGAGAAAAAACTAAAAAATATCACTTAACTTTATATATCTTGATAAATTAATAAATTATAAAAATCTAACTAGATAAAAGCAAAGAAATAAAATTATAATAATAAATAAAAGTAAATAATATTTATGCTCAAGACTCCACTTTCGTTCGTGGTCAAGTCTGCGTCTATACTTAAGTCCTCATTGTCGTGTCTGTGTTCGTGTGCCAGTCTCTATCTCTGTGTTAATGCTTGTGTTTGTGTTGAAGACCTCAATCTTGTACTCAGATTTGTGTCCATGCTTATGCTCAAGTTTATGCCCATGTCCCCATCTCTGTGCCCCAAGACCTCATCTCTGTGTTTATGCTTGTACTTGTGTTCATACCCAAGCCTACCATGCCCATGTCAGCAATCGTGCTTATGCTTGTGCTAGTGTCTGTGTTCGTGTCTAAGTTCTCACCTCTATACCCAGTACTTTACCTTCATGCCTAAGCTTGTACTTGTGCTTGTGTCCGTCTCTATGCCCAAGGCTTCACCTATGTGTTCAAGACCCTACTCCTATGTTTGTGTCTATGCTCTTGTCCGTATTCGTACCTAAGTCCTCACCCCCACGACTAAGACCCCATCCCCGTGCTTAGCTTGTGCCCCTATTCATATGTTTGACTTCCTACCCCTATACCCGTACTCATGCCTATGTTTATACCCAAGTCTCTACATCTATGTCTGTGCTCATGTCCATATCCATGGTTAAGTCCCCACTCTTATGTCCAAGTTCTCACCCTCTTGTTTGTGACCAATTTCTAGCTTATGAACCAAATGAATAAAATGGAATTGACATGAGTTACAATTTCTAACTTATGGTAACTATCGTATACATGCATGACATTTAACCTAATGTGTAAAGACGAAGATCATGAATAATTTGTGCCTTCCTCTTAAAGTGCACCCCACTTATCACATTGTAGAGGTGTAAAATGTGAGCCAAATTGAAAAACTCTAATTCAACACTCCTCAAATAACAAGCTTTATAAAAAGAGTAGTTATGAATGTTTAATATGTTCGAATATATGCAATACTAAAATGCAACTATACTAATAAAATCGTTGCATAATATGTTTAATTAGAGAATAGAAAATATATCCTAAGTAGCTTGGGAAGTGAAAGGAGATCCTTTAGAACTAACTTAGCTACTGTTAGTATTGTCGCCCTGCTAGGATGCATAATCTAGAATCTCCTTATTTACCTATATAAAGACTAAATTAGTATTACAGAGAAAGAATATGTACATATTACAAACATAAAGTAGAAGGACTATAGATTTGGTTCATACCTCATATTGAGATGGTAGTCATGACAAGTCATATAGGATAGATCAAGACATAGTACATGGATGATTTTCGAATATCTCCTTCTTAAACTTCTTTATCATAGAAGTAACCTCAATCTGAATCATAGTCTATATTTGACTCTGAATATATAATAAAGGCTCACATTGCAAGGCTCTGGAGGATAACCGAGAGAGGGTACTAGGAGTTGGTCTCATACCAAAGGTTCGAAGCCTACTATATTTGTTAGGCTTGAAAATATGGTCATGAATCTCGTTTTGGACGGTTGTATTTGAGATAGAGTCTTCTAGCGCACTCTATTTTAGTTAAGAGATCTTTTTTTGTAATATAAGTAATGAGAATGTTAGCATGATTTCATTAAAGTAAATATATAAAAAGATTAGGTTAAACACTCACTATTGTGGTTGTGGACGCTATGTCAATTGATTGACTATTCTTCTTAGTATGGAAAGAGAGTAAGTCCTCCAACTTAGAAAGTTTAGCTCAAATTTCTTTTTCAAGCTGTAAGAAATAGTATTCATGTTAAATAGAATAAAATGAAGAAAGTGAATTCCATACATACATGCATTGAATTTGATTAAGTTGAAGAATATAACTCAATCCTTAGGGTGGCCATATCCTTTATGATCGAGAGAGTGGCTCATTTTTTATCTCTTTAAATGTCTTTTGTTGACCTGGCTCAATTTCTAAAAGAAGAATGCGAAATTGTTAAAGCAAAGGGTGTCACTAATAAGTGTATTCAGAGTCACATAACTAAGGGGTTATAGAAATATCTGAATATTTTTTGTTAGCTAATATTTGACCAGAACAGGTCATTGGTCTTCCTCAATCCTTGGATTTGAATCGATGGCAAGTCTTTTCAAATTATTTTTGAATGATGTGAAGTATTTTTTTTCTTCATGTATGTCTTCGAGTCACGCTAGCACTTGCCAAAGTTTTGTATAATGCTTTTTGTTCACGTTATCCTCCAAATTAATATTAGTTTGAACATATGGACAGTAGAAAAGCGAGAAAATATATGGACTAAAATCAAGACAACTATATGAGAACATACAACATAAGTTAATATTGCCTTAACAATTGCCTAGATTTATTTCTTCCTTTCTTATGGCATAATCCGCTAATTAGTGAATATTCCTTTCTACTTGGATTGATAGCCTTGCTGAATTATCACTAATGACCTATTTGTAGTGGTTAATATTGAGCAATAATCTAAATCCATCGATACCCCAACCCGTATTAACTTATTAGGACCACGACAAGTCCTAGACGAAAATGTTGTTGAACTTAGAGTTGAAAAACCAAAGATCAAATTGTGACGTTAGAAATAGAAAATGTGAGATGAAAACTTGATAAATTTAGCAATAAGTTGTATATCTTTATTATCAAGATGTATCTTCTAATTTTCTTATTGGAGGGACTAGAGGTCACGCTATCTATAGTGGAATTTAAGTTGGAATCTCCACTTGATAAAAGCATGTTCTCCAACTCCGAAGTCCCAATTTTAGTATTATCAAATTGCTCGGTCATGTCTTCCACATATCACGTCTTCTCCGAACGAACCATAGTAGTATACAAATAAAATACACTTTTAGAAAAAAAAATATAACGAATATAACAATATAACTATTTCACATATAAAAAATAATTAAAATAGGAAAATTTCTTAGAATTTTTTATTTGGGCAATTGACCCAAAAATGTGACATATATTCTATTGTAACCTTTGTTACAGCATTGCTACAGTAGAATATATTTGTAGTAAATGCCACCTCTGTTAAAGCATCATAGTATATATTGTAGCAAATACTGTAGCAGATATTGTAGCAATATTTTAAATTTGTTAATAATATTATATTTATTATGATCAAAATTAGATCAATATAAATACAAATAAATTATAATGATCAAAATTAAATCAATATAAATAGAAATAAGTTAAAATAATTATAACCAAATCAATATAAGCATAAATAAGTTAAAATAATTAAAATTAAATTAATATAATTAGAAAATAATTATTATGATCGAAATTAATTATTTATGACTGAAAAGAATTCTAACCTTAATAACTGCTTTTTAAATATATAATATTCTACAGTTTTTTTTACAATATTTATATCTTATTATATTATTATTATATTTTATATATTATCATACAACACTGCTAGAGTATTTTTGGGTTTTTAAAAGATCAGAGAACAGGCCGCTCAATTTGGAAGGCAAGGCGGCAACTGACGACCAGAATTAGATGGCATAAATTTCTTTTTTCTTATCTAGAAATGTAATTGTAAAATTAACATCCGACTGATTACCGATAATTAGCAATTTAGCATCAAAAAATTTTTAGAATCCGAGGGATTTTTTTTGCATGAAAAATGCCAGTTCTTACTCCTGAAACATTGGTTTTTAATCAACTAAATTCAAAGGAAATGAGACAAAATCAAGCATTTAAAGCCAAATTCAACAAATAAAACAAACTGCAGGCCAGAAAAGTTAGATACGAGCCAAGTTATAATTCTCTTTATTGAGATGAAAGAACAGGAATATCTAAATGTAACAAGTAATCTACATCAGAATAGTCATCGCAAGCTGTTGAAAAAGACTTGCGGGAAAAAATCAAGACAGGGTTAGTGATGGCCTGATGAAGCCTCAATTGCCCGCACCACAGAATCTAAAGCTTCCGTTAGCTTCTCTATGCCAAACCATTGGGTCGTTGAATCTTACTCCACTTCAGCAAAATGCCTGAGTTGGATTATCATGACACTAATATCATCAATAGAACCTCTTGTAGCAGATAGATCAGCCAGCTTTCTACAAGCAGATAACAATGACGGCTTATCAGATGCAATGCAAAGGGGTCGAGCAACATCTACAGCCTCCTGATTGCTCACCTGAAACAGATGCAAGACGTGGTAAAGTTTAGGCTCCTGTTTTAAGAAGATAGAAGAAAAGCTATAATTGCTTAACAATGGCTAAGAGTGAGAACTCACCTTGTCCCAGAGGCCATCAGATGCAAGAATCAAGAATTCACAATCATGGGCAATTTGAAGAGTTCTCGTTTCTGGTTCTGGTGTAACCCATTGCTTAAGATGTGAATCACCGATTCCTCTCGATACAGCTAGACAGCCTTGCAACCTCAAAATTCCACGGCAATATTCCACATACCCTCCCTGCATATCATATTAAAACCACATCTGTAAGAACAAATTCACCACGATAAGATAATAACATTATTACAGCACAATCAGTAAAACTCTAATGTTCTTAGTGTTCTATCAATTTTTTCATATAATATATGACACAGTCAATATACTCGTTTCATCGTCTAGTTCCATTTGACTTTATCCATTAAGCTTGATGCATAAACACTCGTGTTCCCCACCATCTTTGATGTGGCAGATTTAAAACAACAACAATCTTCCAAACAAAAATAATCAAAATTGATTCCCCATTGACAGAAAATACAGAAAGGCAAACATGAAACAACTCTACACGATTGCCAAAAGATGGAGAATCTGGCATCACGAATAAGAGAAAATGAATGGGAACTAAAAGACCTCAAAACTGAAAGATGAAACTTACAAGGTTCTCGATGCGATCCCTCTCATCATCCCTTGATGGCCGATGGTCAACCGTGAGAGCCTCAGCCACCCCACGTCTGCTCAGAACAGCACGGCAATCACCAGCATTTGAAACAACGAGCTCACCATTTCTAATCAACGCAGTGACACAACAAGCACCTCCTCCCGCCTCCTCTTTGAGAAACTCGGAGTCTGTTCTCAGGTACCCGACTTTCACTGCTTCCTCAACCCCACATTCATCTCCCCTTACCGTCACTTCCTCTCCTATGTGCTTACCCAAGTTCTCAGATGCAAATTCAGCAGCTTTAGTACCACCATGGCCATCAAACATTCCAAAGAAGGCCTGTATTAAAAAGAAGATAATAAGTATGCCTGAATTCATGCTAAAATTGCAACATGTTCACCTTTAATTAAATAAGAACTGTCACTCGTTAGAGAATCCTGCTTGATTCCTTGTTCATATTGCAATTGAACAGTAGAAACTCCAAAATAATTGCTTAAGCCCTAATTCAATTCGAACAAGTATTGTCAATTTGCTTCAATTGATCTAGAGAAGTTTCCCAAGGGAACAAAACCCCTAAAGAAACAAACTTTGCTAAGCCATGACCCAAAAAAGAAAAAAAAATTGCTAAGCTAAGATTGAAAAGCAACAAATCCCTAGATAAATAGCTCCAACTTGGAAAATTCAGCCGTTATGATATGGAGTTCAAAAGTTCAAAATTTAATCATTTACATCATCAATAGCAAAGAAACTGGAAAGAAAACCCTCCAAAAACGTACCAATTGGGAATCTCCTCGGAGATCAACATCAGCCCTAAACCGATCTTCCATCTCGATCCTCTTCTTCCCTCTCTTACAATACACCGAATACCTCTCCCCCTCCTCTTCAACCTCCCTCATCCCATCCGACTTCGGCGCCTCCAAAAACCCCACCGCCTCCGCCGCCGGGATATCAATCCTTGCAGGCCTCTTCCTCTTCAAAACCGAACCTTTGGCGGCCGAATCCATCCCAACACCCGACTGCCCCGCCGAGGCCTCCACTGCCCCTGAAGTCGGCGAAGAAAACGCCCGCAGCCGCTGGAACCGGTGACGGAACGGAGAAGACGCACCGCATGACGAAGCCGAAGGCGAGCCCTCCGACTGGAACAGATGTTGCGGAGCTAGCGCTAAGGTCTCCGGCGAGGCCTTGCGGGAGAGCTGGAAGCTAGAAGGCGAGAAGGCCGCCGCCGGCGACGAGCTCGTGATCACCACCGAGCACGACATCGCCTTCTATGTTTTCCTCCGTTCTCGCTGCAGCTGCCTCATTATATACCCCTGAGAATCCGTTCAGATGTTCCTCCGGAGCATTTTACTGGTGGGATTGATGGGATTTGGATTTTTCGGAATTAGGTTTGTCGTTTTGTGGGAGTGCAGGATAAGGAGAAGGGAGGTGAGGGAGGAGGGGAAGCGGGTCAGGAGAAGTCAAACCGCTCTGAGCCCCGCGCGGAGAAAGCGGGGAATCTGTTTCAAAGACCCGGAATAATCGTTCAAAGGCGCTGGAAGGACGCGGTCCCCTGTGGCTGCAGATCAGCTGCATGGGTTCCGACAGGGAGTGAACTAGAGTTTGTGTGGGTCCCACTGGAATGACGCGGTGGAAGGAATCTAGTGGTGGAGTTGGGTGTTGTGTGAGTTAGCGTATACGTTCAAACGGTTTAACTGGGGACAGCAAAGGACTAGTTGGAGAGAAGCGCGTGACTGCAGAGAAAGTAGCCGTTGGAGGCCGGACGAGTGGGAGAGTGGACCGTTGCGTCTCGGTTCGGGCTTCTCTAGAAGAAAATATCAGAGTGGATTGATCCATCTCGACCGTTGATATATTTTTCTTTTTTTAAATAACAAAAACCACAGTGCAGTTACGTCAGAGATTGGACTGAGATAATCGTGAAGTGACGTCGGGCCAATTGATGTTAACGTGATTACTGAGTCAATTACGATTTTCAGGTCAACTAACGTTTGAAGTGTTTTGAACATTGGTTTCCAGGCCAAACTTTTTTTTTTTTTTTTTTTTTTTCAAATTTTAAAAATATATCATTTATATTTATATATTATATTTTTATTATTAATTATTATTAATATAATGATTAAGGTTTTGATTTGGATCTAAGGATTTGAATCCTCCGTACTATCTTCTTTTTATATATATGTATTTTTTAATTTTTTAAAATTTAAAATTAAATTTTAGTTAAAAAATTTGAAAATAATTTGATCGAAACTATAATTAAATATATCAATTTAAGTAGGTGCAAAAATTAATTTCAAAATTAAAACTTAAAATTTTGATTTCGATATGATTAACAGTTATATAATTAGCAAAAATATCTGGGTATATTTTTTAAAAAAATATTATTAATAAAGTTGATACACAAATAAATATATATTAAAGAAAAAAATAGAAAAAAAAATAGTTATTTGGTATGTTTTTTTTATGAATTTTATTCGAAATTAATTTTTCTGTTAGAATGATAGACATGTTGATTCTTGTGGTCATTCGTTAATCAAATCAGAAATTGGTCGTCAAAATCAACAAAATCACAGTCTTTTTTAAGGAAAAATTATGATAAATTTAATAACTAAGCAAAAGATAACAACGCTTACTGAGACAAAACATTCTGATGTCACCTCTCGGGCCCAAAGCGGTTCGACCGCATCCTGCCACCCCACATTTCGGACTCCACCCACTCCCCTCCCGACTGTCCTGCCATGCAGGATCCGACGCATGTCATCTGCTCGTGCAGTCACGTACACATGTCGCGAGGCCAGCTCCCTTCTTCTCGTCTTCCTCCGCGTCATCTCCCTTGCGTGTCACCCACCTTCCTCATTTCCCCGCCGCTCTGTTCCCCCGTCATAAACATCACAGGACCAACAACGAGGTCGTGCAAAGGAGGAGGAGAAGAAGAATAATAGTAGGGTGGCTGTTGGTTGAAGGCGAAGGAGAAATGTCGACCGAGCAGGAAAGGAGGGAGCTGGACGAAAGGGCCCGGCGGGGCGAGACTGTTGTCTCCGGAGGCACGGGAGGGAAGAGCCTGGAGGCTCAGGAGCACCTGGCTGAGGGTTTGCTTTCTGCTTACTGCTTAATTTGTTTCTGTTACATTTGGTGCTCCGTGTGTTTGAGTTGGATTGGAAATTGTGAAGGACGAAGCCAAGGAGGACAGACGAGGAGGGAGCAGCTGGGGAAGGAAGGGTACCAGGAGATGGGGCGCAAGGGCGGGCTGAGCACCACCGAGGAGTCTGGCGGCGAGCGGGCTGAGCGCGAAGCGGTCGAGATCGATGAGTCCAAGTTTAGGACCAAGTCTTAGGATGAATAGTGTGCAGTTCGTTTGGTACTCGTAGTTTGGCGTGTTGGCTCAAGTGTCTGTGTCGTTGGTCTGCGTGTCCTGTTTTGTATCTTAGCGTAGGTGTTTTAATGAAATGGTTAAGCATTCTGATACTTGTTAACCTCTTTTAAGATTTTTTTTTTTTTTGGTCATATGTAGAAGAACTAGATTTCATCATTAAGTATAAATCGTAGAAAATCAGACGACACCCTGATGGATCAGAAACATATTCCTACAAATCGAAAGGTCCCCTAAATCATTATGTGAAAGAACCCTATCGAGTGCCCTTTCTATGGTCCAGACCTACATCTAAACACAGTACCGAGCTGAAAGTACAAAGAGTAGAGAGTATTGAGAACAAACTGTGAAATAAGAAACTTTCAAGCCGGTAGGCTTGCTGCCACAAGCCTGGCCACTGATGCATTGCCGAAATCTCTTGGTGCAAAGCATTACAGCCACATGGAACGATGAACAGGGCTGAAACTTCGGCCAGTGCACCGAATCAGTGGCTGGTAGCAAGAGCTGTTACTAAGAGACCCAGAATAAGAAAAGGCTGGGCGCTGGCCTGTTGCAGATCATTTAGGGATTTCAGGTTTACAGAGTTTTCAGTAATTCAAATCCATACAAAGGAAGCTACACCTTGGTATGAGATTTTTCACCTGATACTTGACATCATTCTTCACAGGATCTTTCAGGAAGTATTGGAACTGAAAAACAGATAAATGTTGGTGGCAACAAGCAGAGTAGATAAGAACCTCCAAGATGGTAGATTGAGGGCATGGGTGGATGCAGTTTACCTGGAAATAAACTTGCGGGAGTATGAGTCCAAGCAACGCTAGTGCGTATAGTGGTTTACCAGCACCAAGCAAATAACCTGTTTGATATTATAATGTTAGCTGCCTGTAATGACTGTTGAGGTATGACATGCAAGTACACACTAAACATACATCAAGGTAATTTTGGTTTCTCAAGTATATCATGAACAAAATTGTATAGTTGAGCAGTTGTACTACACAAGCATAGCTGCATTTGCAAGTATAAGATGTTACACAAGCTGAGCAATTGTACTAAAAAAACGAAAAATAATTCCAACGCTAGAGAGACAAGTTGAAAGCAATGTTTCTTACCAGCAATGGATAATTGTGTGATGTCAATTGCACCAACGCAAATCCATTTGGCATTATCAATGCCAAAGACAACGGGAAGGGACTGTCAGAAACAGTATGACCATCACCTTACTATTAACGAGTACATTTTCGAAAAGAAGTGTTCCATGTTTCAATATAAGAAAAACACTCGGAGAAAATGAAGAAGCACAAAGAAATTACCTGGAGTCTAAGAGCCTTGTCTCCTTCAATACTCTTGAAATCATTTACAATGGCTATCCCAAGCTGAACAGCAAAAAGAAGAACTTAGTTAGGCAAGATGAATACAGACAACGGCTTACTCTTAAGGGCTACAAAACATACCCCAGCTATGCTGTAAAGAAGTGTGAGGACCACAATGTCTGGAGTAAGTGTTCCAAACAAAGCTTGGCCAGCCCACCTGTAAATTTTGATGGTCAAACAGGATACTGGCATTAAATTTAGCATGAGGGGTTAATACTCATGCAACAAAATCATTTCAAGCAATTTTCAAGATATAATTCGTGAAAGAAAAAAGATGATGGACAGTCATACCAAGGCAAGCTGATGTAGCTTGCGCCCAATGCAAAATTTCCTATCCATCCGTTCTGCTTGAGCTGCCATAGAAAGAAAGTTTCAAAACACTATAGTTAGATGTAAACTACCATTTTAACGGAGTCAAGGGGAAATCCATTTGGTAAAAAAGAGGATGAGATGTCTGAATGATTAAACCTTTAAAGGTGGAGCAGAATATATGTAGGACAGCAGGGATCCACCCACAGCTAGATAAAAAATTGTAGGGAACTTGTGCCCTGCCTGATACAATAGAACACAGTTTACATATGTTGTTAAGAGAACTCCTATTCAGCAAGCTAATTAATTTTAACAGATAAGCAAAACTACGAAGGCGTACCCAGACATCTAATAACCCTCCCAATCCAAGGCCTCCCAAAAGCAGCACCCATATCTGGGTCATAACCTGCAAGATTGCTGCTGTATATCAGATGTAAGAAGCAAAACACGTCCACCATTATGTTAGCAGTTTAGCATTGGGCAAGAGCATAGTTATCAGATATTCCAGAAAAAACTAAATCACCCAAGGGCATAAAAAACTGCAGCACAGATCATAATATCAAACATTTTACAGTTGAAATAGTTTACCGTGATCCTGTATCTTAGCTTGTTTAGCAGGAGCTTTTCAAAATATAGTTGATCAAAGAACCAAAAATATTTTACTTCTGGTTACCCATAAGATTTTTTAAGGAACCAGGCTAACTCATAGATTTCGGCTGGTTCAGATATAGCTCCAAAGACTTCTTGATAGAGACCATGAATTATGAGATACATATGTAGTCAGATATACAAGCCACACTATATGACAGGAGAAATCTGAACTCTGTGGATTAAATGCTGGATGGACTCTTCAAGGTCTTGAACACAGCCAAAAGGTCAACCAAATTGATTGAACAAATTACAACATTTTCTAGACATCCTACATACCTCACTTTCAGATATTGCTCCTGAAGGGATAGGACGATAAGGCTCATTTATAGCATCAATCTCCCGATCATACCAATCATTAAGTGTCTACAAGCAAAATGATAGTGTAAATAAAATCAAATCCAATCTTCATTAAATTCTCACTTTAGATGGATATACAAATATAGTGCAAGCTAACCTGCGTATAACCTGTAAGACAGGGTCCAGACATGATCATGCAGACAATAGATTTAGCAACGTCTTCAAGACTCCAGTGAAAATTTCCTGCAAAAGAAAATGCATACATCAAGAATATAACCAGAAGAGATATATAACTTCACTCTAATAACCAGCACTGACTACCAGACACAGATTAGTACATTTGATTTCAGTTTAGTTGGGATAGAAAGTCATAGCACAATGAAGCACTATGAACCACCAATGAATGGTACAAACAAGTAAAATTACCAGAAGCAGCAGCACCACAAACTATTCCCCACACCAATGGAGGCCAAGTGACAGGTTTTGTAAGCTGAAGGCGGATTTTCCATTTGTTCTGAAATTGCAAATGAGCAACACAAAGATAGTGACTCAATTCTATTTCCCAGAGAACCGTCTTATCTTCATTTTCAAAACATGTGACCAATACCAACTAACAACTAGCTCCATGATCGAATCTTTTATTTGCTAAAGCCACCAAGCAACCTGAGACAGAGAAGCAAAAAAAAAAAATGCAGAATGGAATCTCACCGCCTCCTGCGCGGCGCCCTTAATGCCGAGCAGCTGGTTGAAGCTCGAACCACCAGAACTAGCCGGCGCACTATCCGGAGCTGTTGACTTAACTAACCATCAGAAAGCTTCAAATTTTACCATGCCAATTCATCTGAAACCCCCCAAAAGAAGGGATTTTCCCCAAAGAATTGAACTGAAAGTCTGAAATGAGAAAGCGAGCCGCAACCCGGAACCATACCTTCTTTGGCGTCGGTCTCTCCAGCTCGAATCATGAATCTCCTTCCTGAGATTTCCATCAAAATCCTCAATTCATACAACAGGAAGAATCAAGGAGACGGACCAACGGGTTACCGAAGCGGGAGACGGCGGGAGCGGAGCGAAGGTGGAGGCGGCCGGGGCTTCCTGGGGTGGCGGCGAAGGAGGAAGAACAGTAGAGAAGGGAGGCCATGGAGTCCCCGGCAACAGCGGCAGCGGCGGCGGTGGGGGCGAGGCGGAGGAAGGAGGAGAGTTATCTCCTTGTCCGTTGTGTTGGAAGTAGATCGTTGCCACTAGGGGCACTTCCTTTTCTTTATTAGAGCTAGGTTCCGCTCTGGTGTCTCGCGGGTTTTTGCTTCTGCTTTACCGGCTCCCTCGGTGTGCGGGCTAGATGGGCCGCTGCTGATGTTTCGGACCAAATAGAACTAAGGCCCATTTCTAACTCGACTGTTTTTGGCCCGGCCAACTACGTAACTGTTCCTTTGTCAACATTTTATGCAAACACCTCCCTAGTTTTCTGTATTTTAAAATAAGTTGTTTATACTCTGATAGCGATGGTATTTGCGAATGCGGTTTCAATTTCAAGACGGTGAAATCAATTCGTTTAATCATTTCGAATATTTTATAATTTTAAAAATACTAAATTTTTAAATAATTTTATTGTATTCTTAATACTTTATTGCGGTTGAAATTTAAAATTTTAGTTTCTAATATAAATTAGGTTAGAAAGTGAGTGGAGTCATCGCTCTTTAAGTATTTGATAATGGGAAACAAAGATCTAATGTGATCTAGTCCTTAGCTATTGGGTACCGTTTGATTTGGGATCAAAATTAATATTAATATTTTAAAATTAATCAATAAAAAAGTTAATTTGATTATTTTTTAAATGTTTGATTTTTAGTACAATTAGTAAAAACATTTATACTTTTTTTCAAAATTATCCATACATTTATTTCATCCGAGCTAACTAATTTAATCTAAAAATAATTGAAACAATCTAATTACAAATAAGTAATAACGATATTTATATTATACAAATATATTAAATAAAAAATAGTTTTAATTAAAATAAAATATAATAATTAGAAACAGAATAGTATATGATCATAATACAGATATTGTGTGAACCCCTAATGCAAATATATAACGATGGAAGTATCTCGAGAAAACAACAAAATAAAAAAAAAGTAATTTTATTTTTTTAATTAGAAATTAATTTCTTAGTATGATTTTTTTTAATTTCGTTGCTAGTCGGACTAAAAATAAAATTATCCTATTCTTTAGTCCAAAACTAAACATTGATCGATCTCTAGGCCTTGATTAGTTTCTTTTTGTCCTTTGAGAACACAGATAAAATCATTTTTATTATGTTTTACACCTCATTCGTTTTTGTCAGGATTCCAGTATTTTAATGCAAGAGATTAAATGGATATCTAAGTTAATAGCTTGAGGGCGCTTAATTAATCATTAATTAGTGACTGAAAAAGGCATAATTGAAGATTAAATACAAGCAAGTTTCACCACAAATGGACAGATATCTTAGACTGCGTTTGGTTTCAGATCAATATTAGGATCATCCTATTCTGACTAACCTATTATTTAAATATCAAAAAAATAATCAGATTATTTTTATGTTAATTTAAAAAAATAAACTATTATACTATCATTATATTTATTTATTTAAATCTCAATAAATAATACATCTAATGGTATAAAGATCTAAAAAAATTTAAACCATTCAATAGTCAAATTAACATTCAAACACTAAAAATTTAATCAGACTATATTTTTTATATTTTAATTTTGATCTTAAACTTGATATTGATTTTGATATCAAACTAAATAATGCGGCTTTTTTATTATGAACCCATGCTAATCAAATCACTTTCACTGAGCTGATTCAAATCGTGTGGTCCAGACAAGTAAGTTGTATGTTGATTGGCTTGGTCCCACAACTTTTTTTCTTTTAAACCAAGTTTCTACTGAATTTGACTAGAAAACAATGCAAGTGCTGGAAGTAATCGAAGTGGATGAAGTGGTCCGAAGTCTTTAGTTCCATTGAAGTGCTGAATCTTAAGAAATATGTGAAATTTGTTCTTTGGTTGATATATATATATATATATATAATTTAACAATATTTATATATAAGTTACATGTGAATAAAAAAAACATTTTTTTGAAGTTATTATAAATTTTAAATTGACATTAAAGATAATCAAGTATTTGAAGTTGAAGATACACACTAAATAAATTGGTTGAGTCAAGAGATTAATGAAAACCAAATTTAAGGCCGGGTTATGAACTGATGCACTCGAGATAAAAACTTGTCTTGACATTGTCTTGACTTTTTTCAATTTTCAGATTTATCTCCTTCCTAAGCTAAAATTAGGTGACTCAGCCATATACACTTCATGAAGATCACCAAGAAAGAATGCATTTTTAACATCTAATTGTTGTAAACTCCAACCTTGATTTAGATAAGAGAGAGTTATGTTAGTTGAGCTCATTTTGGCCATTGGTGAAAAGATCACAAAAAAGTTTATTGCATATGTTTGTGTATATCTCTTACCTATCAGTCTTGTTTTGAACCTTTTTACACTGCCATTTACATTATATTTTATAGTAAAAATCCACTTGCATTCTACTATTGGTTTGTCTTTTGGTTTAGGAACCAGTTTTCAGGTGTCACTCTCTATTTCAAGTTCATGACTTCTCTCAATCTTTTATTTGAGAATCAATACTTGAGCAAATCTTTTATATGACGGTGTTCACATATTTTTCAATTGAATGTCTTGTCCATTTTCTTACATTTTTTCTTACAATTTGATACTCATGTTGCAATTTTTTTTTATGGATCCTTCACCAGTGAGTACAACTTGGTTAGAGATGTTGATTTATGAACTCATTTGGTTTATTTCTTTTGTATATACTTATATATATTTTTTGACTGATTATTAATTGACTTTGCTTTCTCCAAGATGATCTCCGAGAAAACCGATAGCATTGTGTTTTGTTCTATGCTTTAGTTACATGTTATATTAGTTAGTTGTCTTTGTTTTTCGCTAGGATAATAGACTAATTGCTTATAAAATTCGACATTTACTGAGATGTGAATATTATTTATTTTAGAATTATAACACTTACAATTTTTTTTTAGCTTTAGAATACTCTAGAAAAATACACTTTATTAATCTATGTTCCAATTTACCATTAAATGGATTATTGTTATGAATAAAACATAAACATTCAAATATTTTCAAGGATAGATGAAATGATTTTTCATTAGGACAAACAACTTCAAAAGAGTTTTTATTATTTAGTTTTGGGTTAGTGTCTTATTTATTAAATATGATGCGAGAATTGCATCACTTCAAAATCTTAAGGGCATATTTTTCTTAAATAGTAAATTTTTAGCTATTTCTAACAAGTGTTGAATTTTCCTTTTAACAACATTATTCTGTTGAAATATAAGAACATGAAATTTGATACAAAATTACATTCTCTGTTTAAGTATTCTGAAATTCTAATGATATATATTATCCTCCATGATTTATTCTAAGTATTTTGAGGTTGATGTTAAATTGATTTCTAATTTTTTTATAAAATGTCTGAAATATTTCAAATACTTCTAATCTCTTCTTTATTAAATGTAGTCAAATTACCTTAATATAATCGTTTATGTAGGTTAAAAAATATTTGTAACTATTCTAAGATACTACTTTGGTAGTTCACATTACTGTAAGTAATATTAGATGAAATATTGTTAATTTTATTCATTTTAGACAAATACATTGACCTGTGATACTTTATATGTTCACAAAGCTGACAAAAAAAGTACTAGAAGGAATAGTCTTAGGAAATAACAAGCTTGTATGTTACCAAGTATACAATGTCATTTGGAATTTTTTTTTTTTTGTTGAGCCAGTGATATCTTTGAGTCAGATGTTCTATCTTTTATAATATAGAAAATTTTTTTTAACACCCTACTAATCTTCCTCATATGAATATCCTAAAAAGATTTATATGTTTGGTAAAATATTATAAAACAGTCTAAATCTTTGGTCAGCTGATTAGCATATATTAAATTGACTGAAAATTTAGGAATATATAGTGAGGAAGACAACCTTAGTAATGATAAATAAACATCACCCTATCCTGTGACTGGAAAAGTCGTGTCATATGCTAATGTTACAAGTCTTGAAGCTGTAAACTTGTTTGTATGATTAAAGTAGGATTTATTACCTATCATATGATTAGAGCCTCCTGAATTAATTCAAAAACCTCTACGGTTGCTTTGACAATTTTTATTCTCAATGGAGAGGAGTGTTGTTTTTTTGATTGATTAATCATACTCCTCTTTTGAAATGGTACCTGCGGTAAATCAGTGGCGGCTCTCTACCATTTTCTGTCCAAATTTGTCTGTTCACACCAATATATTTGGACACTGCTTGCCCAAGCTAGTTTGTCAACTAGCAATCAATATTTGTCAACTGAATGTCTTGACTTGCCATACTTTGTACATCTCAGTCTACTTTTTCCTCTTCGTCTGCTTGTGAAGCCTTCTCTTGCTCTACCTATGAATCCAATTTCCCCTCTGCTACACCCGGCTTGTGTTTCTCCTTTATCATATCTAGTCTTCCATCTTGAAATTATGGTTGAGTTTTTTTTTATTGTGGTTCTGTAACTAACAAAAGTACTACCAACCCTCTAGAGTATTTCATACATCTCCTCGAAAGGGGGCAATTCACTTCCATCTAGGAAATTGACCTTATATTGTCCATATTGAGGGTCCATGTTATGAAAAAATTGCATAATTTTGTGCTTTTTTTGATCTTTTTAACTGTTTTCTGTTTTGATTGTTCTGTAATGTTCCAATTCATTCCAAAGACTAATTAGTACATTAAAGTATTTACTCAACTTTTTGTTTTCATGTCATAGGTAATAAATTTGTTCTTGAATTGAAGAGACTTGAGACAAATTGTTTTTACTCAAATATATCTTATAGAGTTTTTTGTAGATGACCTTTGAACTCTCACAGAGGAGTAATCCATGATTTATTTCTGATTCTACATTATTTAGAAGAATATATATTACGTTTGAGTATTCTAACTTCCAGTCTTTCATCTTTGTATGGTCTTTTCACGAGTCTTCTATTAAATACTTTCATCTTCTTTGCAACTTGAGATAAGTTTCTATGGATCTTGTCCGTAGAAGATGGTTTTGGATGATTCAACTTTGTGGTAGTCGTCTACATGATCTCTTTTTCTTTGTACAGCTTGCAGTCATCTATGTTTGCCATCTTTTGACTCTAGTTGTAGCTCTTGTCTTGCTAATACCTAAATCTCTGATATTATGTTACGAACAAGGGTTTTTAGGTGGTTGATGTAGGGTTTCTTAATCAATGAGGGAATTTTTTATTTATGAAAATAACTTTTGAGATTTCTTAGTTACATAAAACTCTAGATCTATCATATTTATATTCAGCAGTCCTACTACTATTATATTTTTACTCATGCTAAACTTAAGCCCAATTATAATAAGTTGATTTAATTGCTTAAGGCTTTTTTGGAATTTGTGAACTGTGATGAATCCAAGATTTTAAGTATTTGGAAAGTATGCTAATGTAATCGTACTCTCTAGTTTTGAGCTAGTGAGAATATTTCTGAGCCCGCTTTCTTCCTCTTTAACAAATGTATTTGACTCTGGGGCTTATAAGCTCTCCGGATGTGTAGGTTGATTCGGCCTATTATTACTGAATTCCTTCTTATCAAAAAAAAACAAGCAAATGCCCTTATGAGGTGTTTGTGTGTTTGAACCTAAGTGATGTCTGTGCTCTGTATCCGTTGATTTCTATAACAGAAGTGATTGGAATCCTTTTGGTAACTGATTTATGGTATCTGTAAATATTCTTCCCATATTGACTCATTAAAAGATCAGAATTGGTATGACAGAATATATTCACCCTTGTTTTTTCTTGTAGATGGCCGAATACAGAATATCAATATATGGAAGGAAACAAAGTGAGTGGGATCAGCTTGCTAGTTGGATTGTGAACAATGAATTGTACAGTGAGAATGTTGTTTGGTTGATTCAGGTAAGAGCTACATTTTTTTTTTGCCTTTTCAATTTTGATTAGAATGCCTTTTCCAGAAATAATATTATGCTTCTTTATATTTTGTGAAGCAATCTCTCTGAAATACTGAACTTAGCCCCTAGGCAATTTTGCATATGTTTCTGAATAGGAATCATTGAAATATTAAATCTTATAGTCCCATGCATCAAATAACTCTTCTTTGGCACTAAAATATGTGAATCTTTTGTCTTCTTGCTAGAGAACATTTGGATTTGTTAATTTCTTATGTTGCTTTCTGTCATGTACTATTTCTTGCAAATGTTACAAAATTGTTGTATCCCTTTAAACTTCTAGATTTTCTGATGTAGTTTGCAGGACCTTATTCATTGATAAATTTTACATTGGATTGAGGATTTGCTTGTTTTTTGGATATACTTGTGTATAGGAATGGCTAGTCAGTAACAGTTTCAGCAATAAATTTCTGGACACTTCCTGTAAATTGATCTGGCACCGGTCTTTAGTTTGAACTAATGATGTTTTTAGCTGCTAATATGTTTATTTGTTCATATTGCTTATGGTGGATTGTATCCTTTCCATGAGTTCAGAGTTCTAGAGGGAATTTTGGTCATGATTTCATTCCTTGTTCTTTTCAGATACAAAGATTATACAACATTTACAAAGAAATGGGGATAGTTACATCATTTCAGAACATTCTTGACAATATATTTCTTCCCCTCTTTGAGGTTACTGTCGACCCACATTCACATCCTCAGTTGCATGTTTTTTTAAAGCAGGTTTCTCAAAATTTTCTTATATTACATTTCAAATTCTGTCTGGATATTTAGTTTTTTTTTTATCTGTTAACTGGGGATTCTTTTTTGGTATATATTGACTACTTAATTATTTGTCTTCATTTATTGCATTTTAAAATTTTGACCATGTGTGTATTATCTGTTGTATTCTTTGTCTTCTCACTGGTTGTGGGATTGGACTTGGTGGATGATGAAAGCAAATCCGAAAGACGGCCTACCAAACACAAGCCTACACCAGCTCAATGGACAAATGTGTTTAATCCTGCTTTCTCATACTATGCATATTACTGTTATGCTAACATGTAAAGAAAAAATACTTTACCTCGTATAAGAATGATCCAATGAGATTTGTCGCTTGTCAAAATCATATGACAAATAAAGATTAGTAGCACATTTTGATTAGACATTGGCATATTAGAGAAATCCAGGTATTACTCTAAGGTTTTGATTATTGGAATATGAAAAGTATTTATTATTAACAATATATGTTATCCTAACAATCTTATATTTTTTGTTCAAAAATTGAGTCGGAAAAATCAAAAGCATCAAAAGCATCAGAATATGAGTCACACTCTCGGACGTATGGGGTTTGGTAATTTGAGGGCTGAAATATATTCCTTACAACTTATATTCAAGAGTTTTGTCAATTTATTATGTATATTTCATTTATACTGTTATTTGTAACTTGAGATATCTAGCGAAACTGAATCTTCTAGGTTGGATGTCTTTTTCGCATTTGATATCAAGAAGGACGGGTAACCTGTAGATGCAGCATCTGCAACTACCATAGTGAGTAGTATAATTATTTTTTGGCATAATATACATTCGAATTAGATAATATTCATTTATTTTATTAATCAAGTTATAAAGAGGATCACTCAGTTGAGACAGTCTCAGTCAAAGAGCTCTTTTTCAGATACGGTTGTTTAAAATGTAATTTATAATCAGGTGTTTGGATCTAACAGATATGGACTGGTGTGGACATTTGGTATGAGACTGGCTTCTAAAACTATCTCTAAGTGTTTCTGTAAATCCTCGCAAAGTGAATAACCTCGGTGTACAGAAAATTAGGTGCAAGCGATGATCCAGACGTAAGTTGCTACAGTAATGACGATGTTTAGAGAGAAGATATTTAATGCACTTTCTCATACTGTGTCTTGGGATATCTCACATTTCGAGGTATGAATTATTTTTTATTAATTTGTATTATACAAGAAATTTTTCTTTTGATGCTAATGCATGTTTCGTGCATGAAATTATTAAGGATGTTTTAGGTGCAATATTCCAACAGTAAGGCGATGTTGGTGGTAGCCAAGTTGATTTGAGCGTGACTTCTTTCACTTCTCAGTCTGTAAGGTACAAATGTATTCGAAAGTTTATTTTATTATCTTGAACATTTTTTGTTTATGAGTATGAGTGGTTAGGATGAGATTTAATTTTGTTTGTACAAATTTTAAACTTTTTGTTTATATTTTTACAGATCTATTTAAGGAGATCATTAACGAACCAACGATCGGGAGCACGATAGACGAATAGGATCATGGAATGGTGATATTATTCTTTCTTTTTAGATGGATATTGTTATTTCTTCTTTTAAAAATATGAATTATATTTTATTTTTGAATGGATTATTTAGTATTTATAACTTTAGATATTATGTTTTTATTTTCTAAGTTACATTATTTAGTATTTATATTTTTAGAATCTTATTTGTCTAATTAAAATATTTACAAAGTTTCAATGTAAATAAGTGTACATAAAATTTGTTGTTTGTAAAGTGATACTACGACGATGTTATGAAAATGTTGCAAAAAAGTGACACTCGCAATAGGCGGTGCTAAAATTAGTGCCTTCAATTCCGCAATACCTTTCGGGACTCAAAATGGCGGCGCTAATTATTTTGGCGGCGCTTAATCTAGCGCCGCCAATAAATGTGACAATAAATGTGTCTAGTTGTGACATTAAATTAGTGCTACTATTTATTTTTAGGGGCACTATTTTAGCGTCACAAATATTTGCGACTTTAGTTTTGGCACCGTAAATTAGCACCGTTAATGATTTTTCGGCAGTAATTTTTACTACAGGAACACTAATTGAGCGTCAGAAATGTCTCAAAATGTTGTAGTGAGCCTATTGCAATAACAAAGCTGGTTCATTCAAAATGGACCAGTCGATCATTTCGTTTTCTGCTGATCCAAGTTTAATTCCGTTTGTACAGCTTTGCTCAAATTCCTCTTAGAACAAAAGGCAAGCTCCCCCATATGTCTTTTTCTCATTTGAACCATGCTTTTTTTCTGGGGTTTTACTCTCATAGGTACCTTCTTGTTCTTAGCTTCATAGTTGGGGAGAACAGGATATACTTAATCTAGGTTCTATGTGGTATATATCCTGATGTTTTCAGTTGGTTCGGACAGCACTTGGTAAGGTGGCTCTATGCTTGATAGTTGTTCTTTAGATGTCACAAGCAAATAATAAATAGTCCAAGCCACTTCATTTCTGTTGATATTTTCTTCTCAGACCAATTTTGTTGGAATGCTGTTTTTCCTAGTTGATCTGCAATATCTGAGTGGAAGTTGTTGATGCTGCAATATCTTGACTAACAATTCCTTCAATAAATGAACAAAGAGCATAAATTCCGCCATGCAGGTTTTGACTTAAAATTAATCAAACATCAACAATTTTTTTGGTGTTTTATGATCTCTCTGTCCTCATTCAATTTATAATGCTTATCCCTATCTTTCTAATCACTGAAATAAATCAAAGAAATTTATTTTATGGAACTAGATGTCTGAGCGTGGGTTTAAAGACCTGGATAATTTCCTTTCCCTTGAGATGACCTGCAGGAGATGTATTCTTTCAATTTTTTTTCATTATATTTGGTTGACACTTGTAGTTCCTTTAATCCACAGTTCTGGAAGTGATTTTCAGGAGTTCTGCTCACGAGTATTGATAGATTGTATGAGCAAGGACAGGCCAGCCCTCCTGCAGGTATTCATTGGGGTTGCAGAAACATCTTTTTCTGTATCTGTTCTATTTTTGCAGTTTGTTTTGTTTTGCCTTGAACAGTTCATGCATCTCTCTTTATACATGTGTATCTTTTGTTGTACACAATGGTCGAATCAGTGCGGGAGCAGGTGGCAAATGACCATCTTTTTTCTTTTCATGATTCACTCTGTCTTTCCAGCTTGAAGGCAAGTCATCTCATGGGATGCTATTTGTGTTTTTTCAGCTGAACTTTTCATTCCTGGGCTAGTGCCTGAAACTGATCATCCTTGTGGCTACAGGTTTACCTTTTCAGAAATTATTGCTATGTTGTTTCTTTTTTGCCTCAAATCCTAGCTTCTCATCCGAGGACACCAAATTCAAAAACTAATCACCTCTATGGCTACAAAGTCTATTTGCTGTTTCTATTGAAGACTCGGTACTCTTAACAGTATCCTTCTGCTTCTCAACTTCATTAATTCAACAGTAACTCCTATCCGCTGCATCTTCCATGATCTCACCATTCTCAACACCAAACATAGATCATAAATTGCACTTTTTTTTTTGTTTCAAGGGGTTAACATGAATTTCCCATTTTGATGATGTTTACTACTTGTACTCCACATGGCAGTCTTAGTCAAGATGCTTTTATGTTGAAGTTCAGATACTACTGATTGATGTTATTTTACCTTCAACACAAATAGTCTTGTAGATTTTTGCACAATTCAATTGACCAACTAAGGATTTCAATATGGCATCCTGCAGCTTGTGCTAGCCTATGGTGACTCTAGTTACTGGCAAACTGTCTACTAGCCTATGTTGAAATTTCTCGAATCAATTAGGTAGTGTGTAGATGAGATCCTCACAGCTCCAGATAAACTCTCAAGGACCACTTCCATAAATATCTGAATCTGGGAAAATGGCCTGATGGACTGCAAGAAGGGACTAAGATGGAGACAATGTCTCTCTTGGCATCTCCAGTTGTTTGGTGTCCCAGCACTACATGTGATGAGGAAAGGAAAGCAGTGGAGGAAGTCACCAGGAAGATCCCACCTTCAGCATCTATGGTTCCTCCCCTGCACATGTTACCATCAACTCATACCAAACCCATAATTCGGATCAACAAGATGCTGTTTTCAACATGAATCTCAACTCACTACGTGGGATGAATTCCTATACTGATGCAGCAGTAAAGTATTCGCCTACGGAATTTCTTATACTACCAGTTCTTGCTATCTAATACTTAAGTCATGCAGCTCTACAAAATGGTATGCGGAGCTTGATTTCTCAGCCAATTTCACATAATTTATCATGCATATCTACTTATTCGTATCTTCTGTTGTGGAATGTAAACTATATTCTAAATATAATCTGCTCTGTATGTTACATTGCATTTATACCAATAAAATGCCGCTTTCAACCTCCTTCCTATATAAAATATAACAATAAAGAATCGTCTTTTTGGAAGTTTTAACGTTAGGTTTGGTATTTGGCTTGCTGTATTTTTCTCTCTAATCCAGCAACACATTTGCACTCCACAATTCTGAATTGTTCTTCCTCTTCGGCTTCTTTTACATCCTCCCATTTGTTGGCAATCAATATACGATTCAAACGGAGCATGCTACAATGTTCACAAGTCAAAAAGCCCTGCCAGCTCTTCCCCAAACCCAACCCACACCCTTTTCCCAGTCGTCGAATTAACCAACCAACCAAAAAAGACAGCAAAACTTAAAATAATAATAATAATAATAATAATAATAATAATAAAATAAATTAGAGAAGGTTTGGCACGTGCGAGGGAGTGGAAGGATGGGTGTCACGTTCGCCAGGAGCTGGAGATGATGCGGGTGTAGAGGAACTCGTTCCAGGTATCCGGGAGGCCAGGGAGGCACCAGTGAATGCAGTCGGCGTACACGGCGGGATTAGCCTTCTGCTCTGGTGTCAATAACTGGCCCTGCCGAATTGTGTGCACCGATGTGTGGGCATCCTTCCGCAGCTCTGACAGCCGCGTGATGTTGAGGAACGACACTGGGATGGGAGTCAGCGACCGGGTCGCGTTGGCTGCCACGACAAACACCCGCCAGTCGGTGCCGGCGGTGATGTGGTTCTTCCAGCTCATTATGGGAAGTGTTTCATTGAAGCACTTGATCCCGGCAGGGTTGCTCCAGTCTTTGGCCCTGCATTTGATTCAAGTGTTAGGTATCACGGGGCCACCAAAAGAGTGGCTTTGTGGTAGTGGATCATGATTGATCCTCTTAATTATGCTAATGGAGTTGCTTACCAACTATTCATTTTATTTATTAGAGACGTAAAATCAGATTAAATGACGGAGCTGACTGTAATTACATGATATGAAGAGGAGACATGCTGCTGAAGCACACTGATGTTCTCTCCGGATCCACATTCTCCTCTACCCACATAGCCCAAGTCCTCAGGACCCTCTCGTAGTCGACCGGCCGTTCGATCTCATCGTACTCTGTTGACCCCTCGTCGAACGATCCGCGCCTAATCCATCAAGAAAAGCAACATAACATTCAAAATAGGCCACCGAACACATGAGTAACGAATTAGACTCACAAGACTTTCATCTTTGGAGCTTTCATCCACCAAATGTAGGTGTTGAACACCAGATAATCCACTCCCTTCCAGTTCTCCCCGTGCTTCGAGATCGAGTCTGCCATGATGATCCGATCCTGGATGCTGTGCATCCTCGGATCGTCCGAGTTTGACTCCACCAGGAATGGCGCCCAGTAGAACTCAACTGTTGCATCATACTCCTGCATATTCAATCTTCATCGTTAGCATGTACTTAGCAAATCTGATCATCGCGAACAGTGTGATTAGTATTTTGTTTCCCAGTTACCTTAGCTTTGAAGATGTCGAGGGAGCCGTCCCTGATGAGAGTCTTCTTGCCTGGGGGAATCGCCGATTGAACCAGGCACACCATTGATTCCCGCTGGTTTCGGTTGAGCGAATCTCCGACGAACATGAGCCGTTTCCCCCTCAGCCTCTCCAACAGCAACCTCGCATCAAACCTGATAAATTCCCACCAAAAAAGCAAAATGCAGCAATCCAAAAAAAAAGAGAAATTCGATAGAAATGTTGTACTTGGGCAAGTCGCATGTGCGAGGCTGCCATCGCCACTTCTGTTACCTGTCGTCGGCGCGGCCATTGCGCACGCACGTGACCTGAGCGGTGAGGAACTCGCACTCGTGCTCTCTGTACAATGGGTGCGTCGCGTTGTCATAGACCCACTCGCCGTCGAACAGGTCCCACGTCTCTGGCACGCTCACCACCACCCTCTCCACCGGCGGCAAGGCCCGCACCGCACGTGCCACCTTCAACCTTTTGCTGCTCTCCTCTTCTGTGCCTTCCGTCGTCCCCTTCTCTTTCTTCTCCATAGGCTCGGGAGAGTCTTGCAGTACGGCAGCGGCGGACTTATCAGTCATGGCGGCTGTCCGGGAAGAGAGGGGAAAATTGGCCATGGACTTAACTATTATAATATTAGTTTCTCATCGAATAAATATGATTTAATATATATAATAAAAAAAAATCTATATTTCATACGCTTTAGTTTTTGAAATGAAGACCATGGAAACAATGACAAATCCGGGCAAGTTTCCGCCTTTCCTTTCATTAGAGGCCGGAGGCTTCATCGCGAATGACTCCGGCGACAGCAACGACGACTTGCGCTGGAGAAGTTTCATGGAATGAGCTCTGAAGGAGAAATTGAAGGGTCGAATATAGATCAAGTCTATTGGTTTGGTGAGAAGAGGCTTCCTTGAGAGGTCTCTTCTGTTTGCCAAAGGAGGAGGTCAATGAGTAACATGAAAGTTTTGGTTAAGGAATGAATTAGGGTTTAAATCTTTTGTTAATTAATGGTATTAGTGATTCAGTGGGAGGTGTGGGAGAGTAGTGCTTGGAAAGAGATGAGAGAAACGGGTTAGATTAATTAATGTTGGGAGGAGAGTTGCTTTCAGAATGATTAGGATGGAGCCAGCTGGAAATTTTCTTCCATGGCCAACATGCAGTGTCTCCATCTTTACCAACTACTCCTAGGTTTGTGGCTGTTGGATCTCATGCAATATTTGAATCTGTGTTGGGTTTGAGATTCTCATGATATGATGGATCAAACAAATTTGATTTTAATTAGTATTGAAGTGGATGTTAGATTCATCATCAGGGGAAAGATGAGCTTTCATTTGCATCCGTACTCTATGGATTAGTGTCACAAAATTGATTAGATGGAAACCAATAGGGTTCCATCAAGGAGCATAATGACTGGTAGCACATTAACTTGAATATGTTACGGCAACAATGAAGGCAAAATTTGCAAATGTGTGGTTATGCAGCCAATCAGGGAATAAGCAAAGCAGAATTGTTCTTCTTCATTGGCATATCATTATAGTTCACCATCCTTTGATGATGAGACGTCGAGTTTCTGCTTCAGTGTCGACCTATCAAATTTAAAAAGAAAAAAGAAAATAAACATGTTTTTGAGGGATCCCTTCCGTCCATTTTTACCTTCAAAATGATGCAGTTTTGTCCTTCTAATGCTATGCATCATAGGTTGATCTTACCGGAGGATACTACGATGCTGGTGACAACGTGAAGTTTGGCTTCCCGTGTGCCTTCACGATCACCATGCTTTCATAGAGCATTGTAAGAGTATGAGGGCCAGCTCCAGGCCAAGAACGACCTCGGAAATGCAATGACCGCCTTGAAATGGGGCAATGACTATTTGATCAAGGCAGACGCTTCCCCTGAAGTCCTCTACGTTGAGGTCGAGGACGGCGATTCCGATCACAATTGAGGACATGACCACGCGAGGAATTCATACAAGGTTGCTTCTTCTCATCCTGGTTCTGACGTCGCCGGTGAAATTGCTGCCACTTTTGCTGCTTCCTCCATGGCCTTCGGAAAATCTGATCCCAATTACGCCGACGTACTTCTCGCCCATGCAGAAAAAGTATTCTTCTTTCCATATTTCATCTCTTCCATTACTAGATTAGCGTATATGTATACGGTATTGGAATGATTCTATTTGTGTTCCTGGTGCTAGCTCTTCCAATTCTCTACCAAGTACCCAGGCAAATACCAAGATAGCATTCCAGTTGCAGGAAAATTCTACTCCAGCTCTCGCTTTGATGTAAGTGGAATCATCGAAGTTTTATAGTAATTAATTTCTCCTGTCATTGCTGCAAAACCCTAAATCCTTGACTGATGACAGGATGAGCACCAATGGACCGAGAAAGAGACCTACAAAGACTACCTTGCGAATGCTGGATAAAGCGGCGGTCCTAGGACCATGTTCTCCTGGGACGACAAGTGGACGGCGTCCAGGCCATTGTCACCAAGGTATCAACCAAACTAGAATAACTCTAGTGTAGATCTTCCTTCAGCTTCTTCCATCTTTTGCAACTTTTTACTGTCATGCATTGCTGCAGCTGATGATAGAGAAAAAGCTCGATAGAGAAGACAGTGACTGGCCCTCAGTACGAATCCAATATGGTGGCCTGCGCAGCAGGTCGATTGAAGCTCCTTTAGATGCTGCATGCAAAACAACATTCATGGACGAATTACTTCAATTGTCCTTACTTCAAAGAAGCATCGGTTTCACAAGTCCATTTGTCTCCTGCTAGCTCCTCCTAATGGAGAAGCCTCTACAATTACAGAGACATTTTCATAGCCTCTAGTAGATGGGTTGTCGCCAAGGGAACCTGTCTTTCTGGTATGATAATTGGACGGGACAAGAGCGCCTATATGCTTCGCTATTCAAAAGGGAAGCAACAACTTTGAGATGAGCCCTGGAGGCATGCTTTGGTGGGACTCATGGAACAACTTCCAGTACACCGCCTCCGCAATGCTGCTCATCTCTGCCCATCCCAACCATTTATCCTCCGCTCAAGCCAATCTCATGTGCGAGGACGCCACTGTCACCCCGCAAGAGCTCAGTGATTTTGTCCGCAAACATTAAGTCCCGTGGATTAGTGGGTCAGTAGAAAAATAGTGGAGACTGTAGCAGGCAATAATTATCTTTAATCTTATATCGATAAAATATCGGAATTAATACTAAGTTAAATATAATAATTGTCATAAATTTAAGAAGAAGACTTTTTTTTGAAAAGTTGAGAAAAACAAAATCCTAGGATTATGTAAGCTGCGGTCTGTAAATGCTTAGAGATAATATCATGCTGAGTCAGGGGTGTTCATTAATAGTATCAAAATTATTTCGCACCTTTTGATCAGTGTGAACTAACTTAGTGATGACGCTGAACTCTTGAAGAAAGGAGATTATTAGGCCCGATGGATCAATGGATCAATAGACAGCCAATGAAGTTATAATTGATAGTAGTTGTATTTAGTCTTATATCGACAAAATGTCGAAATTAAGATTGAGTTAAATATGATAACTGTTGTAAACCTAACAACGAGGTTTTTTTTTGGAAAGTCGAGAAAAATAAAATCCTAACGTCAGGTAAGCCGTAAGCCGCGGATGTCTAGAAATAATATCGTACTGGGTCAAAAACGTCATATAATTAAAAATTGTAACACCCCGTTACGTTCGATATTGAACCACAACACAAAGTGAACAATATGAATTAAAATAATTTATAGAATACGTAGAGTTAAGATTTATTATATCAATGCAAATATAATCTAAATAATATAAAGAAAAGTGATTCGATAGAAAATACTAAAGTTCCTCACGATGATCCCTCAAATAAGAATATAAAATAACCTACAAATAAAATAGCTCTAAGTATCAATATGCACGCATGCACTGTTATTGTTGTCACTAGTGCCTATCAGCTACTATTTTGTGAATAAAGATAATCAAGGAGTGAACTAAGAATATTCAGTAGAGAATTATCACCTCTAGAAAATATGAGAGATCAATACATGAATGATAAAAATAAAATTAATAATAGTAACAATAATAATAATACAACGATAATAATAATTAAAAAAATCAATATCTATATCAAGAAATAAATTAACAAGAAAATGATCATGGCATCCACAACAACCAATGGTTAGAGACAGTAATTATGAATTCCTCTACTAACATTACAAAGATGGCTACACTCCTCACGAAGCAGGATTGAATCAATCTACACGTAAACCAGCTTATGGGTATGATCGGGCTCCTACCAAATAGAGTTGTACCACGCTGCACTCCTAATTGATGATGGAATGATGATCTAGTCTAGTCACATAATAAATCATATATATTAAAACTTAGGAGACCGATTACTATTACATATGATAGTCTTATTAATCTCTTATCGAACTAGGAAATCACCAAATAGTATTAACCTAATAGAGTCCTACTGCATATGTCCTCCAGCATAACAAAGTCTCATACATAATAAATATCGAGTCAAGATTATTAAAAGATAAAAACAAATCAACTTAATTACAAATCAAACTAAATTCATTAGGAGATATCATCAAAAGAAGAATTTAAGCTCATCAATATAATTAATATGAAAAACCAAGTCTAACGACTCCTGAATTGTCAAAAATCGGAGTCCAAATAAATGAGTTATGACTATCTAACTATATTTATATAATTTAACCTCTTAATTATATAATTCATTAGTTTAATCCTTTCTATTAAAAGTAACTTTTCTGTTCTCTCCCAAATCACAATTCAATCCTCGAGTGATGAATTTTGGACAATTTTACACTTCTATCCTCAAATTATTCAAAATTTTCATATAACCCCCTAGAATTCTGTTGAATTAGAGTACAGTCCTCAATAAGATGAACAACAGTCAATTTATATTTAGGTTCTCGAATTATTCAAATTATCATCTTCAACTAACCATTAAGGAATTCTATATAAGCCCAAGAAAATCTCAAAATCTCTTATTACCCCTTAATGGATTCAATTTAATTTTTAATCAAATAAACCCCCAGTCAAGTATAGATTAATTGACTAAGTCATCATCCAAACTAGATCCAGTCTAACCAAATCCGCATTAAACGCAATTAATTAATTTATTTAATTTAATATTTTATCAACTCCAAATTATCATCAAATTAAATTAATCCATCAAATCATCAGTTAATCCAATTTTCTAAAATTTTACTTAATCCATTTATTAGTATAATTAGGCTTTAATCACCGAATTATCTTAACCCAAGCCAACTCAATCATCAACTCATCTCAATGATCTCAATGTCATTAACATGAGTACCAGACCCAATCATATCCAATTGAACCAAGTTTAATTTGTTTATTAATCAATTTGATTATAACCTAATTTACCAATAATAACATCTATTAAATTATAATCAAGCTCAATCAATTCAAAATGCAATCCTATTAAACCCCAAATTCCAAACCAACCCAAAAACAAACCTAATATCAAACCCAAACCAAAACCTTTCTTCTTTTTCTCTCTTCAACGCAAACCCCAACCGTAATCCCCTACCACCATCAATGGCCTGTTACCTCCACCACGTTGCCGTGTCGCTCGCTAGAGCCGCCAGAACCCTATCGTCGCCAGACCCGCGCCATCGTGTCAGGTTGCACGTAGTCCTCCATACGCAATCACGCATGCTGGCGTAGCCCCGCCGCACACCATCGCGTGCGGTGCCCATGTGCAACTACACCATGCACGCCGCCATGCCATGCGCGTCGCCAATGTCAACCACCCTGCTTTGGCTGTCTCTCTCCGAAATCATCGCCGACCACTCTCGCTACTATGTGGAGAGGAATGAACAGAGATTTTACAAAAATAATCCTCTAATTCTTCCATTCTTAACAAGATATTTTAAATTAACAAAATATTTAAAAATTATGATATTCTTGATTTTTAGTTTTATTTAAATTTAAATTATTATTTTTCTCATGAGCTCACTAAATTTATAAAATATTTGATATGGAGTTATTTCAGAAATAAAAGCAAGAGAAAACGAGAAAGCGAACTTCACCTACTCAAAGTTCAATGATAATTATCCCAAATCATTTTGTTACTTTGCATGCCCTCACAATGATCTTTTTATAGCTCTTTTTACTCTTAGACAAACTCTCAACCCAAAAAGATTTAGCATGAAAAATATTTATTATCTGTGTCATAAATAACGTACAATCGGCTGCTCCTCATAGTGACACTTGAAATGACAAAACATGTATGATGCCTGAAATGTATTTTCGCAGCAAAGACACATGAAAAACGTTATGCAAAAACAGGCTGTAGAGCGGAAAAAAATTCGATTTTGTTTGATTTAAATTGTTTACACAGGTGAACTTCAAGTTGGGGGAGAATCTGGAGAGCATGAGCTACATGATTGGATCGGGATCTAGCTATCCTGGACGCCTACACCACAGGTGTGCATCGATGCCGTTGATCGAGGACAGCCCGTCGCCGATTGGGTGCCAGGATGGATTCAAATATTTCGATAGCCAGGGTCCCAATCCAAACGTGATTGATGCAGCCGTTCTTGGTGGTCCGAATGCAAACGATGAGTACGATGACAACAGTTCCAACTCCCAGCAAGCCGAGGCGCCGACAGCGAACACTGCACCTCTTGTTGGTGTTCTTGCACGGCTTGCATGAACATTTACAATCTCATTTGATGAAAATGTATCAATTTTCAATAATTATTAGTGCAATAATTCATAGCCTTTCTTCGTTGTTTTCTATTGATGGCACTTCCATTACAGTTCATATATTACAGTTCATACAGACATAGGTGTTGAACACAAGGATATCTACCCCCAACCAGTTATTTGCATGGTTGGAGACAGAACCTATATGCAGAATTCTCTTTGTTGTGTCTATGATAATGGGATTATCCAAGTTCGATTGCACTAGGAACGGGGCCCCATAGAATTCAATTGAAGCATTGTACTCCTGTAATGGAAGCCGAGTTATTGGCTGATACTTTAGACCTTGCTGCAATTACCTTTGCTCGGAAGACGGATAAAGACCAAGTCCGGTCCATGGTTCTCTGTTCTGGTGGTATTCTAGTTTCTATCATGCAAACAAAGGATTGCCATAGCCCTCTTTGTAATGTATCTCCGACAAACATGAGCATCTTGCCTCTTAGCTTCTCAAGAACAACAACATGATTGAACCTGCAAAGAATAGTCAAACACAAGTTGCACTACATGGGATTCATAGAAAATTTCTGCAATTGCTTCTAAGTACTAACCTTGGCAGAATGCAATCATCTAGCTGCCATTCTCAATGCGAAAATCGTAGTCCGGCCGCACCTTCCTCTCACCAGTTACCTGTCTATCCACATAAGGGCAGGACTCATCTGCGTACGGAGGCTCAAGAGAGCTGTTGTAGACCCGCTTCCCCTCCATCACCCTGCACTCGTCCGGATCGAACGCAATCTTGTCTTCATCAATGAAATCGTCGTTCTTGGTGGCTTCTCCCGCTACTCTGATGCAGAGACATTGCATGATTCATGTCAATAGCCGAAACAGCAGCATCAGGAGTGGCGCAAACGCAAAGGAGTAATCGTTACCTTCGGAAAATCTAGCTAGAGCATCCTGTTTCGAACAAGCTTTAAGCTTAAAGATGGATGTACCAGTGAGAGCCCGGAGGTCCTCCGTGAAGATCATGCGTGCAAGAGCAACAATACTGATGACGGTCGCCATGACGGAGGGCGGTAGCTTGCCCTTCAAGAGCTTCATTGTGGAGAGGAGAGGAAGAAAAAAATAAGAGAAGAGCTGTGCTTACAGAGCTAAGATATAGATAGCAGGATTACTGAGAAGTGGGGTGATGCAATTGAATGATGAATGAAAAGAGAAAAAGGAGGGTTCTGTGGGGTAGAGCTTTTAGTATAGTATGTGTCTCTGGAGTAAGAGCGAAGGCAAAGCCATCCATGGAGATGTGGATTGTGGGCGAAGGGCCGACATCATGGATTGACTTCACGAGCTGAGATCGGGCTGCAACCAAAGAGTGTTGCTTCAACCACTGTGGGTACCTTACAAATTAGATTGTCTCCTCAAATTGTGCCATTGCTTCCAAATGCTCTTTTTGCGGGCTCTGACGGTGCTGGTCCTCCTGAAAACTAATTATAACAACTGGGAATTATTAAAACTGTTCTTAATAAGCGTCGATCGTTCATGTTCTTAGTTATTGATGGATCTTGTTGCTTGGATTCTAAGACTAAGACATCATATCTCTCATCTTCTGATATCGATGACTTCTAATGAATTATGTCTACCATCATCGTACATATTTGATGTACCTGCGAGCTATGACTGTATATTATATGTTTCAGCGGTTGAATCATTAGTTTCAGTTTGTGCTCAATCAAGACGGGGTTCATAAATTGCCTGGTGATTTTAAATTTTCATTTATGTTACCTTCATGACTTCATGCTGTGCTTTTAGATTGAAGCAAGTTAGATTTGCTTGTAAATTGTTGACTAAGATTTAATACAGAACAGATACATTACTGATAGTTAAATTCCAAATACTGAGATTCTTTTAACTCCATAACTTATCTCATTTTGCAGGAATGGCTAATTCTATAGTTTCTCAATCTTCCTACTCAGTACAACAGCTCACAAAGGAAGCCAGCCAATGGCAACAGAACAAGACACGAATGCTTCTATACACTTGACAGAAACCAGAAGAATCTAAACATGCTACAAATGGATGTTTCTGAGAGCGAAGCCAGGAGAACTAGGAGAACAGCGCAGTGTAGAACAACTGATTCCAAGTGTCTGGCAAGCCCGGCAGACACCAGTGGCTGCAGTCCGCCGAGTGGTCAGGGTTGGCACGCTGGTCAGGGCTGAGGTCACCGCTGTATATGGAGGGATGCCCGTCCTTGCGGAGCTCGGAGAGCGTGGTTATGTCGAGCATGTAGGCCGGGTTCCTCATTGCCTTCAGTACACCTTGCAGGATTCTCATTTGGTCCGGGTAGATGCCGGAGTAGTTGAAGCCGCTCACCGGCGTCGTCTCGCCGTAGCAGTTCTTCGATACCGGGTCACTCCATTCCGTAGGACTGCTCAAACAACAACAACATGCCAATATTTCTGACAATATGCAAGATGGTAAAAGATTCAACTCATGATTCACGTGGTCCATATATGAAAAAATTAAGGAGAAAAAAAAAAGCTTTTTTATGGGTCCCAATGGAATGTTGATAATCCAATTCATGACTATCGTATGGAAAGGAATTGTTTGTGTCGGTTCTCTCACATGATCAGCATGGATATAAATTGAAAAGAAACAATAAATGTTAGATTTTTCACTATCTTTTTTTACAGGAAAAAGCATCATCGATTGTCCTGTTCTTACTTGTAGTGTGTGGGAGAAATGGATTGGAAGAAGACTCTGGTTCTGGTCCTGTCAACGTTGAGGTCGACCCACCGAGCCCATGTGCTCATCCCTCGCTGGAAAGCGACCAACCGGTCCATGTCCACGTAGTTTGCTCCCCCATCTCTCATATAATCCCATCTGGTTTCCATCAAATCCAATCAAACTCATACTAAGCAGAAGCACAATGGCATGCATGAACAGCTTTGTGATGCTGAAATTTACCCTTGAAGAGATCCCTTGTGACTCCACCAGTGGCCGGAGTTGAAGGAGAGTACGTCGGCGTCTTTCCACGCTTCACCGTTAGCTGATATGTCGTCGAGCCGCAGAAATCTCTTCCCTTGAATGACATCTATGTCTACGAGATAGGGAGCTCGGTAGAACGATACAGATGCCCCATATTCCTGTTACGTAAGCCATTTAGCTTGTGCAGAAGTACGAGAAATTGATTATGTAAGACAAGAGCAAGCATACCAAGAACTTGTAGGTGGATAGAGGGTCTCCTCGGATCAACTGCGTCCGCGATTGCGGCGCCGCAGCGTGGAGCATGCAGATCAGCGACTCCCACTGGTTCCGTCCCAGCGAGTCGCCGACGAACATCACCGTCTTTCCTCTCATCCTCGTCAGGAAATCAATCCCGTCAAACCTGAAACGTATTGTTGTAATTTGTAACCAAGCTCTACTACTAGAGAAACGAATTAATGATACATGAAGAAAAATACTACCTTGGGAGCTCACAAGCAGAGGGCTTCCATCTGTAATGGAGATAGTCAGAATCCGGCCGGCCGAAGAGCTGGCAGTTGAACTGCGGATCGATGACTGGGCAGCTAGAGTAGCGGTAGAGTGGATAAGAGTCATCACGAACCCAGCTTCCGGCGAAAAGGTCGCAGACCAGGTGATTGGCGAAGCCCGGGCGCCGCCTCTGCGGCCCTTCATGGCGCTTTCGGAGAGCGAAAACCGCTGCTGCCGAAGAGTCAGCATGTGCTTCGATAAAGAGCAAGCATAGAACAGGGAGTGAAGAGCAGAGAAGAGGACCCATCCTGTAAGAGGAGATGGAGGGAAATGGGATATACAATGCACAAGCTATGTAGGAATGGGACCATGGGGAGGTAATTGGGATGGTGTGCATGTGATGTTAGCTGGAGAATTCACGTGAGATTAATGGATGAATAGGTGTGTGATTCTTGTGGATTCCTTTGCCTTTTGGCGTACAGCCCGTGGGTTTCAGCACAGATAGACTGTGGAAAAGGGAAGAAGAAGACAGTAGAAGTGGCGGTAGGGCACTGGTGGTGAGAAGGATGAAGCTGACTGAGGACAAAAGGAGAAGGTAGGTGAACCCATGTTGGATGGGATTCATGAGGACGGATTCGCAACAGAAATAGAAGACTTTGGGATTCTTGTCCTTTCGAGAGGGCAGATCGATGTACTTCGACTACCAACGTGAACATTACAATCTCCGGCAAATAATATTAGAAAAAATTGCTTATAAATTTTTAAAAAATTTTGAATTTTCTGATCAATTCCTCCTATTTTCATAATAGCCAATCAACCTCTCCGTTTGGTCCGTTAATGCATTTACTCTCTGAAAAAATTTTGTATTCACGGAAAGTATAAAAAACAGTAAAATTTTATATTCATGAAAAGTATACAAAAACAGTGAAATTATGTAACTGTGCCCCATGCACATGCTTCATTTTTCTCCTACTTTCCTCTTAATTAGGATTGCATTCAAAACCTTTTCCTCTATCTTATCTCCTTCCATCTCCTCCTTTTTCTCTCCAACTTTTCAGCACGATTGGTTCGAGATCAGGATCAATCAAAACTAATGAATCATTTTTATAAACTAATATCTTTTTAGTAAAATTAACACTTCAATAATTTAAAGTTTGAAAAACTATTTATTTTTTTATAATAATTTAATTTAATAACAATGTAAAATAAGTAATATTAATTTTACAAGAAAAAAAATAATTTTGAAATGGGCTAATCATGATCCTGATCTCAAACTAAACGAGGCCTTTGTGTTTATGGAATCACCACGAACATGAACCATCACCTCCTCCTCCTCCTTCCTTCTCCTCTCCTTTCCTCTTTCTCACACTCATTGTAGCACTACAAGCATGGGATGGGAGGAGAAGAAAAAAAAGGAAGAAAAGAGAGGAAAGGAAAGGAGGTGATGGTGCAACAATGATAGTGCTAGAGAGAAGAAGGAGAAAGAAGAATGAGAAGGAGGAGGAAAAAAAAGTAGAGGAAATGAGCTGGTGGTGCGATGGTGATGGTGGTGGAGAAAGGAGAAGAGGGAAGGAGGTTGTGCAATAATAGTAATGGTGAAGAGAGAAAGAGGAAGGAGCATGAAGAAAAATTAGAAGGAAAGGAGGAGATGGTGGAGCGACAATAGTGGTGGTGGAGAGAGGAGAAAAGGAAAGAAAAAAAAAAAGATAAGAAGAAGGGAAAGAAGATGGAAAAAAAAGGAGGAAAAGGGAAGAGGAGAGAGAAATTTTTTAGAATAAAATTAGGTGAGAGAATAAATAAAAGAGATATTAAGTTATTAAAGATATAAAAAATATTTTATATATCAATTAATGGGGTTAGGAGATTTTTTAAAAATAATTTGAATTTTTAAAAACTAATTAATAAATTTGAAAATGAAAAAGACCGATAGAAAATTTCAAAAAATTTCAGAGGTTTATAAGTAATTTTCCCATGATATTGACTTGGGCCATGTTTGGTTGGAGACTAAGAAACAGAATCATTTAATTCCTAATCTGACTATCAATTTAATCAAAAAATTACTTAAACACCCTTAGTTATCTTTTTCAACCAAGAAATAATTTTAAAAACAAAAAATACTGTATTCAGACGCTTATATTGTTTTAGACTCAATGCTCCTTTGGTCACTACAATGGGAGTGTAGAATAGCAAGGATTTTATTGGGGTATTTATCTATAACTTCCAAAATTTATCTTATTTATCAAAAACCTCCGCGATTTCAGTATTTATTTACACCCTCATTTTTTTCAAATTTATTACCTACAATCTTTTATTATTTTGTAATCAAAATTTTTCTCAAAAATTTCACTTTTACCCATTATAATTTTACAACTAAATTCTCTAAAATTCTTAATTTCTCATCCTCTACTCTTTCTCTCAAATGTATACAAATAAACTCTCAATTAAAATTTAAATTACAATTTACATACATGTATATTTACAAATAGACTCCTCAACTATTTTTATTTATAGATAAGTCTAAATTTTAATATTTTTAAATAAAAATTTACAAAGCGGACCTTAAATATTAAAAAAAATTTACAAATAAACCCTCCATAAAAACTTAAATTACAAGTTTAATATTCATACATTTACAAATAGACCCCTCAAATATTTTTATTTATAAATAAGTCCAAATTTTATTTTATTTTTTTAAATAAAAACTTTATAATATTAAAGATTTTAAAACTTAAAATTATAAATTACAAGTTTAATATATTATATAATTACAAATAGACACCTCAAATATTTTTATTTATAAAGAAATCCAAATTTTATCAATTTTTTAATAAAATTTTACAATATTGACCGTTTTAAAAATTAAAATTTTAAATTATAAGTTTAATATTTGTACATTTACAAATAGACCCCTTGAATATTTCTTTTGTAAATAAGTCCAAACTTTATCAGTTTCAAAATAAAATTTTACAAAAAAGATATTGAAGGTTTTAAAACTTAGAATTTCAAATTATAAGTTTTATATTTGTACATTTACAAATAGATCTCTTGAATATTTTGATTCATAAATAAGTCTAACTTTATCATTTTTTAAATAAAAGTTTACCAAAAAAGACACTATATTTTTTAAAATATAAAATTATAAATTATAAATTTAATATTTATACATTTTCAAATAGACCCCTTGAATATTTTTTATTTATAAATAAGTCTAAATTATAAATAAAAATATTTAAGGGATCTATTTGTAAATATACAAATATTAAACTTATAATCTAAATTTTTAAATTTTAATACACTCAATATATTTTTTGTAAAATTTTATTTGAAAATTAATAAAATTTGAACTTATTTATAAATAAAATTGTTGAAGGGGTCTATTTGAAAATATACAAATATTAAACTTATTATTTAAAATTTTGAGTTTTAAAATCTGTAATGTCTTTTTTGTAAAATTTTATTTTAAAAATGATAATATTTAGACTTATTTATAAATAAGAATATTCAAGGGGTCTATTTGTAAGTCTACAAATATTAAACTTATAATTTAAAATTTTAAGTTTTAAAACTTTCAATATCGTTTTTGTAAAATTTTATTTTAAAATGATAAAATTTAGAATTATTTATGAATAAAAATATTCAAGGGATTTGTTTGTAAATATACAAATATTAAACTTGTAATTTGAAATTCTAAGTTTTAAAACCTTCAGTATCTTTTTTGTAAAATTTTATTTTAAAAATGATAAAGTTTGGACATATTTATGAATAAAAATATTCAAGTGGTTTATTTATAAATGTACAAATATTAAACTTGTAATTTTAAATTTTAAGTTTTAAAACCTTCAATACCTTCTTTGTAAAATTTTATTTAAAAAATAATAAAATTTAGATTTGTTTGTAAATAAAAATATTCAAGGGGTATATTTGTAAATGTATAAATATTAAACTTGTAATTTAAAATCTTAAGTTTTAAAACCTTCAATATCTTTTTTCTAAAATTTTAGTTTAAAAATGATGAATTTGAACTTATTGGTAAATAAAAATATTCAAGGGGTTTATTTGTAAATGTACAAATATTAAACTTGTAATTTGAAATCTTAAATTTTAAAACCTTTAATATCTTTTTTGTATAATTTTATTTTAAAATGATAAAAATTAGACTTATTTATAAATAAAATTATTCGATGGGTCTATTTATAAATGCACAAATATTAAACTTGTAATTTAAAATTTTTATTTTTAAAACCTTCAATATTTTAAAATTTTGTTAAGAACATTGATAAAATTTGAACTTATTTATAAAAAAAGATATTTAAGGGGATAATTTAAAATTTTAAATTATAAAACCTTTAATATTGTAAAAATTTTATTAAAAAAATAAAATTTGGACTTATTTATAAATAAAAATATTTGAGTGGTCTATTTGTAAGTGTATGAATACTAAATTTGTAACTTAAATTTTTATGGAGGATTTATTTGTAAAAAGTTTTAAACATTTAAGATCCTGTTTGTAAATTTTTATTTAAAAATATTAAAATTTAAACTTATGTATAAATAAAAATATTTGAGAGTCTATTTATAAATATACAAATATGTAAATTATAATTTAAATTTTAATTAATGATTTATTTGTAAACATTTAAGAGAGAGAGTAAACGATGAAAAATTAAAATTTTTTAAAAAATTATTTACAAAATTATAAAGGGTAAAAGTAAATTTTTTTAAAAAAATTTTGATTAAATAACAATTAAAGATTGTCGGTAATAAATTTGAAAAAAAATATATATAGATAAATATTGAAATCGCAAAAAAATTTTAATAAATAAAACAAAACTTAGAGAATTATAGGTAAATATATTTTTTTTTATTCTCTATCACAAGGTTCCTGCAAGTGATATGATAACAGTGACCTCCATTGAGCCTGTCAGCGTAAGAGTGGTGACAAGTTGGCAATATTGTGGCAAACCTCAATGTGGGCTGTGCTGACAGTGCTGCATGTGGGGCTTTCATGTCCTTTCCTAGAGCACAGAGAATGACGGATATACAAAAGTAGTTTGATCAGTTAAGTCACCACCAAACTGTGTTTCCCAAACAATTTACATTACAAGGACAATAGGAAGTCAGGAGTTTGGTGGAAGTATAAATGTGTGGCCAAATGTCCTGCTTGAACATGTGCTGCAACATGACAATTAACTATATATGATGAGTGCTACAGATTGAACATGTTTGGTAACACGTATTGCAGCCAACTGTCTCTGGGGACAGTGCTCTCTGCCTATACCATCAAAAACACTTGCATGTCTGGATTCTGAATGGCCACCAGTAAATGCCAATAATAACATTGAAAAAAAGCAAAGCCCCTGGTTAAAACGCTGTGTGCCCCATCAGTTGGGAAAATTTTCTGCACACCATTCAACCTAGCAAACAAATAACGAAGCAAGGGATATACAAGCCCTGAATTCATCCGACTGAAGACAGGACTGACTTCAAACCGTTCCATACAATTGTTCCAGAATGTGATTTATATTTTACCCTGTAACTAGATCGGGCTGCTGCCAACCATACATAAGATATGGAAATTTTCTAGTACAGCAGCTCCTCAAATACGGGATCAATGCTGCCTCCCCACTTCCCATGGTACAAATCTAAGAGTTTCTCAGCAGGCGTCACCCCTGAAAGAAAGACTAGATCAGAATCTCATTATTGGAAGGTATTGTATGAAATGACACATGCTCTCAGCAGCAAATAATGAACAATTGTTCCATGTGATAACTCAACAAGCAAATTTAGGGATTCCAAAGATATACTGTGCCTACAATAGTTGATTTCCTGGCAACAATTCTAACCAAACAGGCATCTCTAAATTAAATCAACGATGCAGTCGCATGTCCAGTTCGCAAAGAATGCATGCTAGAGGGCCAATACCAACCTTGCTAATGTAGCAACTCAGATTTATAGGTTGACTCGTTCAACATCTAAAAACAAGAAAAGCTACAAAGTAAGCTATTTACTTAAGTCTCATAAGGTTTCAATCCTGTAGGAACAGGGCTTAAGAATGGGAGCCACTCACTCCTATAAGAGCATTCTTTTCACCATGGCATTCCATATAAATTGATGAAAAAGATAACTGGCAAAAGAAAAGTCTCAAAATCTGGGGAAATATGACTTTTTTTTCCAGAAGTGTTCAAAGCATCCTATAAAGACAAACCAAAATGGCTGAAAGCTTAAAACTGAAACAAGCATGCTCAACCACCTGGATTAATTGTATGAGTGCAATTACCTGTTTTTACCACCTCAGTCACTTCTTTCAAAAAACCAGCTTCTTTGTAACCTCTTCTTTCCAGTCCATCCTATAGAGTTAGAAAAGAAGTCAGAGAAATCCTTGATCAGGTCTAAACATTAAATTCCAGTAGAAGCTGGAAAACTAACCTTAGCTACTTGTAATACTTCCTCCGCAACATGTCTCAACTGGCCATCTCGAAATGATGTCTTTAAACCAGTAACTGGTACCTATGTAGGTTACAATGTGTGTCAGTGATTAGATATTTCAAATCATTCATGCTGCATATGCAACATTATCAATCTCCAGAAACCAGGCAGAAATAAGTAATAAAACAGCATTGAACATGAATTGTATAACCAATAAATCCTAATCACCTTTCTTCTTAGCATTTCTCTTTCTTCTTTTGTCCAGTCAGCAGTCATGTCCAGAACAGTTTGAAGCGAATCCTCATCATATAACAAGCCTACCTGCATTTGATGAAAGCAAAATAAGCATTTGGGAAACCATGGAAAAGAGAAATACCATGAAAACAAGATCAAACTAATGCAAATGGCTATCAACTATAAAACAATAGATGCCACTACTTCAAGCTCAGATTAGTAGGTAAAATACCCAAAATGCTGGCAAAGCACATAATCGTCTCCAAGGACCACCATCCGCACCTCTCATTTCCAAGTACCTTTTCAATCTGACCTGCAGGCAAAGGTTATAGAATCAACTGTTTAGCTAATGCTTACTTGCAAAATACAACTGAACTACTGTTCATCCTATGTATAAAAACCTCAGGAAAAATTGTTGTCAGATGATTCTCCCAATCATTCAATGTAGGTAACTCTCCCGGAATTGGCGAAAGTTTCCCCGCCATAAAATCCTGCATTCAAGCTAGCAGATTATCAGTTACATGACAAAATGAAAAAATCAATTGAAAGATGGCTTTAAATTGTAAGTGCATTGGTACAATTGTAAAAGGAAAATATATCAGGGCAAAGCAGTAAGTATTAAGGATAGATGGAAACCCGGAAAGACATTCCAGTGCAGTCAAAATACTTCTTGTTGCGATAAACAAAATACATAGGAACGTCTAGCGCATAATCCACATATTGTTCAAACCTGCAAAAGGCATTAAAGATTAAAATGTAGTTGACCAACAATCCTAACATGAGAATATTAGTCACACACTAATGGAACTAGTTAATTGCATTAGTTTCAAAAGATTAGAACTACAGTACAAATCAAAAGCACAAACAAATAGAAGAATTAAAAAGCAATCCATGTTAGATGTCTGGTAACTTCCATCAAAATGCAATAACACTTCACATTTTATGAGTCTCAACTAGCAAATTTCCCTATACAATCTTGTCAGCAGGGCTCCCAAACAAAGTGGCATCTGACAATATATCAAGAGGCTGTTTGCACGCCTTGAAACTATGAAACCTGGGTTGAAATGGAGCAACCATACCATTGAACCAAGACCCAGCCTCTGGTGAGAACTTTAATAAAGTAGATTTTCTATTTACTTAAAATTAGAAGGCTGAAAAAATTTTCAAGAAATAAGAACATACCCAAAAGAGTCATCAAAAACAAAGGGAAGCATGCCTGCACGGTTATTATCAGTATCAGTCCATATATGACTGCAGCAAAAGAAAAGTTAAAAGTAAATAACCTAGTAGAGAAATGAGGAGCATGAAAATCAGTATAAAATGCATAAACATCTGCAAAGACCTTCTCATACTGAGATATCCATTAGACTTTCCTTCTCTGAAGGGAGAATTTGCAAAAATTGCTGTTGCTATCTGTTTAAAGTACCAGTTAGTTAGCATCTAAAATTTGCAATATTAAGAGTTTGCAAATACAGGAGCTGAGATAGAGAGACTCACAGGCTGCAAAGCAAGACCAGCACGAAACTTCCTGATCATATCTGACTCAGAGCTGAAGTCAAGGTTAACCTAAGGGAAGAAATATAGATTCATCTTATTTTCACTTCAACTTATATGATCTCAAAAAGACCACCTTCCAATATTATCAGAAGTATGGTTGAGGCTATCATCGAACATGATACATCCTTATTAGTAATTATCAGTAAGATCTTACCTGCACAGTACATGTCCGGAACATCATATCAAGCCCTAGGGAGCCCACTTTAGGCATGTAATTTCTCATGATATCATATCTTCCCTGGAAAATATCCAGTTATCAGTAAAGGCAGCTAAACTTGGTTTATTAAAATATAAGAATATACTAAAGCAAGAACACATTGTGTCCAGAAATAGGTAAAAATAAGCACCCCAGCAGAAATATAAACATGAATGTCATCTCCACAGAATAATTAGAAGTTACATAATGCATAAACCAAAATGGGTATTCTTGAAATTTTAATTGGTTATTCAAAAATATTGCAAATGGTAAACCCAGTACATATCAAGACAATATAACAAAAAATGGTATCCAGCAAATGGGGAATTTTTCTCTAAGTAAGCTAACATGAGGATTTGACCAAGCTAAGACACTTTTTTGCACTTTCAAGAAACGGTAGGAAATTTTCCTGAATAAAAAAGAGCAAAATAGCCTGGAAAATGCATATCAACAATGGGAGAGAAATCTACCTTTGGCATTATCGGGATGTCCTTGCGTGCCCACTTTGGCTGGAAACCAATTCCCAAAAAACCAATCCCCATTTCCTCTGCTACAGCTTTAACCTAATAAAGAGAGCTATGTGGTATCTTAAAGTAGCACTAAAGCTAAGAGATCAATATGAAGAAGTAAGATAGGTGTGTAATCTGGCAATGATTCACTGGTTAAGTAAGCATGCTAAAAAATTCAGGATCGAGATAGGCATGCCAGATAAAAAGAGTTGCCACATTGCTACCATCTCATGTTAGAAATCAATGACCTAAAAAATAACACGATTCATCTCCTTTTGTTCATCTTTTTATTGCAAATGTAAATATACCTGGATTACTGTAGTGATGAATTCTATGATTAACCATCCAAGATAGGTCAATAAGATAGCATCAAAGGAGATTAAAATATACATCCTTGACATTGGGAATCTCATATGACATGATGACTGACCTGGTAAAGGTGTGAATTAACTTCTGCACAAGTTTGATGCAGTGTTTCAAGGGGTGCTCCACTAAGTTCAAATTGACCACCAGGCTCTAATGAGATGCTTTGTTTCCCCTGCTTATTTGACATTGACATTCTTGATCAGAATAGGAAACAGGAGACATTAAAAAAGGTATCAACAATCAGAGTATACAATGCTTGTCAACCATTGTAAAAGTTGACCACCAGACAGAAGATGAGTGATATCATAAAACAGCTTGTAAAATTATAGAGCACAGGCACTGAGAAGAAGACATGACAGAAACCACACAAAGGATGAGGTAATGGAGATTTTGTCACAGTAGTAGCAGTAATGAAAGTTTGGGAAGAGAAAGAATTCAGATTTTTACTATCAATTTAAATAGAAAATTCAAATTTGCAGAAAATTTTGCAAATGATGTCAAAAAGGTACAACAGTTTGCTCCTTCCAGACGTGGCTAACACAGATCAGAAGTCCTTAGACATACTAACCCGGATCCTTTGCTCTCAATGATGTTTGAGAGCATATGTCAGTCGATAAAAAAAAAAAAAAAGAAAACACTTTGAAAAGGCCGTCTCACCTGCTTGAGGCCAATCACTTTATCACCCTCCATTATTTTATCCCAATCAAATCTCTCAGCAAGGCCATGGAGTAAGTCTGCAATTTGCTCATATTTTATTGGACGCAAAGTTCCGACCTCAAAACCAAATTTCTCATGTTCAGTACCTATCCTGTCAAAAACTTGATGATGTGAGATGTAAATCCAATATTAAAAGACCACATACCTTTACTCTCATAAGAATGCACAAGAGGTTAGTGGTATAAGTTACAGAGGGAATAACGAATAGCATGATACAGAGAAAAAGACTCAAAATTAGAGAAAAAAGTGATGGTCATACCGATAAACAGAAGAAAATAAAAGTAAGACAACCTTTTGAGCTCAAATAATTTTTTACAAACAACTAACTAGGAACAGGTTTTGCAACAAAAACTGTTCTAAAGGAATAGACACACAACAAATGTAAATTTGGATTCATGCACAAATAACCATTCATTCAAGATCCCTAGTATCCTATTCTGTCAGTTGAACATAAGAAACTAAATTCAGAAGAGCAAAGGCATAAGCAAAGCATATCCGAAGCAAAGGGCCGGCCTTGTTCTTTAGAATCGGAGAAAGCCCCAGAAATCATCAACTAAAACTCGAATTCCAATAACTCTTGCGCCCGCCCTCAATACGAGCTCATACCATTCAAGCACTTCAGTCATATGAAAAACAAACTAGAAAAACAAAGACAAGAAAAGGCACAAACCTCCACTTGTCCTTCGTCTTGCAACCAGACGCAAGGTATCCGACGAGATCCTCCTTTGTCAACGGCTCCGTTATCACCACCGCGTCCTCCATCGGCGGGCTAGCAGCAACCACCATCTGAGTTCCCCGTCCAGACGCTAGTGACCTCCTCCACGCAAAATCCTCCTTCATTCTCGAGCACCCCCATCTCAACCTACTCCTCCGATCATCCCCACCCGCCCCCAACACCTCCAGCCCCTGAATCCAATGCGAGCTGACTCCCGCGGCAAGCGCCATTTCCTCCTCCCACTCCTAAACAACCAAAAATCCATCAAAGAAGCTCCGATCATCAAAAAAACCGAAAAAAAAATGCGAAATCGGGGAAGATTTTTCAGGCTTCCTATGTCGAAAGCATTACCTGGAGGCGAGAAGGATTAGGGTTTCCGAGGCCCTAGGATTCTTCGGCCCCGAGGGCGACGAGAGCCAATTATAAGGCTCTCTCAGCTAGTGCTTTGCCACAGCAGCAGAGCGTCTTCTTCTTCTCGGTGCCCAAAAAGTCCGAGGCCCCAGGAAGCAACGGAACAGGAAATCAAAAGTCGAAATGGATCCGGGTCGGATTACGACTAGTGGATCTAGATCCGAGTTCTAATACATGCATTGTGGTCACAAGACGGGGTTCGGGGGGTCCACGTGCTCGGGGAGGTGGCCCGTGGCCACGACACAGCGGTATTGAGATGCGGAATCTTGGTCCAGATCCGGACCAAATTCCCCAACACGGGACGGCATCAAAAGGCAAGTCATTGGCTGCCACGCAGTAATGGAAGGAATCGCGGATCATTCCGTAAAACACGACGGTCACGAGTTTAACATATTCTAATTGAACTGTTTAAAAAGTTATGGACAAGTGGCACCGTCCGAGTAGTGTCTGTGTACGCCCGCGCGCATTTGTTCGGGGCCACGGGTGGGTCCACGGATCTGGACCGTGGGATGAGTCCAACGAGAACCAAGATCAGACTGCACGATGAGTGCGAATTAGAAGAGAGGAAGTACACGAGTTGATGGATTCGTGGTCCGCCCTCAGAAGGCCCAAAAAACACAAGGAAACAAACAGAAGAACAGATCATCAAAACGCTTGCAATGACGAAATGGATGGCATAATTAACCGGTTGAATTCTGCCTGCGTGGGCGCTTACGTCCTTCAAATTTTGAAAGCATTTTCTGTTTTACTTTCCAGTATTGAAACACGTGTGGCAGACACGCTAATCATGACATTTAAATGGCCAATCAACTCATAATGGATTCCTAATGATGATCATTTATTTGGTGATTAAATAGGTACACATCACAGAAAAATAATGAATTGAGATATCATACCATGCATATCATTTCCATGCAAGAACTCAAGCCCACGCACCAAAGAGGCAACTATATGAAAGAAAGTGACCTTTCTAATTTAATTCGACTAGATTTAAGGCAACTAGGCAACTACAAGAAAGTAGAACATATCCCAGCCAATTTAGAATAGATATGATCAATATGTGAAAGTGATGAAACGCAAAGCCATAGTTCATGAAAAAATGGAAACCAAAGCTCACTCTCCATTGAAAAGAATGTCTGCAACAAGATCACTCACAGTACGAGGTTCAGTAATGGTCACAAACATTCATGCAACACATCAAGTGCAACAAGTAGCTTGCCATGGCATTCAGTTATATTCTCAATCTCGTTGGCATCATATCCACTGCTTGATCTCAAAATACTCCATGATAAACTTTTCACAGATGTCGGATTGCATTTGCCAAGAAGCTTACTGAGGTGAAAGAGTATCTGCAAACAGTTGCATATCTTACAAGTGTCTCAACGATTGAAACAATTTAAGAAAAATACAATGTAGGAACAATAAGAGGGATTAGTCATGAATGTGAACAGCATAGTTAGAGATTCAATGCAAGAAAATATAGTGGGGTAAGGTGAACCATCAACTAGTAAGTAGCAAGGGTTTGAATAGTGAGAGGTTTATTGACATCATAAAGGATTAACCATGCCGAACATAAGCTAGATAATCTCTCGCCAAGGGTTTTGAGCTAATATGCACAATACACAGCTATGATGATGTCAAGAACTAAACAAATTGTTGGATTTGTTCAAACATACAATATATGTTCCTTTAATTTTTTTTATCCAATATATATTCCTCCCATGTTCAACAGTGAATGCTATTTGATCCATATACGTAATGCTCCATTAACTACACACTGATACATAAGTAAAATTTTTTTAATCACTTTTCCTGTGAGCAACATGTAGAAAATGCAAAATTCTTAGACCCCACTTGTTATATTTCTGATAGTATCACCACAATGCGAGGAATTCTCCCCTAATGCTATCCTTTCATCGTCACATCAAACAAAATAAAGTAGGCAACTTTGATGCTCTTTTAGCAATAATTGTTCATCTCTGTCCTACCAAAAAACAGGGAAACAAATCCCAGGTGATCTCAGACATCTTCCATAAAAAAGTTTATTATTCAAGAACTTTCCCATGATACTTCAACATAACGTTTATGTAAATATCATAGTCGCTAAAATGCATCTAACATAAACTAATTAAAGTCAGATGGCAAGTGATGCATGTATAATCATTCACCTGCAAACATCCTAGTTTAATGACAATCAATTTAACAAAAGTAGTTACATAATGGAATTTCACTTGAAGTACCTTTGAACAACTTTCATTACAAAACCAATCTCCATTTTTTTAAGTCCAATATTCCACTTTCTCTCAAGCACCCTGCATGATCTACAGAAAGCAAAAAAAAAACACGGGTATGGGGGTGGGGGGGTGGGGGGGTGGTGTGTGTGGGGGGGGGTCAGATTATGGCATCTATTGCTCAATACGCAAAAAGAAGAAAGATGGCACAACATACATTCCCTCTCATACTGATCACAGTACAATACTGTTTTCTCTGTCCACTGCTTGATATCAGGATTGAATCACTCCTGCCACAAATGCCACATCTACAGCATGGACAAAACCAGTTTTCTTCAGGAACAACCTAGACAAATAGCACAATAAAAACGTTTGCCACGATACTCTGTATGATGGACTAAGGCTAAGTTCAAGAATGCCACAACTTGGTGTAAACATCAAGAGATGCAAGGTAGTCCTTCAAACACTTCCTGAGAAAAAAAGATATCCATTATATTGAGAATATTGGCAAAGAAAATAAACAAAGTTCAAACAAGGATCATGAAAAAAATAGAATTATGATATTGCTATTCATAAGGAGCCCGTTTGGAAAGAAACTTGATCATTGCGATTAGCAAAATTAGCATAGAGATTGCAACTCGGGCTAATTGTGATGATCACGTCCCTTACTTTTCAAACAAGAATCTGTGGCAAATTATTATCCATTTCTACTTAAGGAACAATTGACTGCATTAATATGGTAATAAATACTGATAATTTTTAAGAGTGAAGATCTAAGGCAAGTCATCTGCAAAACAATATTTCCTTTTAGTATAGAATAAGTTAATTGGACTTATTCAACCATTAGCAGGTTGTTTTGTGCCTTGAAACTGAATGAGTCTGATGCAAACAAGAAACATGAGTCTACCATTTTGTTATGTACGCCTCCTATGATTTTCAGATTTAAAATTGCTAGAGGATGAAGAGAAAACCTTTTCAGTGCCTTCTTCTATATATTACTTTATGTTTATCTTTTCCATCAAGAATGGTCTTGTTCTGGTAGGACTAAGGTACTCAAAATTCCTAGTTCAGTTAAAAATGATTCAGGATACCCAAAGGTTACTAATTACTTTGGAGTTCTTTTTGGGACATACATATATTTTCAGATTCATATTTTTGGACTGCAATCATGAATTGCCAGATGAACAAATAAAAAAACCCACTACAATTCCCCACCTTTCTGCTCAATTTTCTGACTCCAGTCTGAAAGGATGACAGAATTCACCAACCCAATATGCAAATTTAGTTCTTGGAAAAGGAAAAAATCCAAGCCTGTCATCTGATATATATCTCAGGCATTACATCAGTAATAATTGAAAAAACCATATCTGATGAAAACAACCATTGCTACTACAATGCTATTGATGCGAAATCAATCTCCAAATCTCAGTCATCTAGCAATCAGAGTTGCATTTCAAAATAACTGGTTGAGAACAAGGAAACTATCACAAAGAGAAATGACCGGAGAAAGGCGAAACTTGTCATATTATAGGTCCAATACCAGGGGAAAATATATGTCAAGCAAAATATATTATTGGCTCAACTTAGTGACAGTAACAGTGATGGTGACAGCAAAATCCCAAAGGAAGGAGTTGGCAGCAAACACAAACAAAATAACAACAGAACTCACACAATGTTTTAAATTTTCAAAAGAAAGTAAAGCATGCAAATATTCTGCATAAGAAATATCAATGCATAGCTGAAGACATTAAGAGATTCTATACAGACAAGGTAGTTCAAGGAATAAAAATAAGGATAAATATAGATTGAACTCCAAATTATACATGAAATTTTGAATTATATAATTTACCTCTAATCTAACACACTAAGATGGAAAGCGGATGGGCGGTGATCACATAGCAGCAATGTGCCACCATCATGACATACAGAACATATGATGTCAGTTGGGTACTTGGAAAAATCATAATTTATCTGCCTATGAGGAAAGCCTTTAGACTTATTATCGAGTATCAACTTCACCTGGCATTCCAGCAAGGATCTCCCATCTTGTAGGAATATGTTGGCAGCTGGCTGGTGGCTGGTGCTGCCAGCATGAGCTTCAACGTTGATGAGGGTGAACACCTTGAGAAAACAGTTGCAGTTTATTCCATCTCTATTAATCCTGCCTTGCATCAGCACATGTCCATCTCTCTCCAGATGTAAGATACCTTCTGCCTAGGTAATACCACATCATTGTCTATCAAAGAAGACAAAACTGTTCTAGCAATATTTTGACCTGAAACTGATACAACATGTCGTGATCTTTTGCTTGACCAAAGGACACAATGCTGAAACTTCCTTGTTGATTCCAAGCTTGCATTAATAGAAGATTTAGATTTTTTTTTCCTTTTATTTGATTGTTGTAGATATGAGGGGTGATGAGAAAAGCGCCTCGGCAGCTTATAATACGAAGCTCTTAACTGCACTGGCACACCTGAAGGATCCATTTCCCTTTTATTTGTTCTACCAAATAGCCTCGAAGACAATTCTGCAAATCCAAGTTGCAAAATTTCTGAAATGTTTGTAGAAGAAAATGTAGATACCTTGTCAATCCCCTCATGCATTATTTCTACGTCTTCATGGTATTTATCACCTGCAATCATGATTGGTAGGCTGGAACTTCTATTTTGAGTATCAAGCTTTTTACTCAGAGGCATACTATTAGATGTCTTTCTCCTTCTCATGCAAACATGATGGCTCGGAGAAGTAGTGTTGGATAATTCTTCCAGGTGAGCCTCGCATACTGTATGAAGAGAATAATAAGCTTTACCATCAGGAGAATCATCACGCAATTCATCCTCTGTTTTTTTGAAAACTGTCCTAAATTTTCAGCCCATAAATAAAAGATGTTTTTTAGCATTTGACAGCAACAGTTCAACATCTGCATTTTGAACTACACCTTCCAGCATTTGTTGATCCATGTAGTTACAGTAATCCTGTATTGCCTCTGGTATGTCCTCTGGTTCAAGATTCCCCTTTGCTGAAACCTTCCCTTCGGAGCCACTTGAAGAAGAGGCTTCCAGCATATCACAATCTAATTGGTTATCAGAATCAACCATTTCAAAGACAGGTCTAAATTCCACTGTATGGATCCCGTCCAATGCTGCACCTTCGTCAGACAGCAACTGATCAGCAGCAGTGCATGACTGCTCTTTTTCACATTTAGTCATCTTAATTGAATGTGAATGTTTGCTTCCAACAAAGCTTGGTTCTGTGATACCACCAACGCACACAATACTATCTCTGGATGCTTGCGACCCACCGGCCCCCATTGAGCCCCAGCATTTTGTTTTTCCCTATTCTCCAAAAAAAGTCATCATTTTTATGTTTACGACAGTCATCATATTTAACTCAGCTCACAGACCCATTAGGCTCTAGAGTTTTGTTTTTGCCGGCTCCTCAGAAAAATGGCTTGTTTTTTGGGTCTACAATAGTTATCATATTTAATCCAATCTCAACTTCTGCAATTTGTCAATGTGAAATTAAAAATCACATTCTAGTCACACCAGGCCTCGGCCCCATAACTCACTGGCCTACTGCCAGAGTCAGGCCTCATAGGTTCCGGGAGGATTTCTGCATCCAAGTGGCTTTTACCTTTATGATCCTTATCATGATATCTCCCCATCAAATAATGGCAAGCTATATGGAGAGAAAAGTATATCCTTCTGTCAGATGATAAGAATTTAAACCTTAAAATTTTATCCTTTTGGATTCTATCCTACATCCTAGAGCTGCAAGGTGCTTCCTCACTTTTAATCTTACATTTTCATATCTGCCAGACAGGCCCTTACCATTCGGTAAACCATCAGCACATACTGATACTGCTTCGTAAGAGTAATGAGCTTCAACTCTAACAGGTTTCCAGAAAGTCATCACTGAAGACCTTACTTCATCTTCTGCCCCAGAGTTTTCTTCCGGATTATCCTTGTAGTCAATGCATCTATTGGCAGATATCAATTTTTTGTCACCATTGTCAAGGAGAGCATGGTCTTCAGCTGCATCAGGTTCACGACAGTGAACATCATCTAATTGAGCTGAACCACAGACCAAATCAGCAGAATCCATCTTGAGATCCATAGATTTCAGAAATGGTAAGTCCCCAACCAGATTGGTTAAATCTCCATCAATCATAGGATTACACACCAGCTGGTTGGAGGATCAATTTTTGCAACAGGATAGTTATCGCCAATAGCAAGAAGTTGTTGCACTAGTTGAGATGCCAAATCATGCCAGATGAGTAGTGATCCAAAGTCCAAGAACCAATTGTTTCCCAAAATGCAACTGTGTATCTACAATCATACCAAATGTGCCATATGGAAACAGGTAATGGGCCTTGTTGCCCAATCTCTTAAATTACCTGAAGCAGAAGCCACTTCCCACAAGGTTTCCAAAATACAGAGGCTTCATCCCAATCTAGTGTGATCCGCAGCTGGTTAACCGCAATTACATCCATGTCACCTTGGTCTGGGAACAAAACCTGCCTCCTATAGGAGCCTTTTTCATGATCAATCACCACACCCTCCCACCAGCCATCGTCCACCGAGGCATCAACATAGAGACCATATTCGATTTCAGATTCCAACAAATCATAATAAGGTGGGAATGGTCTTATGATGCCACAATATCCTGTCAGGCTGGATCTAGACAGGCCTCTATTGCTTCTGACACGGAGATGCTCTCGACAAGTTTGGACTTTTTATCATCGGCCAAAAAGTGGGTGTACTCAACTAGACAGGAGCAGTCTCCAAGCTCGAGTACTACGCCCGCATGCCAAGAGCCACTAAGCCCTTCATCGGCGAAAAATACCTAACATAAACCAAGACATTGAAAGAAAGGACTCAAAAGGTAACAACAGAACCCCAATTCCTCTTTTATCTCAATACCAGTCGCATGGATAAGAAATCAACATAACAACCAGAGAAATCAGAGAAAAAGCATCCAAATCAATCTAATGGTTAATCAAACAATCAGAAATACAAAATGAGAAGGAAAGAAGCAATCTTTACGGCTAAAAACCCCGACAAAGACCGCATTGATCAAAGATCACAATGGGAAACAGAAATCGGATCAGGAGAATCCGCAAACACCTCCAATGCGATGGAGAACGAGAAAAACCCAAAACCGGCTACCTCAACCTCGTTGTCGACTGGAAGCTTCCATTCGCCGCGCTCCTTTCTCCTCTTTCTGCTGCTTCCGCCGTTCATTGCCGGGGATTCGGGGCGATAAGGGTTGAAAGGCACGGGAGAAGGCGGCGAAAGGCGAGGGTTTTGGCGAGAAAGAGAGAGACAGAGAGAGAGACCGACTGGAACTAGGGCTTTTTTTGGCGCGGGCGAGAAAATCAATGGAAACAAATATTTGAGATCGGGAAATGGGATCGGGATCGTGGGGAACGGGAATCGGAGCAGGTAGTTAACCCGGATCCGAATCCGACATAACTGTTTGGCGCACTTCATGTGAGACGCATCTCACTACTAAAATACGTAGGACAAGATCTCACTCGTCCGTACTTCTTTGAGCTTTGTGTTGTTATTTGCGAAGCGTGCCTACATATATGCATACATTCTAGAGCCGTACTTTCTGTCCCGAATCCGAAACATGTCTCGCCAAAATATTTTCCGGGATGATAAAATCAAGGATTTTTAAGCGATATATATGAATTTATAAAAAATTACTTACTAGTATCATTATTAATAAAAAATTATACATTTTATATTATAAATTTTAAAAAAATTTCAATAAAAATATTTAAAATATATTTTATTAATTAGATTAATATAAAATTTTAAATTGTTATCATTTTATTTTTTTAAACAAACGGTTCATAAATATTAAACAATTAATTTGATAAAATTTTATTTTTTTTTGTTTTTTATTTTATAAAATTGAACAACCGATTTTCCATTAGAATTAGAATAAGATAAATCATTTTTTAGATTAATTTAATAATTATTTAAACTAAAATTAAATAAGAATAATTTAATTTTTTATATTAATTTTAATTGGTATAATTGAATTAAAATATTATTTTTTGAATATTTTAATCAATTTGATTTTTTTAAAATTTATAATATAATACGAGTGATTTTTTGCTAATAATAAAGTAAGTGATTTTTTGTAAATTCACAACAAGACATGTAATTTTTTGGTTAAAAACTTTAAAATCAAATCATTGGATGAAGAAAATATTGTAATTATTTGTAACTTTTTGAAAATTTATTAAAATAAAAAACTCCTTGCTAGAATTAGATTTTATGAAAATACTTGTAAATTTTAGCCAAAACCAAACCATTTTGAGATAACATTATAGTTTACATTGGATTTTTGTGACAATCATGAACCATTAAGTCGATCTGAAAACTTAAAGAGATGAACGAGAAGAAAATATTTGCAATAAACTTGAGAAATTACTAAGATTGTCTGCTTAGATTTCGAACTCACACCAAATACAGCAATAATAAATGTCACATATGACAACCAAAACACCAACCAGTCACATACAGACACAACAAAAGAAGAACGAAGCTTTAGTAATTACAATCTCTTCCCAAAGAAAAAAAAAATCATGAATTTGCAATTAAATAAACTTCAACCGGGTCACATAACAGAAATAAACCTACTATTTGAATTTCTAAAATACAACAACTATACTTCCACATTAACAAAACACTCAACTGAGACCTTACATGAAACTCTACTGGCGTTCTATTTGAATGGTCACATGACTAATGTTATATTCCCTCCTAATATATCCAATAAGCTGATCGAGCACAAGATCAGCATCAGCCTCTGGTGTGATTGTCACATGGCATGCAAGAAGCACTTTCCCAACAGTGATGGCCCATATGTGCAGCTCATGAACTGCCACCACTCCATCCATCTCACAAAGCCCCTTCTCAAGCCTAGTTGCATCAATCTCCCGTGGTGTGCTCTCCATAAGGACATCAATTACGTTCCTTATCATTCTGATAGTAGTAAGCAGAACAATCACAGAGAAGATGAGTGTGCATATCAAATCAACAATCTTCCATTCGGGCTTGTACCATATGATAGCTCCTCCAATCATCACTCCAATGCTCTGAATGGAGTCCCCAAGGACATGGAGATATGCACTGTGCACATTGATGTTCCGCTGCTTTTTTTGCTTTCTGTGTGAATTTGAGTATGTAACTTGTCCGGATTGCTCGAGCAGAGGTGTGTGGTAATCCTTCTGTTTGCCTTCACTTGCATGATCATGATGGTGATGGATTGAGATGCTGGGCCCATGGCCATGCTCTGTGTCCCGGCAATAATCATGCTCATCATGATGATTTGTATAATCATGATCATGATCATCATGAGAGTTGCCATGATCATGATTGTGTCCGTGTCCGTGTCCATCTCCACCATGGCCATGGTCGTGACCCAGCAAAACAGCCATGATAATGTTGACTACCAAACCGAAGGCTGCAACAGCAAACATCAAAAAGCCCTGAACCTCACCTGTGTCATGAATAATTCTTGCTACTGCTTCATACACCAAAATCCCAGTGAGGAGCCATATCAGCTGAATAGAAACCATTGCTCCAAGTATCTCGATTCGGAAGAAGCCATATGACTGGCGTGGTGTTGCCTCCCAGCCAGCTGCCCAAAGGGAGAACAAGGAGATGGCAAAGGCAGCAACATCCGAAAGAAGATGAGCAGCATCTGTTAGAATTGCAAGACTGTTTGCTTTGATGCCCCCGACAACTTCAACAGCCATAAATATGACACAAAGAACAACTGCTATTAGAAGCTTCCTCATGGATGCAGATCTCTCTTTTGCATCCTTTGTGCTGGTTTTAGAATCTGAAAAGTCACAGGCAGCACCTTGGCAAATTTTGTTACCCCCAACACTAGACACACCAGTAGGCACATCCATATTCACTTCAATTATCTGAGAAGTTGAGGATTTTCGTGCTTCCATCTGAAAAGCCAAAAGAAATTACTTCTTAACATAGAACTTGAAATGAAAACTTAGTAACATTCTGCAACAAGAACATATGAATGTATATTTTCATTCTTTATGAGCAGAGGGAAATTGAAATATTCTTTCACAAAAAACACAATAAACTCAAAAATAAAACATCATAAGCAGCATTGTGCTGATAGAACAATGTCAATGCATCAAGATTTGCCAAATATTGACACATGCATTGTTTCTTTTCTGATAGGAAAGGCTTTGTTCAAATAAACACTAGGATGCTAGCACTTCGGCAAATAATTCCAGAGTTACAATTACAGAAAATTCCATTGTCTTTTGATTTTAGCAAAAATAGGACATAAAATTGTTAGTAACAGAACAAATTTTGAAGATGCACAAACTATTTATTTGTAGTATCCAAATCTAAGAGGATTCATCAATGGTCAGATTTTGTTTTACCTCAGAACATAATGTTCAGATAATCTTATGTTACTAAACAAGTAAACTTAAGCAAAAGTCAAAATTGATTTTTACATCATGGTTACAAGTTTTTAAATGTAAATATTAACTCATAAAAGTAGAGGCTGTCAAAAGTCTCCAAGGATTATATACATTGCACACTCTGCATCATAGAGATATATACTGTTTTTCATCAAAACCATTTCAGTATCAGGTTATCATGTCCCAAAAACAAGTGAAGAATTTGACCGAAGAACAACTACTGCAGATCAGACAAAGTTAACATAATTCCATCCCCTGGAACAACATAAGATAGAACTTTCGTCTAAGTTTTGCACAAAATAATGATAACCCACTTCCTAGATGCATAAGATGGCAAAAACATGACAAGAAAAGTCAATGCGATCATTTAACAGACACAAAGAGAAGAACAAGGCAGATAACATTTGACATTATGGTATCAACTACAAAGCAGCAGTTGTCTGCACCATAGTCATTTCTGGCTCCCATCTTACAAAGTTACAAGGAAAAAGATCTTTACATTGACATGATATAAATTTCAAACATACAACAAAAGAAAAACTTATTTTACTGAAGTTCCCAGATGACCAGTTGGTTCGTAACTACCCATGCAATTGCCTGAATGACTCCTTCTTTTTGCATGTAATAGTGATCCAAGTGGAGGGAATTCTATTAAAACGCAAGGATAACTACAAGCAAAAAAGAGAGAGGCTACTTAGTGTGATACTGAAAAGTAGGGTTTGCAAAAAACCCCTAAAATTGGACAATCTCTGGTTAAAGTTACCCAGGTTGGGCTAAACACAACCAAAAAAGTTCAAATGTTTGATATATCCTGAATTGGAGGTCAAGGCCACATTCTAAAAAATTCTTGTGTATGGGGAATTCAATCTATGAACACTGAAATAAAGAGCAAGAATTTAGCTAGAAAATCCATGCCCAACAGCTATTAACTAGACAGTGAGGCTACCAATTCCTCTTTAATCAATGTCTCCAAAACCATGGGCATGGTATAACGCACTCAGCTCTTCAAATAAAAATTGGAAGTTCTCTGACGCCAGTAGCAACTCCTCACAATTATCAATGTTAACCTCATTTTGAGGAAATTCCCAATCTTGACCCGGAGCTATACGTCAGATCAAGCCAACTTTCTAAACCTCCAAATAAACAATTCAAACTGAAGAAAAAAGAAAAACCTGATGCATCATGAAAACATTACTAAAGAAACAGCATCTAATTTACTGTGAAGTTTGCCCAAAAGACCAAAAGCCATATTCTTCCATGGCCAAAACACTCTTCTCCTGCACCTGCCCTCGGAGTCCAGCACTGCTTTATACCAGAATCTCTCCTTTTTTTTTGTTGCAAACTTAGGACATTATCAGCATTACAACAACATCATGACTCAGCCCATAAATATTTCATGAATCCAGAAACAAATCACATGCAATTTTTCTGGCAAAAAATCAAATACTTGCGTTTTTTTACCCCAAGTATAGGGCTAAGGAAAAAAAACAGACAAACAAAGAAACAGAAAATCGTCTACTTGTAATGGAACCACCTACAACCAACACAAAATCAATACAAAAATTCCGCCTTTACATCGGTACCAAACAAAAAACAGAAAAACAAAAGAAAAAAAAAAATCGGTTCGTAGACTAGAATTACAAATAAAAGAATAAACCTAGCAAGCAAAATCTTCCCTCAATCCAAACAAATCAAAGACTAACAAAACAGACAAAATCAAGCCGAAATTTACGCCAAACAAGCTCACCGCGAGAGTTCATATAAGAATTGAAAAAATCGAAAAAAACATAGAAGAAGATCTGAGCTGCGCTAGCGGAGGGTTACCTTCTCGCGGCAGCCACCGGCGAAGGAGAAGAAACGAGCAGATCAAAGAACCCAAAAAAAGGGTCGATTCACATATACAGGGTCAAGACGGGAGAAAATTAAATAAAATAATAAATTTGGAAATTTTAGATCGTTGCTGCTGGGTTTTTTAGTAGACCGGCAAATTTGACCCCGATTTTGTGACCAGCGATACCGGCCCTACTCCTACTCGATTTGAGTTTTCGAACTCCAAAAATAAGAATGTTTAACGGTTTGTTTAAAAATAGAATTTTTATTACATATAACACCCTGATTTGTTAAAATTACGCTTGCCTCGAGGAAAAAAATCTATTGGACGGCAACGAATTTAATCCCAATCCCGACAAGCAGTGTCGCTTGACCACGAGTTCGTCAATAAAAAAGAGTTCTTGCCTCGAGGTTTCCATTTGAGCTGCCTCTATATTGTATGAGATGCTCGTCTTGACCCCCACCTTGTTTTCAGATGTGCTCAGAGCTTCTTCGTAAGTACGTCTTGAGCTCCTCTGTAGATTTACATCGAACCCCTTCGCTTGAGTTGCTTTTGTCGATATACCCCTCCGTTGCCCTCATGTTCGGATTTAGCTGAGCTCAACATCTTAGACATTAGAGTACCGTTTCATTTGGATCAAGATCAAAGACTAATAAATTACTTTTTATAAATTAATATTTTTTTAATAAAATTAATAATTTAATAATTTAAAGTTCAAAAAATTATTTATTTATTTATAATAATATAAAATAAATAATATTAATTTTATAAGAAAAAATAACTATGAAATGGACTGATACTGATCCTAATCCCAAATTAAACGGGACGTAGAGCCAACTCAAGTCGAAATTAGGCTACTCAAGCTCGAACAGGATTGACATCGGGCTTAGTTAATTGAGCTTGTGTTGAGCTCAAGTTGATCAAATTTAAACCAAATTCAATTCGAGTTGGTCCCATTTATTTGAATTTGACTCATTTATACCGCTAACCCTGGTTAATCTAGGGTATTCATTTTAAAAACATTGAAGCAATTTTTAGCGGTACATATGTAATTTGAGTTTTTTTTAAGGGATATAAAGCTAAAAACAGCCATTAATATTTTAGTATTTAAATCCATAGTATTGGAAATAATTAAAACAAACCAACCACGGAGGCGGGTCTTCCCCCCAGCGAGGGGCCCACAGCGGGAGCCGGGAAGGTTAATGTACGGACACAAATACCGACCAGAATCGGGACCTTGGTCCCATGCACCGCTGGATTTCATGTTCATTCGTTTGGGACAGTCCATAACCTTTGCAAATTAATTTAAAATTTTTTAGCAAATAAGCACCTTTTTTATTATAAATATATAAAAAATTATTTATTTTATTTTATGAATAAAAAATTATTTCTTTTACACTATAAATATATAAAAAATTATTTCGATTAAAAAATTTTAAAAATTATTTCATTTTAGTACGATTTTATTAATTAAAATTAATTTAAAAATTAAATTATTCTCTTTTGATTTTAATTTAAATAAATATTAAATTGATAATAATTTATTTTATTTTAATTTTTATGGGAGATTGATTGCCTAATTTTAAGAAATTTAAAATTTAAAATCTAGTTTTGTCAAATCGATAGTCTGATAATTATAAATTGGTTGTTCAAAATAAAATCAAATAAAATTAATTTGATCTTTTATATTAATATAATTAATAAAATCAAATTAAAATAAAATATTTTTATCGATGTTATTTTTTGTAAATTTTTAATATAAAATAAATAATTTTTTACTAATAGTAATAATGTAAGTAATTTTTTTATAAATTTGTAATGAGATAATTGATTTAAAATTTTTTAATTCAAAACTTAAAAATTGTGTTAACCATCCTAATAAAAATAGAAGATAACAAGAGCAACAAACCAACCCCACAAGGATATGTAGAGAAAAGTAGACAGGCAACACTTGCTATGGTTGGCTCTTTCTGCAATCAAGTTTGATTATGTGGGTGATTAGGGTACCGTTTGATTTTGTATCAAGATAAGGATAAAGATCAAGATCAACATCAAGACTAGTTTATTATTTTTGTAAATTAATATCTTTTTATCAAAATTAATATTTTAATAATTTGAAGTTCGAAAAACTATTTAATTTTTTATAATAATTTAATTTAATAATAATGTAAAATAAGTAATATTAATTTTATAATAAGAAAATAATAATTTTAAAATGTTTTATTCTGATACTAATTTCAAACCAAACAAAAACTAAGTCTTCAATGATATGGGCCACTCGCATGCTTGACTAATTGAATGGATGGCACCGATCTATCAAATCTGTCCAGTGGAGACCGTCAATCAGATGAAAAAAATCAAGTTATCGGCCATTGAATAACATATTTTACAATTGTTTCGTTAAATACATGTTAAGTACGATTTAACACCTAAACATCTTTAAAATCACTTTGATCATTAACCGTCGGCAATTCCCACTGAATCCAATTGTAATCCATGCAAGCAGTCCGTGTCCGCCGGCCCATTGGGCCAAATCTCGGAGACCCTAGCTTGGGCTCAAGGCAAATATGAGCCCAAATCGTGATTCTTCATAGAAATTTTAGTAAATAATCACCTCCCTTATTGTGAATTTATAAAAAATTATCTATATTAACATTATTAGTAAAAAATTACTCATTTTATAATATAAATTTATAAAAATTATATCGATTAAAATAGTTAAAAAATATTATACTTTAGTTCAATTTTATCAATTAAAGTTAATATAAAAGTTCAAATTATTTTCTTTTGATTTTAATGTAAATAAATATTAAACTAGTATAGAAAATAACTTATTTTATTTTAATTTTTATAAGAAATTGATTATTTGATTTTATAAAATTAGAAATTTAAAATTCAGTTTTATCAAACCGGTTGTTCGATAATTATTAACCAATTGTTCGAAATAAAATAAAATAAAATAATTTGATCTTTTTATATTATTTTAATTAATAAAATTAAAATAAACTAAATTATTTTTTAAAATATTTTAATTAAGGTAATTTTTACAAATATATAGTGTACGACAGTGATTTTTTGCTAATAATAATTGTTGACGAAACCTTTCTTCTAAGTTGGCTTCAATTTGCTTGAATCCTCAAGAATTTGATCTACCAGGCAACCCTCTCAATGCCCTATATAAAAAAATACTGTGAAGAAGACTATCAGAAGCTCTTCAATGATAGTCACCCTGACGCTCAAATTAGGAATTGGCTCAGTGAATAAAAATGAAATAAACAATTAGGTATTAATCTTTATCTCTTCAAATACTACGTTATTTATAAAGTACGAAGCACATTTGAGTCCCATGGTTTTTTAGCGTCGTGATCCCAGCCAATCTTTTCGTAACAGAATCCCAAATCTCTTGGGATTTATTCCCTATTTTGGCCACGGGGATTAGTTCCTATCGTAATCGATTTTTTATGACTTGAATCATGGGGTTATATGATCATAGGGGAGCCTCGATGTAAGCATCTTTCGAGGTTCGAATATCATGGTACAGGAATAATCCGAGTCTCACAACTCAGATCCATGGAATACTTTATCTCGGGTGACTCAACTAGCACTATCTTTTTTATGTTGATTTCATTTTCCGTCGACTCGACTAACTAATCTTAGTATCGAATCAAGCTCAACTTATCCTTGGATTTATTAGACATTGCCCCTCGATTTTGGATTTAATTTTAGTGGCTTTTTGACTCAGCTAACTAGCTTCAATATGTCATTAATAATAAAAATAGATAATTTTTCGTAAATTCACAATAAAATACATGATTATTTGTTATAACTTCTTATTTCTAATTTCCTACTAAAAAGGGAAATAAAATATCATTTGTTTGTATCTCTCTGAGATCCCCAAACTCCTTCATTGTTTTCTACTATCGTACCAATCTCTGCTAGCACCTTCTCGAGTATATCCTTGTTCCATAGTATAAGATTATCCATCTAGACTGCAGTTCAAACATGATTGCTTTTTTGAGCCATTTTCTGACAACCAATGAAGGACTTCTCCTGACCACCCCTCACCCTAAATGACTTTCATCAAGATTGCTCCATCTAGGGCTTTCACATATGGGAATAGGAGGATGAACTAGCCCTCCTTCAGCTTTCGAGGCTTCCATTCTCCATTCTTGGTCCACCACCATGTCCAAACCTCTTGTATCTCTTCAAAGCTTAGTGAGCCATGTGAGATCTTGATCATAGCAAAGGTTGCCATAGCTTTAATTCCATTCCTGACCTCCAGATCTGTGAGAATCTTAAAGGTTTTCAGTAGATGTTGAGATGAGTCTCCTAACTCCTAGTTTCCCCTATACAATGTAATGCCACAGCTCACAACTATGGTAAAATGACGGGGTTGTGACATCCAAACACCCGATGCCCCTACTTGAGACAACAAAAGTATTGGAACTCCATCCCTTTCCTTGATTTTACTGGCCCTCAATCTAAATCAAGAGTTTCCTTTATACCTCTAGAAGCCTCTTTTTTCTAGTAAGAAGCACTTCCGTGTAGGTGGCTCTGAACCTCGAGAAGAGGAGCTGATAGGAGTGCTTTAGATGCTGGGCACTCTTGGGTTGGGCCAACTATGGGTTTCGCCACTGGGGCAACCAAGCCCTGTGATGGGGAGACATTTGTCCCCGTCCTTTCAACTATCAATATGAGATTAAATGGATAGTCACCCTTTTTCCCTAAGTTGGATCCCACCATTACACCTAAAAACAAAAAAAACTCATTCTATACTATAAATTTATAAAAAATTACATCGATTAAAATTTTAAAAAATTATTATACTTTAGTTTGATTTATCAATTAAAATTAATATAAAAATCTAAATTATTCTCTTTTTATCTTAATTTAAATAAATATTAAATTGATATAAAAAATAACTTATTTTATATTACTTTTTTATGAGAAATCGATTATCTGATTTTATAAAAGTTTAAATTTAAAATTTAATTTTATCAAACTAGTTGTTTGATAATTATTAATCAATTATTTAAAATAAAATCGAATAAAAATAATGTTAATTTTTTAATATTATTTTAATTAATAAAATTAAATATTTTTTTTTAATTTTTTTTTAAATTAAATAATTTGTACAAATTTATAATATAAAATAATAGTTTTTTTATTAATAATAATAAAATAAATAATTCTTCCTAAAGGTATTTGTTAAAACATCCTATTCCTAATTTCCTACCAAAAAAGGGCCATAAAATATTTTCTGAGATCCATGCCGCAGCTTGGTTTGGAAATTCGGCCGTGACGTCACCGCCACGCTGCTGAACATCGCCTTAAAAGCCGTGGTGCCGGTATCGTATTCCTCTTGGTCTCCCTCCCGATCCAGCTCGAAATCAAACCCAAGGGCGAGATTTTCTGCCACCAGATCAGGCGACTCAGCCATGGCTTCTTCCTCGTCGAAAGGTTTGGTTTTTGATTTTTCCCCCCCCTTTTGAATTCGATTCGTGGACTTCAATTTTGTTTCCGGAATCAATTCAATGGCGCAAATTGATGATTTGGTTGCAAAGCTTAATGATTATGTGTTGGTTTGGGTTAATCGAAGTAGAAAAGAGGTTTTTTGCACTAATTTTAGCATTTTTCTAGAAAAAAGTTACTTTTATTTTCCTTGGCAGCGAAGGGCCTGTCTTTCAATAGATGTCAATTGTGGTAGTATTTGATAATTGGGAAATACTTTGTTCATCGCATCGACATTAACCTAGACCTAACTGTTAGTGTCCGTTAGTTTGATAATTTAGTTGTTCTTTATGCATATTTATGAGGCTTCTTCATTGGCTGCACGGTGTGATCGTGGCTTTGGTAAGATGAGACTAATAAAAAATCTGCTGCTTTCGTAGATGTGCAGGAACTAACTTGTTTTGATTGTGATGTCAGGTGTTGGGTTGCCAGCATTAGATGTCTCCGTTGCATTTCCGCAGGCTACACCTGCATCAACCTTTCCTCCATCAAGTAAGATTTCGTACTTGTTAAAATATAGCATGCCGGTGGCTATTTCACTTTCAACTTGATGTTTAGGGCACTGTATTTCTTGAATAAAAAAAGTCTTTAATAGTACACTTGCATTGCAAGGCAAAAAAAATAAAATGAAGTGTTATCTTGCTTGAAAGTCTGGGTCTAAAGATTACTTCAGTACTAAATTAGCCAGCAGTGGAGCCTGATGTTTTGTTACCACTTACAAAGTTACAATGAGTTGTCTTGCTCTTCAGTGTTCCACAACCCTTCTTGTCGCCATGTATGAGTTTTGCATATGTAGATGCTTTCTGCTGACTGGGTTAACTAATGACAGTTATACTGATTGTCTTAATCAAAGTATTTATATGCAAATGCTCTGATTTATGATATACCATGTTGCATTTTCTATTTGGTGTGCCTTTGATGGATGATAACCTATATGGATGTAATAACATTTTAAGATAGATGAGATCGTTAGCTGTGGTTAGAAACATGTTTTGCTATTTTCTAAATGTATGCAGTTTGATTTCTAATTGTGGTTGGCATATTGATGCTCTTGTCTCTTACGTGCAGAATCAGACTATTATCAGTTTGATGATTTGTTAAGTCCGGAGGAACAGGCTCTAAGGACAAGAGTACGCGAAATTATGGAGAAAGAAATTGCTCCCATAATGACAGAGGTATTATTCTGGCCTGCTAATTTATATGATTCCTTCATCTATTAACCAGGAAGCTGTTTTAGTTTGTTTTGCAACTCAAGATACCATCTCACTGATTCTGTTGAATGTCAAATTTTTCTGGCTTTTCTTTTGTCCAATCTACTTGTTTTGTCTTTAGTCAATAACTGACAACTATTAGTTAAGTTTCTTCCTCATGACTTTAGTCTTGTTATTCCTCCCATGGATATTTTAAATATATAGCTTTTGTTTCTGCAGCATTGGGAGAAGGCAGAGTTTCCTTTTCATGCCATTCCTAAACTTGCTTCACTAAAACTTGCTGGAGGGACGATTAAGGTATTCATCAATGTTCAATGTTTTGTGATTGAAAATTTTGCAGAAGAATAATTTGAGGTTTCCAAAACAGGGTTATGGTTGTCCAGGACTCACTCTCACTGGAAGTGCTATAGGTATGGCTGAAGTTGCTCGAGTTGATGCAAGCTCTTCTACCTTCATCTTAGTCCATTCATCTCTAGCAATGCTCACAATTGGTAACAGTTTTTTGGCTATGTTAATTATGCAAATTTTGCATGCCTTGAGAGTGAAATTCCACAACTGAAACATGCATTGGTATGCTTTGCCTTTATGCCAAGAATAGCACTTTGTGGTTCCGAGGAACAAAAGCAGAGACATCTGCCATCTTTAGCACAACTGAAGACTGTTGCCTGTTGGGTATGCTTTTATCCTGGATTAAGTCATTGAATTCCTATATCTGTTAGATGACTATAGTCTATGCTGAAGATTGCCTGTCTCAGGCTTTGACGGAGCCAGATTATGGAAGTGATGCCAGCTCTTTGAGAACCACTGCAACAAAGGTTTTCATTTTATTTATTTATTTATTTACTTACTTACTGTGATAAGTCAATCTTTCCTCAGCCTGTCTTCCCACGTCATGTGTGACCTGACCACAAGCTCCTAGTTTGCCTAAAATAGGTTTGTAGCCTGTAACATAATGTGGTAGGAACCATGTCTGAGGCTTTTTCAGTAGAGCACATACAATAGCAACTCACATATAAGTTGGTTGGTATGTTATTATATATGCTACCAAGATGAATTTATTTGTCTTACCTATCCTATGCAAGCATTTAGCTTTTTGTAGGCAGTATTTTCTAGTTCTGGATTATAGCTTATATATCTATTTAATGAGAAGCAGGTAAACGGCGGTTGGATACTTGATGGGCAAAAGCGCTGGATAGGGAACAGTACTTTTGCTGATGTGCTCATTGTTTTTGCTCGCAACTCTAGCACAAACCAGATAAATGGGTAACTAGTTGACATATTTTAATTCCAGATTTTTCAGAGTTTAGCTATTGTACTAGTTTTACAGATCTGACTCAATTAAGTGGGTAACCCTTCAAATAATTCTGAGTGTCTTTTGGGATATTAATTATTACTGTGTGCTGATGGCTTCTGAAGTGGCCAACATTGAAGTAGGAGGTAATATGTATTGATCGTGCTTTTTTTTCCTGATATTTTTGTTTCTGATTCTGCCTACAGATTTATAGTGAAAAAAGGTGTCCCTGGTTTGAGGGCCACGAAAATCGAAAATAAGATTGGACTAAGAATTGTTCAGAATGGGGACATTCTTTTGAAGAAAGTCTTTGTTCCTGATGAGGATAGGTTGCCTGGCGTGAACTCATTTCAGGACACAAACAAGGCATGGTTGCCAGCAAGTCTTTTTTTCTTATTCATGATTCAACCTATTTTTCTATGCATGCAGTGACATAGTTATGTTGTTTTTGTTAGTTGTCATCTCAACTTGCTCATATGCATGACTGAAGGATTAATTGATGCATTAGTTGCAGTTTCTTCCAAGGTTTTAAGCTTCTGTTTCGGGATCGGTTTCAGCACCCCCCGAAACCGATCCATTTCGGTTCCGTTTTGGTTTCAATTAAATTATTTTTAAAATTTTTTGACTAAATTTTGATTTTTTATTTAAAAATATTAAAAAAATTTGAAAAACGAGAAAATAAAAAAATATTTTAAAAGTATTAAATAAAAATTTTATTGGTAAAAAACTTAAAATATGAAAGAAAAAAATAAAATGCTCCTAGGAGGATTCAAACTCGGGTCCCTTGTGATTTAGGTTAAAGTCTTAACCACTACACTTATAATACTTTATGCTATAAATATAATATATAAATATAAATAGTATATTTTTTAAATCTGAAACTACAAGTATAGGCAGAACCGTTTTGGCCGAAACTGGAAACCATGGTTTCTTTTATTCCAACAGTAACCATAAAGTTGTTTGTTTTCTATAAAGGAATTTCTCTCTTGTTGGGCCTTTTTTATGTAATCAAATGCTTGCTTTTTATCCTGATCATGTACAGTGTCATGTGTGGACAAGCTGGTTGAAAGACATAGCCAATTCACAACTAGAAAATTGGAAACTACATTTGCTTGATGAATTCAAAATTAAAACAAAAAAATTTAGACAAGTACCAGCATGGTTTTAATTGACTGAGAACTATCCACACCAATTTTGGGTTGTAAGAACCAGTTCTCTATGCTGTTAATTTTTTTCTTACTAATATGTAGTTTTAATGTCATACAGCATTTTTCACTTCTTTTTGAACTCAGCAGGTTCTTGCTGTTTCACGTGTGATAGTTGCATGGCAACCTATTGGCATAGCAATGGGCGTCTTTGATATGTGCCACCGGTACAATATCCGATTTCTTATTGTTTGTGATATGTCTTGTCATTCATATAACATGTTCCTACTGTTCATGCAAAAAGATACCTGAAAGAAAGGAAGCAATTTGGAGCTCCATTGGCAGCGTTCCAGATTAACCAGGAAAAGCTTGTTCGAATGCTTGGTAATATCCAAGCAATGACTCTTGTCGGTTGGCGTTTATGCAAGTTGTATGAGTCTGGAAAGATGACTTCTGGCCATGCTAGCATGGGGAAGGTAACGAGAATGCTAATGTGAAAAACTCTGTTTCTCCAACTTCTGTGGATTTTTTCGTCCGCTGAGGAAGTTTTGTCTTATCTCAGGCATGGATATCTTTGAAGGCAAGGGAAACTGTTTCTCTTGGACGAGAGTTACTTGGTGGAAATGGAATTTTGGCCGACTTTCTTGTGGCAAAGGTTATATCCTAATCTTTTGGTCATCTTATCTTTTACAGTTGCTTCTGCCTCTAGTTACCCTGAAAACAAATGAAAGACTAACACCAACTTACATCTCTATGCTAGTTGACTCCACCTGGAGTAGTTGCCTCCTCAAAATTCCTGATTGAGGCATTTGGTTCCAGGAAGCCTGAGTGTTTTGTGAAGTTTGCTCCAATCCTTTTTTTTGTTGGAATAGAACATTATCGATATTGTAGTCATTCCATGCATTGATACTGAGATCTGTCGGACATCACAAGTAATTCAAAGTCCCGAAAACTTCAGGGGTAGGAATCCCTAAGATACATGCCATATACCACTGAATAATAGTATGCTAATCTCACTTGGCATGTGGACCACCTGCCGATGACTTGAGATATAGTATTTCCCTTTGTTTTGAAAGTTTATGTTACAGCCTAGACTGGATATTGTTATTTTGAATTAACACTGTTCTTTGTATTCATCTGTGTTAGTCTGAAGGCATATCTATGTTTGCAGGCATTCTGCGATCTGGAACCGATCTTCTCCTATGAAGGCACTTATGATATCAACAGTCTGGTGACAGGAAGAGAAATTACAGGGATTGCAAGCTTCAAACCTGCTGCTCCACGAACAAGGAGCCATCTTTAAGGTTTTGGATAAAGAGTTGAATATTATGAGCACAACCTCTTGAATCAGTTCAGTGGAATGCTATTCAGTGAAGGATGTAGACATCCCCTCGTGTAAAACTGTAATGACAAGAATAAATTATATCATTGGTTGCATTAAAACTGAAACTGTTAAATGTTAAATGCCAGTTTCTTCTGGTAAGTAAGTGGATGCAAACTAAATCTTGATTTCCACATTTAGTTCATTGATTTCATATTATTCTGAATTTATTCTATCTCGCTCAAAAATAATAAAACAAATTTATTCCAATCAATTTGATTGCCCTTGACCGCTTGAGAATAAGCGTGAGAGTCATCAAAGTTTGAGCATTTGCAATTTTGTATCCCAGGGCAGCAGCACTTGAAACTTACAAGCAAAATCAATCTTCAGCTCTTGATCTTGAAATTCTCCAGTCCAACCTTGAAGCCAGAGTCTTTAATATCTTCCTGTACATGGGTGGTTCGTCAATGGCTTATATTTCGCGCTCCTAATCACACCATGATCCTGCGGAATGGCGAACACTAGGTGATCCTCTCCTTGCAGCTATTAGCCAGCACCCTGTGCAGCACGCTCTTGTACTCATGGATGCTGATAGCCTACGGTGTTCCGAAAAATACGAAAAACATCAGCAAACAGCTTATATTGTTCCAAAAAGTACCAAAAACATCAGCGAGCCAATTGTCTCCTGTTTGTATTGGCGTAGTACGAGCATGGAAAACACAACTGCATCACGTCGCCGTGGCATAACCTCGATCCATTGGCTTTCGTGGAACATCAGCAAAAATAACCACAATATAGCTATTTTTACTGAATATAGATTTTTTTTTTCACAGTAAACTAATATCCAAACAGGAGACGGTTTACCCGGTCCGTGTGGGGCTAATCAGCCTTGGATTCCGTCGTTCATTTACCCGCAACGAACCCAGTTTCCTTCCACGCCAACTATTCCAAGAGAATCAGAAAGAAACCAGTTCCTTGCACCATCTCCCACTCAACCCCAGCCAACTACGATTATTTCCCAATCATCATCACCGTCGTCAACGATATCGGAGCCCTCAATGGAGCCAGAGAACCCACATATCACCGGCGAGGCCGCGGCGCCATCGCCGCGGCGGAGGAGCTTCTGCTGCCGGGAGATGCGGCTCCTGGAGTTCCCCGACAAGTTCGTCATTAGATCCGCCGATCCTGACGCCCTCGACCACGCGTTCTCCGTCGCCCGCTCCGATGGCCTCATCCAGCCCCACTCCTCTGGTATTTCCATTCCCCGGCAATATATCTGACGAATTTAATGTGTTTGTGACTAAATAGAAGCGATTTTTGAGAAGGGGATTTGAGTTCTGAAAGTCATTGTAAAGTGACGACGATCTACGGCGTGGTTGGCACGATAAGGTTGCTTGCAGGCAAGAGATCTTTGTCTTTTACCCATTGAACGGATTACTATGAATTTCTGTATACATAAAAGCGAGTGAAGATGGTCTATATATGAAAATGGAGCTTAATGTGTTGCTGATCAATGTTTGGAATGATGACATAGGTAGCTAACACTAGAATTTGGATGCGCTACAGTGGCGCATCGTGTTAGATAATGTCGATCTTTTTTCCGTGAACTTTAGTTAGTTGTAACTATGCTTAGGGGACAGTTTTGTTTTTAGCTGGTTTTGATGTGGGTGGATCCTTTCCTTATCCTGTGGCCTTTGAATGGAACAATCTGCTGCTTAAGAAATAGAATTTATGTTATTGGAGATGATGTCTTTTTTTTACGAAATGTGTATATCATGACAGAGCTGGGGATACTCAAGTGTATGCAGTTACTTTAGCTTTGCAGTGGATTACAGTATGATTGCAATTTATGGTTTTGTCTTTTATTTAATGTCATTGAAAAGCATTAACATTTTTTTGTTGTTATGTGTTGTCTTTGAGTGGTTATCCTTGTTTTTATTATTGTTATTGCTGCTACTATTTGTGTGCTGTAATTTGATTGATTGACAGTTGTCTTCTTGTGCTAATTTTTTGTTGTTTTTAATTTTTTTATTTACATAGGAACATATGTACTTACTATTGACTCCCGAGAAGAAGTGGGCACTTATCATGGTTTCTCCATTTATCGTGCAAAATCTATTAGATTTTTGAGCTGCAATGAGGCTCTAAGGCATTTGACCTCGCAAGAGGTATGCTGTATCAGCTGCTTCTTGTCCTTATTGATTGATGATATTATACTGTTCAATAGAATAGCTAGTGTTTTTTACTTTAACTGTTGGTTTATATCTGAAATACTGGATGTTCCATTGCAGAAAAGAGATGAAGCTTATTTTATGTCCCTTCTGAGAACCATTGAATCCACTGCTGGATTGTATTACTCCTATGAAACAGATTTAACATTGAAGTAAGTGCATTATCATGTTCATATTTTAAAGATATCAACTGGAACATGGGTTTAGATCTCACTCTCTTTTGAATTGAATTTAAATGGTTATTTGTTGCTTGATATCCTGAGCACTGGATCAAAGTAATCGATAACTTATATCTGTTTCTCTTCCAGCTTACAGAGAACATGCAAATTAGCTGAAGAAAGGATTTACAAACCTCTTTGGAAACAGGTTAGTCAAATTTGTGGACAGTTTAGTTCTCATCAGTGTAATTTTGAATTTCATGCTGCATTTATTGAGCATATAACTTAAATTATCTTCCTCTGTCAAGTTAATTCATACTCTGCTATCTGAATTGCAATTTTGTGTCTTCTTGATTTGGACATCTTTTTGCGCTACTAAGCAAAGGGAATGGATGAAGCTCTATTTTTGTCTAATCGACACTATCGTTGCCACTTCTCTGTTATGCTTATTATTTGTGCTTGGGCCTTCTGCTGGAATATATTGTTTCACAACTTGACTGGTGGAGTATATCATGTGGAACTCAAGAAGCATGATCAAAGACCAGCATATTTGTGAATGTTTTTTTTCTTGATAAATATATTTGTGAATGTTGTAATATCATTACATATATGTTTTACATCAACGATCACATGCTTGCCAAGTTTTTGATGGATGCATTATTGTGAAAATTTGTAACAACTATATGTATTGATCTTGAGATTTTGACGTAGCAACAAGTGTGGTAGATGAAGAAAATACTGTTGCATTTATTAAGAACTCTTTGAATCCATAAGGAAGAGAGAAAATTCACTAAAGTAGAACTTTATTGAGAATAAAAGTTGTTTTTCCATACGGCTAAAGGTTTATTTATACAAATACCAGAAGTTCAATTTGAGTAAGTTTCTGGCTTTTTAAGTTTTAAACTGAATACAATTCAGCTTAAACCCATTAATCGAGTTGGTAGAAGTTCTAAATAACTTAACTTACGAAAATAAACTCCTAAATAAGGATTTATCCTTCCCAAGTCCTAAACCGAATAAGATTCAGCTCAAAATTAATATTGAGTTGGTGGAATCCGAAAATAAGACCTAAAACATCATAATGAAGAGAATTTCAACATAAAAAGGTACTAAGTAAAGTAAATCCTAAGTTTAAATAAAAAAGTGAATCAAATCATTTGTCATGACCCCTTGACTTCTGAATTAGCTTGTTTTGATATTTTTGAACTTCCTTTGAGTGTCACACATCAGATTTCAATGTACTTTGGCTGAGAAAATTTGTTTTCATGTACTTAAATGCTGTTCTTCTTATGATTCAGGCTGACCCTCGCTTTGTTTGGAACCGGAACTTGTTAGAAGATCTTATTGAGGCCAAGGTTTGATTTTGGAGAATATCTGAGATAACTGGTTAATTTTGCCGGCTGTGGTATTCATATTTGCTTGGTTTTTCTTGCAGCTTGATGCCTTCATCATTCCCATGATACAAGGAAATATCCTACCACTGTGAATGACAAAGTGGTTTTAATTGTATTTCTTTTTTTTGTGTGTTTATTTGCCTATGCCTGTATTTATGTTTTGTACCTGTTTGCATGTCTCTGTGCCAGTACATGTTGAGAGACATGTTAATTGCTTTTATTTTATTCCAACTTTTATGAGAATACAAATGTTGTAGCATGCACCTTAACAGAAGCATACGCTTTCAGACTGCAGAATTCATACTTAAAGATTTTCCCACCAAAATTAAATTGCTGTCACGCAGATGCAACAGGCGTCTAGGTATATGTGTAATAAGAATAATTTATATATTGACTGTGTATTTTAAACACTAGCAAGAATATTTTGTCAACCTGTTAATGTCAATCTATTGTAGTTGATCTCCTGATGACAGCACAATCTTTCCAGGGACTAGAATGTGGAGAAGAGGAGCTAATCTTGAAGGAGACACAGCTAACTTTATTGAGACTGAACAGTTGGTTGAGTTTGATGGTTTTATATCTTCATTCTTACAGGTGACTATCCGGCAATATTGCAAAACAATCAAGCTTATTGATTAGAATGACATTAGACACATTCCCAGAAGGAAAACAATAAGTATATTTTGGATAAGGATACATGCTTCATGTTACCAATTATTTGTTAGATGACATGATAGTTGACATCCCACAAATCCTACAATTGAAACAAATTTCACTTGCTTGAGAAAATCTTATAGTAGCAATTTTTCTGTCTTTCAGGAAATATGCTTGGTCAACAAAATTTTCTAACATGGATTGTTTAGTGCTTTAACTTCTAATAGAAAATGCGACTAGCATTGTAGAAGTTGCATCTGATGGTGCATGGTTCATCTATTAATCTCAGCTGGACATTTTGGTGGTATCCTGTCTGAGGAGAATGTGTACATTTTGGTGGTATCCTGTCTGAGGAGAATGTGTGTCATCATTCATTTTCACTTCTTAGAATCATAAATAGCTGGTCCTATATATTTAATTTTTTTGATTATTGAAATATCTAAAATAGTTATATTACTTCTAATCAGTAATAGTTGGTATTAATTGGAGTATTTTGCCTAATTATTAGGTCCGGGGTTCTATTCCACTTATCTGGGAGCAAATTGTTGACTTGAGTTATAAGCCACAACTAAATGTAATCAGACATGAAGAGACGGTATGTGTGCTGCATTGATGTGTTCCTTTCTTTTTTAAATGGAATATATTAAAGCTTTGTGCCAAATTAATACTTGTAGCCAAAGGTTGTTGAACGCCATTTTCGTGATCTTATACAAAGATATGGGGAGATAATAGTTGTTGACCTAACTGATAAAGTAAGTAATACTGTCTTCTGCATTCAATTTTTTTGTACATATGCAGTTTGCAAAACAGTAGGCTCTCGTGAACTAAATCTGCAATCAATCAAGCACTTGAAGTTATTGGCTTTGCCTGCATTTTTAGAACAAATAACTCAATATGTTACCAAAATTTGGATATGATGTTGTCAGATTTGTTCCAAATTGGTTTTTATGTGAAAGCAGTAAAAAGTGTATATTTACTAAATTCTTTTTCCTTCTCTTTCTTTTATTATTCTTTTGGTTTCCTTCGATAGACAAAAGGAAATAGAATGATGAGTATCAGAAACATCTTAAATGCAGCATATTCTATTCATTCTTTGATTGAAAATCTATAAAGCTACATACGAAAATGTGCATATATGCCATTTTTGTTAGTTGCCAATCCATTTGTTGCTTCCTTGTCTCTTCTGTTCTCTTGGAATATACCACAGAATATTATTATTTTGTCAATTTTCCTAATAGGCCCTTAACAATATTCCTTGCTCCTTTTCACTTAATTTACCATTGAGTGTTACAGCATGGTGATGAAGGTCGGCTAAGTAGTGCCTTTGCAGCTGAAATGGAAAATCTTCCATACGTGAGGTATCAGAATTACATCTGAAAATCATCTTATCCACTTATTGTTGATTTTCCAGTTTATCTACTTAATTCATATTTATTGATGTCCACCTCCTAGCTGTTTGCTAATCTGGTTGCTAGATGTTGGTTAATACAACTGTGATGATGTGTTCCTTCTGAGGGAAGTTTTTTATGTGGTCTAGTAAGGTTTAGGTTTGTGTTGTAGCTTATGCTGTCGTAGTTTTTCAGGTTTGTATCCTTCTCTGCCATATCTCATACTGAACCTGATTCCTAGGACTACAAAAGCTTCAGTAATTTTATCCTGGTTTTAGCTTTTTTCATGTTCAGCTGTCATACAATTGCTTCGTTCTGTAAAAAAGTGTAGATTACTTTCCAATATGGAGTTTTAACAGCTAAAAAACAATCAATTAGCAATTTGGACACACGATTTCCATTCAGAGTGACACAGCACTCCAAATAGTTGTAGATGTTTATGAAAATTTTGTGTAATCTGGATATTTATTACAGAGAACCACTTGCGAAGATGCCTGAACGAAGTGATAGCTGTTGTCTTCTTGTTCAGATTTCATTTTTTTGGTTGATCTAATGGTTTTGTTACACTTTTCTTACAGATATGTGCCTTTTGACTTTCATCACTGCTGTGGCCAAGGGAACTTCGATAATCTACATCTCCTTTATGATCAAATTTCCAAAGATGTGAAAAAACAAGGGTAATCAAGTTAAATGGCTTTCTTTTTGTGAGTCTATTGTGCACACACACACACACACACATTCGTAATCTAGATTTTGCAATAAGAGCAAATAATTGTTATCTTAATTCATTATTGTGCCAGCTGAGCAGATATTTTCTTAGCAATTCCGATGGAGAAATTCTATTGGAGCAGAATGGAGTCGTTAGATCCAATTGTATCGATTGCCTTGACCGTACAAATGTTACTCAGGTTTGTCTTTTACTATTCCCCTTAGGTTGATTATTGTGCCATTCTTTTTCAGCTGTTTGCTTATTTCTCATATTCATTTGCTATACCCAGTCACTATGAATTCCAAACATCTACCCGAGTTCATAAGCATTAGGTTCTCTTTTTAACCAATCTTCCTGCAAAGTCAATTAAGTCATAGAGTAAAAAGGCAATTACCTTCGAGTCAGAAAATAGTGAACATGGCCATTTCTATGCATGATTACCAAACTTTAATAACTCGCAAGACAGAAATTAGTTAGCTATCTGCCAACCTAGGTGTATGGGAGAATCCCAAAAAACTACGATGACTAGCATCTTATTTGCTTAATATGTGAAATAAAGCATGGGTGAGTCCATGATGACTTGTATCTTATGATTCCAAACTTAATAATATTTACTTCTCTATATAATTAATTTAAATGTAAATTCACTGTATACTGTTTGAGGGTTTATGATAGCATTAGCTTGTCTTTTCTTCTTTAAAACATAGCTTGTGATTTGTAATTTTGTAGTTGGTCTTATTTGCAATTTATGACTGACAACCATGTTTGCAGAGTGATTTGGCTAGGAAGTCAATGAATTCACAACTACATCAAATGGGGGCTTTTTCTTCAAGTGAATGCATATCTATGCATGCCGACATTTTTGAAATTTTCAAGATATGTATGGCCGTTTCCACTGAAACTGATGTCTTAATTTCAAGCTGGTAAATTTTCTTGCATAAGATTCTATATGATGTCTATTTTGCTCATTTGTGGTAGTGTGGGCTGAACATGGAGATGAGATAAGCTTGCAGTATAGTGGTACTCATGCCTTGAAGGGAGATCTCGTCAGGTAAATGCAACATTCTATTATCAAACTTCAGAAATGTTTTCAAGTCCTTCAAACTTGGTCCTGTCTGATAACATGTAACTTCTACAGATATGGAAGACAAACATTTTCTGGGTTGGTCAAGGATGGGATCAGTGCTCTTTCACGATATTACTCGAACAACTTCCAGGATGGAATTCGGCAAGTATGTTCTCACAATGCTGTCCTGTCTAATATAGGTGCATATGCATTTTGCTCATTTTACTACGTAAGCCTATGCTGGTTCTCTTTTAACTATTTGTTATGCTCTTCAGGATGCGTTAGATCTTATTAGTGGTCGGTACTCAATCAGCAGAGATGGACCTTCTCCTTTCCACTTGAATGGATTTGAATCATTATCGGTAAGCTGTATTTGAAGATGCCATCTTGTCCACTTGGTTTTTCCTTCTTTGGAATTTTTTTCATTTTTTTTTTGCAAATTGTTGCACAATTCTGCTTCTCTTTCTCCCTTAGCTAACATTCAATCTATGGAAAATAATATTGCAGTATCTCCCAGTAGCTTCAGCTCTGATTGTTGGTGGTCTCACAATGACAACATTCACTCTTAACCAAGGTATCAAACACTAGTGCAAAGTCGCAACATGTTGGAATATGATGATCTTATTCATTCTTTCATGTCTTCAGCTGGACGGAATGCACAACATTTGTTTTCTTCGGTACTCTGGGCTGGCCTGACGGCTGGAGTGATGGCTGTAGTGAAAGCTAATGGAAAGCAATTCTGCTCCAGGCCACGGCTTTGCGGTCTCCTGTAAATAACTTGTATTAGCTTTTTCTTTTTCTTGATTGAACCCTAGGGTAAGAAGGTCAAATTGTGGGATTGAAGTCCTAGGCTCATGAAGCCTTCGGTAATTTCTTGCCAGATAAAAATACTTAAAAAGAGAAGAAAAACCACTGTTTCAGATTTGATTTTTCATCACTTCTATAAATACTTAAATAATTTATTTATTTCACAAAAATTACCTTTACATATCAATTTATTTCACTCGTGATTTTGGTCTTCAAAATTGAAAATATAACAGTGTAGTTGTCATATGTTTAGGTATAGATCCTCACACAAATATTTGAGGAGTTATATTTAAATATGTGAAGAATTGTACGATTCATATGGTCTGGAGATATTGAAACCGGAGATTTAGAGAGATTGAAACTAGAGATTGAAGCGGAACGAAAATTAAAATTGAAGCAGAACGAAAATTAAAATTGAAGCGGAATGAAAATCAAAAGGAGAAGCTAAATTGAATAAAAATTATGTCAGGGGGTTTTCCCTCGAATTTTTTTTTAAAAAACAGTTTTATTTATACAGGCTTAATGCAGTGCCCGTAAAGGTATTTTGCCAAATATTGGGGGTATAACGGTAAAAAGACAAGTTCGTGCAGCCCAAGCAATTCGCGAAATCTGGAGGCCCTTAAACCCCGCTTGTCCGCTACCAAGCCAGATTCAAGTCAACGCCCCGAAGTGAGGTCCCGCTCCTCCTTCGCTCCGGTCCTCCCTCTCCTCTCCGCCGCCCCACCTGCCCCGCCGACATCGACGACGACGACGAAGGTGATTCTCTCTGATTTCACTTCCTAGATCGGTTCTTATGTTGTCAGCCCAGCACCCATTCGAGTTTGTGGCTCTACTTACTCCGAAATCTCTAGTTTAAACTCGAAAAAGGATATTTTTTTTCGACGAAACCATAGTAGACAAAAAGATTAGTATAGAGTATGTTCGGAGGACAGAGAAGGGAGCGAGGGTTGGTATAAGTAATAATGAACGGAGTCCCCGCCGCCTTCTCCATCTCCTCCGCTTCGTATCGTTCTCCGAACCATCTCTTCTCCTTCCGAGCCCGCTCTGCAGACGCCGGTAAGCGAAGGAATAGTGCAAAAAGTGAGATTTTTATTTTTTTTGGATAATGGTGTGTGCGTGTGCTCTGCTTTGGTGTTTTGGGAATTTTTGAGTTGCTTTGAAGCGCTAATTGGGAATGGCTTGCTAGGTAGGTTGCTGCTTTAGGGCTGTGAGTAGGAGGTTTGATTCTCCGGGAAGGAGGATTTCGTGGCCAGTCATGAGCGCTGAGGTCCCTGCTGCTCTTCATGAGCAGGCGTCAAATTCTGTGAGTTGGTTTGTTTCTCTTATTCTTGAACTCTTGGAATATGCCAATTTGGATTTTGTAGTTCTGCTATTTGATTTATTATTTTGAGAAATCTTGTCTTGTAAGCTTTCTTATGTTGTCAATTTTGACAAACAGCCTACTTTGCCTGGTCATTGTGCTTAATTTACTTCTGGCAATACTTTTTTAACTACTCTATGATATTCATGTTTTCATACAAACAAAATTTTGGCATAGATAGGTTTATATTGTTTCTTACTGCGCCAAAACTGTATTTGTGGTGCCTCAGGATAGCACCAGTGTTGGGACTGTCAAGCAACAGCTTTCGGGGTTATTCCATGCATCTCTTAGAGCGACTTTTCCTGATGATCCAAATATAGAGCCTGTTGTTGCAGCTTGTACTGCGAAGTTTGGTGATTACCAGTGGTGTGTCTTTCATCCATCAATATTAGTTCAAGTTTATTGGTGTCTTCCATTTCAGTACTACATCTTTGACCATCTAACAATAAACAATATATATGTTTTTTTTTGGTGCAGTAATAATGCTATGGGTCTATGTTCAAAGATAAGAGGGACAAAGACGGACTTTAAAAATCCAAATTCTGTTGGACAGGTTACATAACATCAATCAGTTGATGCCCTCATTATAAACTGTTTTTCTATTCTGTGTTTTTTGAATATGATAAGCTTTGTCCGTAACATCAGAAAACCTTTTTTCACTGCAGGCCATTGCTAGAAATCTCCCACCTTCAGAAATGATAGAATCGACTAGTGTTGCTGAACCTGGTTTTGTGAATATTGTGTTATCAAACAAATGGATAGCAAAGGTTCTTTTTGTCTTCATGTCTATAAGCATGAGCTTTCTCCACATACATTCATCGTCAAATACTTTTATGAGCTTTTGGCAAAAAACAATATGTTTTATTATAAATTTACGAAAAATCACCTACCTTATCAATATTAGAAAAAAATCATTCTTCTTATACTATAAATTTGCAAAAAATCACTTTGATTAAAATATTTAAAAAATATTTTATTTTAATTTAATTTAACCAATTAAATTAATATAAAAAATTAAATTATTCTCATTTGGTTTTGACTTGGACAATCGATTTGTAATCACCGGACAACTAGCTTGACAATGAAATTGAATTTTAAATTTTTAGTTTCATAATACTTGACAACTGATCATTCATAAAAATTAAAATAAAGCAAGTTATTTTTTATATTGATTTGATAGTTGTTCAAATTAAAATCAAATAAAGACAATTTGATGTTTTTATATTAATCTTAATTGATAAAATTAAATTAAAATAAAATATTTTTTAAGTAATTTAATTGAGGCAGTTTTTTACAAATTTGTAGCATAAGATGAGTATTTTTTGCTAATAGTGATAAGGTAAATGGTTTTTTGCAAATTCATAATAAGTCAAGTGGTTTTTTACTAAAAATGCTATTTTTATTACATGCACATATGGGTATTATGTACATGTCCATGTTCTCTGTATTTTTCATGTTCATCATTGAAAAAGAATTGTTGTTGCAGAGTATAAAGGACATGCTTTCAAAAGGTATTGATGCTTGGGCACCATTTCTACAAATTTCTAGAGCAGTGGTTGACTTTTCTTCACCGAATATTGCAAAAGAAATGCATGTTGGCCATTTAAGATCCACTATCATTGGAGATACTCTAGCACGCATGTTAGAATTCTCAAAAGTTGAGGTTCTTCGTCGAAACCATGTTGGAGATTGGGGTACACAGGTGAAATATTATGAATTGTCATGCTTGCTGGTTTCCTTTTTGTTTGGTGAGAAATCTTCTCAGTTCCTTTTTCCAATTTATATAAAAAATCTTTGCTAGCTTGGTAGACTAGATTAATTAGAGAATGAAGATCTGGAATAGTATCTCCTGTGCGTCTTGCATTGCTCATGTGTAACTTCTTTTATTTTTGTCATCTTCTAATGGTTGTGTTTTACATTCGACTCTTAATTTACTACTCATGTACATACTTTTGCAGTTTGGTATGTTAATTCAACATCTATTCGAGACTTTTCCTAATTGGGAAGAGATGGGTGAGCAAGCTATTGGAGATCTCCAGGTTAGTTGGAATATACTTAAATTGTCAACTTTGTAAGTTAGTCTTATTTGCCTTAATTTACTCTTAAACCTGTCTGGTTCTGCTTTAGAAATTTGTGGAACTTGAGCAGCTCTACCTCTGTTTGACGGTACAACCATGATGGTAGAGATTGTGATGTTATCATGGATATGTTAATAGAGACATTACCTTAGATTTCATCATGTGTATAAGTTTTTAATCCTTTCCAATATATTTCTGTAACTGATGACATGTGGTGCCAATATACCAATATTATACTTCAGAATCATATGTGCCACATGTTGCATGTTTTGGTGGCATGAAGATTCATTTTTAACAAAGGGTTAGAAATGCCAATATCCGTATAGAGCAGGTCCCTTTCCAAAGTGTCAACAAATTAGTCTTTATTTATTTGTTTGCCAAATTACTTGTGGCTTGTAGTGCCTTCCTGCACGTTAGACGTCATAGACAAGTTGTGCACTGGATTGAAGTTATATGCACCAACTTTGCTTAATATGAATTATATTTTTTTCACTATAAATTTTTTATTTGCAGTGGTAGTTTGATTTTTCTTCTTCAGGCATTTTATAGGGCATCAAAGCAGAGATTTGATGATGATGATTCTTTCAAGGAACGAGCACAACAAGCTGTAGTCAGACTCCAGGTGAGCAATCCAGGGAGCAGTTGTGCAACATTGTATAACTGCACTGCAGCTTTGTCTTACATTTATATTCCTGAAATTCTAGTCATTTTCTTATGCTAAAAACAAAAAAAAAATGTATTTCTTGGTGAAATGAATGGCAGTTGATTTTTCTCTTTTTCTTTCCTTATCTTTTGCATAATGATTATTTTTCTTGCCATTGATTCATTTTAATAAAGGGAGGGGAAGAAAGATATTGTGATGCATGGAACAGAATATGCGAGATTAGTCGTAAAGAATTTGACCTGGTGTATAAGCGCCTTGGAGTTCGCTTGGAGGAAAAGGTTTTAGTTTAGTTGTTTCTGGATCAACATTTTCCGTGCACTTTTCAGTGTGATCCTTCTCATTGTTTTTTTGTGCATTCCAGCATCTAAGAACTTATATATATATTTTCAGGGTGAAAGCTTTTATAATCCCTATATTCCAGGTGTCCTAGAAGAACTGAATAGCAAGGGATTGATACAAGAAAGTGATGGTGCTCGTGTAATTTTCATTGAAGGACAACAGATTCCTTTAATAGTTGTCAAAAGAGATGGAGGATTCAATTATGCTTCTACAGATTTAGCTGCCCTGTGGTAAGTATCTTTAACATCCAGTGGCAATTATATATTATGATTTCGTTTGATCTCTAATTCTGTTTGTCAAGGCTGAAATTGGTTTAAAAAAGGCCATTGAATGGGAGAGCTCTGTGGGAATCAATCAGGATCCTAAACATCAAATTTTATGCTTATTCATGTTGTTATACTGTATATTTGCTCACTCTCTATTTATGTTCACCATGGTATACTTGATTGATCATTATATGAAAGTCCTCATCAAGTTAGGATAGTTTCTGTGGACGTATTATGTGTTTTCTTCAGAAATATGATGTGTATGGCCAAGTGCATGCATCTGAAATACCTAGAAATTGAATTAAATTTCCCTATAGTGTGGCAGATACATGTTTTTAAATGGTTTGTGTCAGTGTTGTATATCTTGTTCCTTTGTGCTTTGCCAATTTTGTTCTCCGCTGAGAAAACTTGCAAGAAAATTGAAAGTTGGAGAGAGATTGAACTTGTTATTGTTGCAATGAGGTAATAATGCAGTGTCAGTCTGTTGAGGAAACGATAATGGGAATAGGGGAAACTGCAGAGAACTAACTTCTGGATTGAATCAACAGAGATGGTCAACAAGGGCCCTTTGTGGCTATCTCTTGCTTTTCTTGGTAAATTTTTCTTTTTTTCTTCTTGAAATCTGGCAATTATGGTCTCATGATTAACTATGACTATTTGTTGCAACCAGCTGTAAGTTACATTTTCTCTGTTTATTGTTGTAATGTACATAGTTATGATTCTTCAGTAGGTCTTCATGTTACATGGTTGTAAATCCTTTGTAGGTATCGGCTAAATGTAGAGAAAGTAGAGTGGATCGTATATGTGACAGATGTTGGTCAGTCACTGCACTTCAGTATGGTGTTCACTGTGAGTATCTTACACTAAATTGATACATTTCCATCCAGTAATGCTACAACTTTTAGCTCAATAAATTACTTGTTGTATTTGCTTCTTCTGTTATTCTTTTTCTAGCGGCAAAATTTCTCCTGAAATTGTTCATTTTTTCCAAAAAGTTGTCCAGTTTGCATTTCCTATCTTCTTCACCCTCCATTTTTGTTGTATTACAGGCAGCTAGACAAGCTGGCTGGCTTCCGGATCCCAACAACTATGCATATCCTAAAACAAACCATGTTGGCCTTGGTCTAGTTTTAGGATCAGATGGCAAGCGTTTTTGAACTCGTAGATCAGAAGTTGTTCGATTGGTAGAATTACTTGATGAAGCTAAAAACCGGAGCAAATCTGAACTTCTGAAACGTCTCGAGGAAAATGGTGGAAGGATGATTTGGCTTATGAGTGTTTTGCTTTATCTTCTTGTTTTTCAGTTATCGACCTTTGTAGAATTCTGAGTTGAAGTACATATGGCACTGATTAATCTCTTATTTTCATCACTTGTAAAATCACTTGAATTTCATTTAAAGTGATCTAAGCAATTGCTTTAGGTAAACTTGCGGAGTGGACTGAGGAGGAGCTTGAGAGAACTGCAGAGGCAATTGGGTATGGAGCTGTCAAGTAAGTTATTTACTGACTTCATCTGTGTATCTCATTTGCATCACTGTCCTCACTTCTTAGTTATTTTAGACATGTTTCTAGTTTTTAGATAGAGCTCTGCTTTCTTAGAGCTTTCTAATTCCTTTTCCATTTATAAAAAATGCCTTTTTTGCATGAATTGAAATCCGAATCAATTTGGATACGACTATGCATGTTCATGTGTTGGGCATTCCAAATCAGTATGAGTAGTGAGTAATTTGCCTTTTACTGAAGATTTTTCAGTCTTATTTTTGCTGGCTGATGCTGTCCAGCAGTCAACTCTGTTGCATTTCAATCTAATAAGTAAATATCTTGAAATAGAAGATGCTGTAAATTTCACTTTTAAGTTTTAAACATGTTCTTATTCTAAAGAATTTTAATTCTGACATTTTAACAGGTATGCAGATCTGAAGAATAATTGGGTGACGAATTATACATTTAGTTTTGACCAAATGCTGAATGATAAGGTTTATTTTTCATCTTTAAGTTTCATTTCAGCATTTGAGCCACTCTTTACCATAATGCATGATTGAACTCTAAATTCTCAACTCCTTCATGTTTAAATAATTCTTTTATCCTTAAAAAGGATTCTCATAATCTGCACATCTATCTCATAATTTGGACGCATAAGAGTCTATCTGAAACTTCTGTTGCATGGGGTGAATTTAGGACAACTTGATAGTTGAGGTTTAAGTTCAGGTCAAAAGCACATGGTTAGTCAAGTTCTATGACTTCTTATTCAATTAAAGATCGAAAACTTACTCTCAAAGAAGAATTTGTGTATTATTTTTCATAATCAGCATCGCTTACTTAGCATTTTCTATCCTTGCTCTTCTGCTGCATCTTCCTGAGTTCTCTGAACCTGCTGTCTCTTTCCCTTTTGGGCTGTTCAGTGGCATTGGAAAGGCAAATCATTTACTAAATGGGGTCTCTTGCTTGTTCTATGTAACTATGCAACAATATTTCCTTTACACTGTAATCCGAGGTGAATATATTAGCTCTTAGGCTTCTTTTGCATATCTATTTTCCAGACGGCCATATTCATGTCCCTTGCATGAATCATAATCCTGGAACATGTCTATATGAATGCCACTTCATTTCTGGGTAACCATTTTATCTATATATGTCATATTTAAGCTGTATATTGAAGTTACTGCAAATTTTGTGCCTGCCAACTATTTGGAGAGAGCCCTACATCTCGAGACACTGCCACTGTGACGGTGAAAATTCTGTTACACATATCTGTCTCCATTATGTTCTATTGTAATGTTATTCTGGTCTATGTAAAAATTCTATCTGTTTTGTGTGTATGTTTCAAAGTTTGGTGTTGAATATGCCTCACAAGTTCCCTGCTGATTGTCTTTCAAATTATCTGCTTCTTTTTCTCATCAGTAATGCTTTTGATTCTTATTCAATTTTTCTTTTCCTTTTGATCACAGGGAAATACTGCTGTTTATTTGTTGTATGCTCATGCTCGCATATGTTCAATTATTAGGAAATCTGGAAAAGACATAGAGGAGCTTAAAAGAGTAAGTTTCTGATTGAAGTGTGGCAAATTTTTTTTTCTTATTTTGGTGGTCTGGTAGGCGTCCGTGCTGACTTTTCACTTATTTTCTTTCTCAAACTTTATTTTATTTTCCTCAGATTGGGACAATTGCTCTGGGTCATGTAGATGAGCGTGTCTTGAGCATTCATCTGATTCGGTTTGCAGAGGTAATATTCTTCAGATGAGTAAAAATATGTTTGTATGGCAATTCCACCCCTTACTGAAAATTTTACGTGATTATTTCTTCTTGTTTTCATTTTTCTCTAATAAGTGATAATAGAATAACACTTTGTTGATAAGTGTTTATCCATTATATGATATAATAAATCCGATTTTTTAAAAAATTATTTTAGGTCTTGTTTTGAGCTCATTCTATATGCAGCTATCAATAGTTTATATTGTCGATAACTGTTTATCCCTTGAGGCTAGTTAATAGTAAACCCAAAAGATCTGTATTTGGTTTGAATTAATCAGGCATGGAATGTTCACGGTTCATGAATTAAGTTATAACGGATGGAACATACACTTGTGAAATTCATTTTTGTTCAGTAGTGAATAGTTTACTATTTGATCCAGTCATGGGATCAAGTCACAAGAAAAGCTTTCTTGCCTTTTTTGTTGACTTGGTGAAGCTCTGCAGAGTAATATGATTGATAATATTAAGTGCTATGTAATGTATTGCAGCATAATATCAAAGAAGGGTCATTGACTTGTCACTGAAGGGGCATGTTTTAATACTTAGTCGTTAACTGGATGAAACCGAGGTGTTAGAAGTTGTTGGAATCCAATGAATCAAAATGCTATGAAACATTTTTCAGGTGTTGTTGTGCATTGGGGATTTCTTCAAATAAAGTGCAATGTTCAGGAGTGCTTGTTGATATACACATTCAGAAAAACATTTGGATCAACAACAAGCTTTACTGTTTAATTTCTGAATTGTAGTTGCTAATTTTGTAGGTAGGGAATATATAATCTACAATTCTACTTGTGCAGGTTTCCAACTTAGAGGATCAACAGCTAGGACTCAACTACCCTTTGTTCATCTACACATTGTATTTTCCACCTTTCTCAGTATTCTAGCCAGAAAGCAGTAATGAATTACTGTGAGATAATGTAATAATCCAATAGAACCACAAAATACTTTGGAGGAAACTTTTTTCCTATTCTCCCATTCACCTATAGATAACTCAAACATGTGAAGAAGTTTAAGTTGTTAAGTCCTGCTTCTGTGGTTTTGGAGTTTCATCTCATTATTGGACCTGTTGGCTAATCTATTACTGCAATTGACTGATTATGTCATGCCTTCTTTACAGATAACCTTTCTATCCCTATATTTTTAAATTATTCTGCAAAAACTTTTGTTTGTCTTTTTTAGAAATCTAAATGAATATGGTTAACATGAACTTCCTATCTGTTGTATATTTGAATATTGTTTGGTTGCTTGATGCCCTTCTGACTTCAGGTTTAAGATGCTTGCACAAAGAGCCTGAAGTATCTTATCTCATGTTTTGACATCAGTGTGGCTTGTGTTCACAAGTCTTCTTTGATATGGATTTTCAGATAGTTGAGGAGGCTTGCTCCAATCTGCTGCCTAATGTATTGTGCGAGTATCTATATGACTTATCAGATAAATTCTCAGGATTCTACCAAAGCTGCCAGGTTGGTTTCCTTGGATGTCTATGTTTAAGCATGTCATAATTTTATTTGGATGTGACTAACAATGCATTAGATATATCATTGTTTAATCTTCCTGTATAAACTGCTCTTAGCATTTGCACTTCCCTAGGATGATGAAAGAACATTAATCAAAATTTTGTTACGTAATGGATGATTTCGTGAAAGCATGTACACTTATTTAACTCGAAAGCAACAAGATGAGTTTTATTTCATAAATCATTCTTTTTCATTTTTAATACCTGAAAGCATGATATGGAAACAAAATACAAGTAGGTGAGCAAAATCAATCAATATTGAAAGATGTCTGTTTTTTCTTTCTTTCTTGATGACTGATGTATAATAAAAAAAAATCAGATACACCCATGATAAACAACCAGAAAAAGCTGGAAATCTTTCCTTTCAATCAAGAGTCTTGAGGGGAAGTATGCATGTTCATACACTGAATTACAAGTAATGTTTGCAAATAATCCCCTATGGTATGCGAAATAAGAAATATGCTGATTCTCACCTGGATTATGACTTTTGCAAAAAACCCTATTCATTTTGTAATTCCTGAGGATGCCCCTTCTGGGTGACGGTCCATTAACTGACTGTTAACATTAGAAGATCAAGAAATACATTTAGTTTCTGTTCTTATTGGTTTAACATCTGAGGCCTGGGCCATAGGCCCACTATGGCAGTAAGAAGTGCATGGTGGATCATATGACTATATCCTTGTTGGTTTGACCTACAATGGGATAAAAACATTATGACCACTAACCAAATGGGAGCTTAAAAAAACATTTGAGTTTTTTGGGGGGGGGTATTTGGTAAATGTATATCTAGTTCAGCTTGAATGGTTTGAGTTTCAACTTAAATGTATTCTTCATGAATTTTGATTCAGAAAGCTTAATAATTTAGCTGCAGCTGACTTTTATCATTGAATCCAACCAGGCTAAATTCTATCATAAATTGGAAATGTACACTGCCTAACTGAAGTAAACTGAGAAGTCATTAAGTAGATGATTTTCATTTCCAAATTTTTCGTTGAAGTGCCACAATCCCCTTGCTGAATGTTAGTCATCAAGTGCATAAACTGCGGGTTAACTCAGATGCGTTCTTGTTCTAGTAGTAAATTGTTGGGTGGCTAGCTTGGACCTGCATCAGCATAGATGTTTACATGAGTTACCAACATTGATTGACACCACTGATGGTGTGCTTTTCATATCTGCCATGTAAATCCTCTACTGGCATAAGCATTATATTTCCTCTTTAACTGTTCCATGCATTTAGCTTATGAATTCTCATTTGTGTGCATTCGGTTCTCTCTTTTAGACTGACTAATACTTAGCAGATTGTTATGCCTTACCTTTGTGTCCTAATTGCATGTCTCAGGTGGTTGGATCCCCTGAAGAAACCAGCAGATTGCTGCTATGCGAGGCAACAGCTGTTGTTATGAGGAAATGCTTCTATCTTCTGGGAATTGAACCAGTTTACAAAATATGACACTTCACTGGATCTCAAGTTTGGCCAGCTATATTGTTGACCGAAACTCCCTTTTTCTCAGATTTTACCAATTCCTTAATATTATTCCTCGGAGAAGATACCCGAGTACTATTCAACAATCTACTAGATGGGAAGGCTTATGTAGAAATTACATACTTCTTCAACAGCTGGACAGAAATTGCATCATTTTATAACTTTTCCTACTAGGGACCCTTTTCATTGGAAAATTTACGTCAGTGTTCAATGAGTTTATGTAATATTATGTGCTGCATCATGTTGTCCAGTTATCCTGGTCTACTCATGGAATTTATTTGAACATTTGTATACGTGGCTTGTTTGTTATGTTGTCAAGTGTGATACCCCATCAGCTTAAATGAGTATAATTTGGTATTTGACGCATGGTGATTTCTCTTGGAGTGATTTGAGAGAAGATCTATTTGTAGGTGGTGCATGAACTCTCATGTTAGCTTAGCCGTTTATAATAATTTGGTTTCCGGCCCCAATAGTTGTTTGTTATTTATTTTGTGTTTGAATCTTCTAACACTGACGTTGATCTGCGTGAAGTGTGATCCTGTCAATTGGTTAGGTCTGATGGCAATATACTTACAGGCTACATTATTAATGATCAAATAGGAATTCCAATTCAGCAAATGAACCAGAACGGAAAATCCAGTTTTTGTGAAACAGTCCAGTTCTGAGCTCTGGTTGGGTTTGGGTTCGGGTTAGGGACTTTTCTTGAGATTCTTGCAAAATTTCCAGCCAAAAAGAAAATCAGTTTAATTTCATTTGTAGGCAAATAAGAAATTATTAGCTGTACTAAAATATTTCACCAATAAAGAAAACGTGTATCATGAATGTGAGGCTTTTCAATTTTTTATTTTGTTTTTATTGAAAAGATGTCTTTTGCGTGAAAATTTTTTCATTAGTCTTTAAGGGACTGTTTGGTTGGGAGTTAATGTCAAAATCAAGATCAAGACTAGTGAATCACTTTTGTAAACCAATATTTTTTTATTAAAATTAAGACTTCAATAATTTAAAGCTCAAAAAACTATTTAAAATTTTATAATAATTTAATTTAAAAATAATATAAAATAATAAATATTAATTTTTTTAAAAAATAATTTTGAAACTAGCTAGTCCTGATTCTGATTCCAAAACAAACGGGTTAATTGATAGTTTTGACTGATTTTAGTAATATCTCCAGAAAAATAAAAAAAAATGGAATCGCGATGCCTTGTTCCAATTTTGGTGTTCGGTCTGCATACGCAGACCAAGGCAATCGAGCGATCTCAACCGTCCGATCAAGCTCTCGTATCCTCAAACCAAGCAGGGGCATTTCGGTCATTCCAGCGGTTCATTTCGATCTCGTCCCCCAAACAAACGGAAGAAACGGGCCGGCCACTTTCAGCAGCTCCGGAGAGCAGTCAATTACGCCGCCGTGGATAGCCCCGCATCGGAAGGATCGCCTACGAGGTGTACCACAGTCGCCGGCGTCGCCATGTTCGCCATGCCTCTTCCACAAGTCTAGCTCACAGGTAATCTTCATCATCATCTCCATCGTCATCTGTTGCTTTTTTGGAGGATCTTTTTCTTTTTCCCGTTTATTCGAGTGATCTCGTGCAGCATGATTCTCCAAAAGGTTCTAAGGCCTTGCATGATTTGGACCTGCAAGTCACCGTTCTCTATGGCATTCCTTATACTGCGTCGATTCTGGCTTTTGATCCCATACAGAGACTCTTGGCGATTGGAACATTGTAAGTTCTTTTGTCGTTCTTTTTCTGCAAGAGAAAAATTCGTGCTATGTTGATGTTTTTCCCGCTGCATTTGTGCTGATGATTGTGCTTAAGGAGAGGGGGGGGGGTGGTGGAGGGGGGTAGAGATGGGTTAGCTTGAAATTCTCATGGTTTCTAAAAGTATGGAACTCATTGTGATGTGAAAGATGAAAATTTTATATGGCATGTAGCTATTAATGTTTATGCATGGGCAAGAACCAGGGTGGGCCTTGTTGCTTAATCAAGTATGGTATGTGTGTGGTGGGTTTGATTCGTGGAGTTTCAGAAACAAGGTTGCTTGTAGGGAAGACTGTTTGTGTTTGACACTTGCCCAAACCTTCTTGCAATCTCATGCACTGCGGTGAAACATGGTTCCTTGGGAAGAATAAAGGATACATTCCGGTCGCTACTGTCTAGTGCGCCTTGACTTTTTACCTCCTTTTGCATACCAATGTTGAGAGCATGGTTGGTTGTTTTGTTCTGCTTTTAATCAGTATGCATATTCAGAAGAGAGATACAAGGCATGTATCCCTCATGGGAAATGGTTAGGAAATGCAAACTCCATCGTATCTATATTAAGAGTCCTTCACTCAGCAATAACCCACTACAATAGGATATCAGATATTGCTGGGACTCATCTTGGTTTCTTTTCCTGACTATTTGTTGGATGTTTGTGTGCAGGGGTGGTAGGATCAAATTGATTGGAGGTGATAATATTGAAGGCCTTCTTATTTCACAAAAGAAGTTACTGTACACAACATTGGAGGTATGAGTGTTTTAATGATGAAATATAAGTGTTTCCATGAGGGAATTTGACCGTTTGTTCAGTTACAGAAAACTACTCCAGTTTTCTGAAAAATATCTCTACAGAGATAAAAAATTAGAGATATAGTTCAAAAGCAATTTTTTTCTGATTTGAAAAATTGAGAACTAGTTTTCTATTTTCTAAAATTGTACTAGATTTTTGAAAATACTTTGAAGTTATTTTTTGAAATTTTCCTTACAACTTATCTCCAGAAAATATGCATTTCTCCATATTTTTCATTTTTTTCACCCTTTGAATATTATTGATTTCCTTTTATTATTATTTGATATTTTATTCACATTCGACTTATTATTTCTTCCCCCAGTTGCATGTCTTTCGTCTATATCGAGTTTTTCTTTTTTATCGTTGTTGAGATCCATAACCATCTTCTTTTTTTCAAACTTTCTCTTATAATGATTAGAGTTTGCGTCTTTTAACTGCTATCTACTTTCATCAATTGGAATAAAGAGAAATTTCGAAGAATAACTTGTAGATAAAATTCATAAATTTTACTGAAATGAACACATTCTCTGTTTTTTTCAGAGTTTTCTTTAAAAATGAAAACATAGAAATGGAGATGAAAATTGGAGATGAGAAACAAAAATTCTGTAACTGAACATGCCCTCAGCTTTTTTACAACACTACCTATGACATAAAAGTGTTCTAATGATGGAAATTTAGCTTGAAAAGAAGAACCAAAAGGTTATGTAAAAATTATTCATGGTTTCATAATTTATTCTGCAGTAGTAAGAAAATAGAGAGTAAAACTTTACTTTGAAAACACACATAAATTAGATACAATGTTCCTTGCATTTCGTCTTTCTCAGAAGTTCTTGAAAGGTGAACATGCAATGGGAATATTGCACTAGAAACCTACTGTGCTTGAGTCAGTAATCATGCTAGAGCCTATTGGCATTGTAGCCCATGTTTTCTGATCTTGGTTAGCATGCCATTTAATCTGATGAAATTTATTTACAATGAAATTTAATTTGTTTTTGTACTGCATCTCATCAACCATCATTCTCATATCGATTTTCATACAGCTTCTGCAGAATCAAGGGTTTCTTGTGGGTGTCTCAAACGAAAATGAAATTCAGGTTTAAAATCTCCTCTTGTAATTTTTCTCTGTTAAGTTTCCTTTATTGCTACTTTGCACGTTCGTTGAAGAGCATCTTGTCTTTTCCAGGTCTGGGATTTAGAATGCAGGTGCCTGACTGAATGTTTGCAGTGGGAATCCAATATTACCACTTTCTCTGTAATTCATGCAGCATATATGATGTGAGATATAGGAATTGAAACTTTTGTTCCATACATTGGTTGCCAGCTGCTAGCTGGCTTGTGGGGCTTCATATTTTGATTTTTCACACAATTTTTTTTGTTAATTTGTGCAGGTATGCTGGAGATGAGAATGGGTTGACGTCTGTTTTGAAATACAATCCTGAAGAAGGAAAGCTTTTGAGGTTACCATATCAAATTCCGGCAAATGCTCTAGCTGGTAGTTGTTATCCTGTTGCCTGTTGTATATCTGAGAATCATAACATAATAGCTGCTTTATTTTTTCTTACTAAATGTGTCCTTGTTTTATTATCTCAATTCACTATTGCTATTTATTTGCTAGATATTGAACCGAAGTGCTAGTCCATTATTTATTTATTTACTGATAAGGAAAAATTAGCTCATGATACATTACTACTGAAATAGAGGAGTGGGTTTGGGTAACTCTTCTATGATAGTGCCATATCTCGATTTTAGTATCATATGAATAAGTAGCAAGCAGTCTGTTTTATTTGGAGGACTTGAGCAGGCAACACTCTAGAATGTTGCAGAAGAATATTTGGATGAGATGCGAAGGCTTATATTTACTGTTACTCAGCGCCTGTTCTTAAGTTCTTTTTGGTGTATAATTTTTTCCACTTGGACATTATGACACTTGGGATGTTCCAAGACACTTCAGTGAATGATTATAAATCTCGTTTCGTTTTAGGGTTCCCTGTAGCATATTTGCAGGTGGCGGCGAGCGTAGGCGAGTGCGGGCGAACTTGGGCGAGCGCGGCGAGGGCAGCGGGCTCGGGGCGGGCGCAGGGCGCGCGGGGAGGCCGCAGGGTGCGCGGGGCGGCCGCATGGCGCGCGAGGCGGTCGCAGGGAGCGCAGGGCTCCGGTGGCGAGCTCGGCGCGCGTGGGGTGAGCTCAGCGAGCGCAGGGTGACCGCAGCACATGCGGGGCGAGCTCTGCGCGTGCGGGGCGACCGTAGCGCGCGTAGGGCGAGCTCAGGGCGTCGGCGGCGAGTGTAGGGCTTCGGCGGCGAGCTCGGTGCGCGCAGGACGAGCGTAGCGCGCGTGGGGTGAGCTCAGTGCGCGCAGGGTGACCGCAGCCCGCGTGGGGCGAGCTCAGGGCGTGCGGGGCGACTGTAGCGCACGTAGGGCGAGCTCAGGGCGCCGGCGGCGAGCTAAGCACGCGCGGGGTGAGCGCAGCATGCCGGCGGCGTGCTCAGCGCGCTCGGGGCGACCGCAATGCGCCCGCGGAGAGCTCAGGGCACTAGCGGCATCTTCGGCATCCTCGCGCGGCATCTTTAGCATCTTCGGCGAGCTTAGTGGTCACGGCATCTCCGGTATCCCCGTGCGGCATCTTCGCGGCTCAACTGGTGGCGAGCGCGCTCCTGCGGCGAGCGCAGCTCGGCGGTAAGGGCAGCTCGGCCGGCGAGCGTAGCTTCTCCCATGCTCTCAGTTTAGGGCAAGGTTTTATGGTGCAGTTTCGGTTTCAGTTTCGGGACCCAGTGAAACTGATACGATTTGGTCGGTTCGGTTTCAGTTTCGGTCATTTCGGTCTCGGCTGAAAGATTTTTTTAAATTATTAATTAGGTGTTGACCAGAGTTTGACTATATTTTGACTGTACTTTGATTTCAAATTTAAAATACCATAAAATATTGGAAAAAATTTGGAAAAATTTGAAAAATTAGGAATGAATTTATATTTAATTTTACCATAATATTAAATATTATTTTAATTAATTAAAATTAATTTTGATAGTTAGTCAGTGATATAGTTTACTTTTAATATATATTTGTGTATTAAAAAAACATACAAGAAATAATATGAATATGATTAAAAGTTAAAAATTAATATAAGCACATTTAACTCTTCATTAAAATGTACTTCACACGTACATAATTTAAAAATTCTAAGATAATACAACTAATCATCATAATCATCATCAGTTGAGTTTGGAATATCTGGGTGTGGAATTACAAATTCAGTACCTAGATGATCCGGACGAGCATTTGTAGACATATGAGTCAGAACAACTAGCTCTGCGCAATCTCGTGACAGTGGTTCTGAAGTATAACCATATATCGAAGGTCCAAAATGAAAATGATAACCATATTGATTAACACCACATAGTAAAAATGGTCCAATAACCCATGAGAAATAAATATCATACTGTGCGAAGTATTCAGGGGAAATTACGACAAGACGCTGATAGATAGTATTAAGTGAACCTTATTGAGGGGCACGATAAATTTGATCATTGACTCTTCCATGGTCTTATAATGTTTGTTCATTTAAAACTTGTCCAAGTAGATCATAGGCCGAAGGTGGAATTATTCTACGATAAAATATAAGTTTTTGGCGAAGAATTGACATAATTATTCTTCCTGCTTGCAGTGTAACTTGGTTTGGAACTGTAATATAATCTTCTGGATTTGCCATTATCTGTTTTCGAAAAAAATATCTTATAATTGTCAGTATTTATGAACATAAAATAGATAATAAAAAATACGTTAGAAGGAAGAGATTACAATAAATTGTGCTAATGAAATAGATAAATTATCATGCGATAAATTTAAATGTTATAAAATTACAATAAGATATTAATTTAAGACAATAATGAAAACATCATTTCATAAATGACAAAAATCCACGTCTTATAACCACATGCTGTTCCGAGGTGGATTTTGAAGAGATTTGTATTCTTTATCACCATACTTATTAGTATGATGGACTTGTAATCGATAGTATTGTTCAACATGCGGATGATACGAAGTCGTATGGTACTTCATTGACTGATGATATCCTAGATTGTAAAAAGACATCTCGGTATGATAACCGTCATAGTATCTAGAGCTCGTATTGTCTGTTGGACCTTGATTGACATCTTGTCCACCATGTAAATCATATGGATATTGTGGCACATAACCGCCATATAAATCAGAGTCCAAAAACTCATTTTCTCCATATTGTGGAAAAGATGAAGATGAGTCATCATATTGTGATTGTTGAAAATTGACGTCACCAGCTGTACTACCATTGTTATTATCACTTTTATCAGATGTATTCTGCATTTTTTCAGTTACCTTTTCCGCTTCTTCGTCTATGAGACGGCGAATAGATTCTTGTATTTGAGGATGAGTTAAGACATATTCTTCTCTTTCTCAAATCCACTCTATCAAAGGATCATTATTTTCGAATATGACAGATAAGTTGATTACCTCATCCTCCGGTGATGTTCTCCTCTGTAAGGTTCAGCCTCTTAAACGCATGTTATAATGACAGAAAACAAGTTTCTCCAATTTTTCCATTTTAAGTCTGTTTCTTATCTTCGTATGGATCAATCCAAAAGTTGTCCAATTCCTTTCGAATTATGAACTCGAAACAGTTTGATTTAAAATTCTGATGGCTATCTTTACAAGATTAGGTGCTGCATGCTATCCGTAAATACTCCATTATCTAGTTGTAATTTATGAGAAAAAATTATTAATAAGTTGATATAAATTTAATTAGCAAATATGTATAATTATTGAACATCAACTATAACAGTAGTATTACCTCTAATAGGTACAATTGCTTATTGTGTGTTGAAGTCCTTGACTTTATTTTTGAAATCGTCTGCCTGTTTAATGAACATACTCAAGTTAAGAACTTTCTTAAATATGTAAAAAAAATTTAATACATAATTTATCTCGCGCAATGCCAATATTTTTGTTCTCATATCTAACTCTATCCGCTCGATTATCTTATGTAATGCTTCGAGAATGGTATTACTATTGTTGACCTCTTTGCCATATTGAAATATTGGATTCAGAAAGTATCCTACAAGATGATTAAATATGAATCAACAATAGTATTATTATAACTTAGCAAAGTGCTATAAAATGACTCTTGATTTAATTACCTGCAGCATGAATATCTTTGGATAATGTTTTGTCCTAACGATGATCAATAATTTTCTCCCATTTACGAAATTCAATTGTTCCTATATGTCGTCTTATTTCCAATTTTGCTCGTTCTATTGCTTCATATAAGAAGCTCATCTGTGAATGATCATCTGAGTCAACAATTCGAAGCACTTTAACTAATGGACTGAAGATTTCGATTACCTTTTCAACTGATTCCCAAAATTTTTCGTCCATGACTTGATTGTAGAATTTTTCAGAAAGAATTTTCTCGGATCGTTTCAATATCAAATAATGCGCATCATATTCTTCATTGGTAAATAATCTCTTCAGTGCCTGTCGGTGAGTATACAGGGAATCCAAGGAGATAAATTGTGTAGTAAGCCAAGTAATATCTGTCCTGATAATCTCTTGTCCTCGTGTTTCCTTTATCATCAGTTCAAGACACCAAGTATGGTTATAAATAAATGACGTCAACTTCTGACACTCCTTAACTACTTTTCTAATATCATGATCCTTACCCATATCCTTCAGCATTAAGTCAATAGAGTGAGCTATACAAGGTGTGCAAAAAAGATGTTTTTTTTTTTTTGCATTAACTTTTTTCCAGCATATACCAGTGGAGTTGCATTATCAGTTACGACTTGTACCACTCTTGATTCCCCAATCTTTTCAATGACACTATCAATTAGATGATATAAGAAATTACCAGTTTTCGACTCCTATGTTGTGTCAATTGACTTGAGAAAAACGGTCCTTTCAAGACAATATACTAAAAAATTTATCAAATCTTTACTGTTTTGTGTCTTCCATCTATCACATATTAAGGTATACCCAAATTCATCCTAATATTTGTAGAATGTCTGGATAAAAGCAGTTATCCCTTCAATTTCAAGATTCAGATACTTTTCAGAAATTTCACGAGCACTTGGTGGAGGAACTCCTGGGTCAACTTCTTGAGCGGCACGTATCATTTCATGATAGTAACCGCCATTTGTTAAATGAAATGGAACATGGTTATAGAAAAAAAATTTGGATACTGCCATACCCAACCACTGTTTTGCCTTCCGAAAATCAGTTGATGCCGTTCTTAAATTTATTTAAGTATTATCTCTTGGTTTCAATAGAAATAGGTTAATTGGAGAAATATTTATAGATCCGATATCAGGAAGATGAAAATCCCCTCTTACTCTTGAAGGGGGAGGTGTGTGTCGCTGTATACGCCGTTCTTTTAAACTAGTAGTTCGACAATCACGAACTATGTTGGAAGTGCCAGCACCAGCCTGAGTTTCTTCGTATAATCTTCGACTTTCACGAATTACTTTCTGAACCTCGTAATCATTGTCTTCATCATTAGAAATTTGCCTGGGATTTGGATTACAGCGGTTGAGAAGTTCATGTTCAAAGCGTGATTTTTTAGCCTTATCCTTTCTTTTACTTTTTCTGCCGGTTTGTACTATTGCCCGAAATATTTGTATCACTTCATTTGGGACTCTCACATGGCCGAACTGTGTTGATGACTCCTCTTAAATGCTCTTTTAATCTTGTAATTTCAGAATTAAGCACACGACCACACCATTTGTAACGTTTCCGATTTTCTGCATCCACTAATTCACAGTGTTGCCATGCAATATCGTCATCGCGAGACATGTTTTCTTTTGGAGTTATATGCAATACAATAGTAGCAGTGACAAAACAAATGTTGGCGGAAAAAAATTTACCTATGATTAAGGAAAAAAACTCTATTTTCACATAAATTAATTAATAAATAATTAAAAACTAAGTAATGTACACAAAAATAAATAACTTTATATTTAGGATATAAACTTTAGAGTTTAGGATTTACTAACCTATTTCTTAATTTATTAGCTAATTTTCACATTAATTTAATACATAATACGTAATACATAATTTAATACGTAATTTAATACATAATTTAATATTTAATACATAATATAATACATAATACATAATTTAATACATAATATGTAATTTAATACATAATTTACTATTTAATACATAATTTAATACGTAATACATAATTTAATACGTAATAGATACGACATAATTTAATATCTAAATTAATACATAATACGTAATTTAGTACATAATTCAATACGTAATATATAATATATAATTTAATACATAATACATAATTTAATACATAATACATACTACATAATTTAATACATAATTTATTATATAATTTAATACGAAATACATAATTTAATACATAATACGTAATTTAATACATAACTTAATACATAATACATAATTTAATACAAAAATACGTAATTTAATACATAATTTAATACATAATACATATTTTTATACATAGTTTACTGCATAATTTAATAATTCAATACATAATTTAATCCATAAATTAATATTTTAATATATATTTAATACAAAATACATAATTTAATAAATTATTTAATCCATATATTAATATTTTAATGCAAAATACATAATTTAATAAATACTTTAATACGTACTACATAATTTAAATAATTTAATAATTTAATACGTAGCAGCAAATCTTTAGTTATTGGTCCTGACAAATTATTTTTCTTAAATTTTAGTTTTTAATTTTTTTCTCTCTTATCAATTCTTTGTTTTTATTTTCTCATCAAAGAAAGACAATTTTTATTTTTGACAATTGTAGATATTATTGCTAAAATAATTCTTAGAAACATATAATTCATTTGCAAATTTAGCAGATCCATAATACATAAATAAGTAATAATAAATAAAAAATAAATAGTTTGATCTTCCATGTTTATATTTTTCACCATGTATTATAAGTGATAATAGCAATCAATAATAGTGACACACAGATAAACAGAAATATTCAGAATTTGAGCCAATAAGGAAGATAATTTGTTCATATCAATTCAAATCTCATTATACATACATCAATTTATGATACATTAATTATCAATATGAAAATTTCATACTTCTGCAATCGAAACAGAAATAGATCTAAGATTCACAAAACTCTTTCACTAAAAGAGTTGAACACTCAAATAAAATCGTCTGCAAACTTTGCTGTTTGCACTAAGTATATATAAGCCACAAAACCCATCCACATACCACAGCCATCCACCCGTGATTCACGAGAAAAAATAAAGCAATTAATCAATCAATCAGCACCAACCGACAACCATCCACCCGTGATTCACGGGAAAAACAAAGCAATTAATCAATCAATCAGCACCAACCGACAGTCATCCACTCGTGATTCCCGGGAAAAAACAAAGTAACAGTACTAATTCAGTGATTATACTGTGATTAACTAAACAAAACTTGATTAACTAAATAAAATAAAATAACACACTAAAACCTTAAACTGAGAGCACGGGGGAAGTTGGGCTCGTGGGGGGAGCTGCGCTTGCTGGCCGAGCTGCCCTTGCCGGCCGAGCTGCGCTCGCCGCCAGTTGAGTTGCGGAGATGCCGCGCGGGGATGCAGGAGATGCCGTAGATGCCGCCGGCTCTCTGAGCTCGCCGTGGGCACGTTGTGGTCGCCTCGAGCGCATTGAGCACGCCGCCGGCGCCCTGAGCTCGCCCTGCACACGCTGAGCTCGCGGTCCCCCCGCACGCGCGCTGAGCTCACCCCGCGCACGTTGAGCTTGCCCCACGCACGCTGCGCTCGCCCTGCGCGCGCCGAGCTCGTCGCCGGAGCCCTGTGCTCGCCGCCGGCGCCCTGAGCTCGCTCTACACGCGCTGCGGTGGCCCCGCACGCCATGCGGCTGTCCCGAGCGCCCTGCGCCTGCCCCGAGCCCACCACCCTCGCCGCGCTCACCCGAGCTAGCCCGCACTCGCCTGCGCTCTCTGCCACCTGCAAATATGCTACAGGGAACCCTAAACCGAATAATCTCGTTTTGATTCCGGCTGAAACGGCTCGATTTCGGTCGAAACGTAAAACCTTGGTTTAGGGTTTACTGTGCCGGTTTGTTTTATTTAGTTAATCACGGTATAATCACTGAATTAGTACTATTGTTTTGTTTTTTCCCAGGAATCACCAATGGATGGCTATCGATTGGTGCTGATTGATTGATTAATTGATTTGTTTTTCCCGTGAATCACGGGTGGATGGCTGTCGATTGGTGCTGATTGATTGATTGATTGCTTTGTTTTTTTCCGTGAATCACGGATGGATGGCTGTGACAAGTGGATGCGTTTTGTGCTTATATATACTTAGCGCAAACAACAAAATTTGCAGACGATTTTATTTGAGTGTTCAACTTTTTTAGTGAAAAAGTTTTGTGGATCTTGGATCTTTTTCTGTTTCGGTTGTATGAAATTTTCATATTGATAATTAATGTATCATAAATTGATGTATGTATAGTGAGATTTGAATTGAAATGAAAAAATTGTCTTTCTTATTGACTTAAATTCTGAATATTTCTGTTTATATGTGTGTCACTATTGTTGATTGCCGTTATCACTTATGATACATGGTGAAGAATATAAATAGGGAAAATCAAATTATTTATTTTTTATTTATTATTACTTATTTATGTATTATGGATCTGCTAAATTTGCAAATGAATTATATATTTATATTAATTATTTTAGCAGTAATATCTACAATTGCCAAAAATAAAAGTTGCCTTTCTCTGATGATAAAATAAAAATAAAGAATTGATAAGAGAAAAAAAATTAAGGACTAAAATTTAAGAAAAATAATTTGTCAGGACCAATAACTAAAGATTTGCTGCTACGTATTAAATTATTAAATTATTTAAATTGTGTAATACGTATTAAAGTATTTATTAAATTATATATTTTGCATTAAAATATTTATATATGGATTAAATAATTTATTAAATTATGTATTTTGTATTAAAATTTATATTAAAATATTATTTTATGGATTAAATTATATGTTGAATTATTAAATTATGCATTAAACTATGTATAAAAATATGTATTACGTATTAAATTATGTATTAAATTACGTATTTTGTATTAAATTATGTATTAAATTATATATTATGTATTAAGTTATGTATTAAATTATGTATTAAATTACGTATTATGTATTAAATATTTCGGGCAATAGTACAAACCGACATAGAAAGTAGAAGAAAGGATAAGGCTAAAAAATCAAGTCATGGACGAAAAATTTTGGGAATTAGTTGAAAAAGTAATCGGAATCTTCAGTCTATTAGTTAAAGTGGTTCGAATTGTTGACTCAAATGATCATTCACAGATGAACTTCTTATATGAAGCAATAGAACGAGCAAAATTGCAAATAAGACGACATATAGAAACAATTGAATTTCGTAAATGGGAGAAGATTATCGATTATCGTTGAGACAAAACATTATCCAAAGATATTCATGCTGTAGGTAATTGAATCAAGAGTCATTTTATAGCACTTTGCTAAGTTATAATGATATTATTGTTAATTCATATTTAATCATCTTGTAGGATACTTTCTGAATCCAATATTTCAATATAGCGATAAGGTCAACAATAATAATACCATTCTCGAAACGCTACCTAAGGTAATCGAGCGGATAGAGGCAGATATGAGAACGAAAATATTGGCATTGCGCGAGGTAAATTATGTATTAAATTTATTTTACATATTTAAGAAAGTTTTTAACTTGAGTACGTTCACTAAACAGGCAGACGATTTTAAAAATAAAGTTAAGGACTTCGGCATACGACAAGCAATTGTAGATATTAAGGGTGATACTTCTGGTATAGTTGATGTTCAATAATTATACATATTTGCTAATTAAATTTATATGAACTTATTAATAATTTTTTCTCATATATAGATAGATGGTGGAGTATTTACAGGCGGCATGCAGCATCTAATCTTGCAAAGATAGCCATCAGACTTTTAAGTCAAACTGTTTCAAGTTCACAATGCGAGAGGAATTGGATAACTTTTGGATTGATCCATACGAAGACGAGAAAGAGACTTAAAATGGAAAAATTGGAGAAACTTATTTTCTGTCATTATAACATGCGTTTAAGAGGCCGAAACTTACAGAGGAGAACATTACCAGAGGATGAGGTAATTAACTTGTCTGTCATATTCGAAGATGATGATTCTTTAATAGAGTAGATTCGAGAATGAGAAAAACCTGTTTTAAATCATTCTCAAACACAAGAAACTATTCTCTGTCTCTTAGACGAAGAAGCAGAAGAGGAAGCTGAAAAAATGCAGAATACTTCTGATAAAAGTGTTAGTAGTAATGGTGGTATAGTTGGTGACGCCAATTTTCAACAATCGCAATATGATGATTCATCTTTATCTTTTCCACAGTATGGAGGAAATGAGTTTTTGGACTCTATTTTATATGCCGGTTATGTGCCACAATATCCTTATGATTCACATGGTGGATAAGATGTCAATTAAGGTCTAACAGACAATGCGAGCTCTAGTTATTATGACGGTTATCATACCGAGATGTCTTCTTACAATCCAGAATATCATCAATCAATGCAGTACCATACGACTTCTTACTATCCGCATGCTGAACAATACTATCGATCACAACTCCATCGTACTAATGAGTAATGGTGATGAAGAATACCAATCTCTTTAAGATCCACCTCGAAACAGTATGTGATTATAAGACGTGGATTTATGTCATATATGAAATGATGTTTTCATTATTATCTTAAATTGATATCTTATTGTAATTTTATGACATTTAAATTTAATGTTTATATGGTTTATTTTTTCGTATGATAATTTATCTATTTCATTAGCACAATTTATTGTAATCTTTTTTTCTGACGTATTTTTTTTTATTTATTTTATGTTTATAAATGCTGACAATTATAAGATATTTTTTTTGGAAACAGATAATGGCAAATCCGAATGATTATATTACAGTTATAGATCAAGTTACACTACAAGTAGAAAGAATAATTATATCAATTATTCGTCAAAAACTTATATTTTATTGTAGAATGATTCCACCTTCGGCCTATGATGTAACACCCCTGTCGTGTCCGATCACAACACAAGTGGATAACATACATATAAAAGGTTTACAGAATACATAGAATTAAAATTTATTTCATCGATACGAATATAATTCAGATAACATAACAAAATGTGGTCTCACTAAAAATACTCAAGTCCTAAAAAGTATTCCCATACATAAAAATAGAATAACATGTAAATAAATCAGCTCCAAGTGTAGTCGCGCACGTACTCTCTGCTATTGTAGTCACTTGTGCCTATCTGCTACTCTCCTGTGGATAGGGACAATCAAATAATGAGCCACGAATGCTCAATAGGGAGTTACCTCCTCCAATCAGTAGGAGAGATCAATATTTAGGTGGTAACAATAAAATTAACACAATAGCATAAAAAATAATACAACGACAATGATGATTAGATAAACCAACATCCACAATAAGGAATGAATCAATAAGGATATCTTATGGGTGTGGCTGGACCCTCTACTAAGCAGGGTCATACCACGCTGCACTCTCAACTGCTGATGGAGTGATGATCCCGTTTAGTCACACAACGGATTACGTCCTTTACAACTCAGGAGACCGACTACACAAAAATATCACAATCACGATAGCCAATGATTAGAGACAGTGACTATGGACTTTCCTACATATATTACGGAGATGGTCGCACCCTCCACCAAGCGGAGTCGAATCAATCTACACGTAAATCAATATATGAGTGTGGCTGGACCCCCTACCAATCAGAGTCATACCATGCTGCACTCCCAACTGCTGATGGAGTGGTGATCCCGTTTAGTCATACAATGGATCCGTCCCCTACAACTCAGGAGACCGACTACTGTCACGTCTGACAATCTCGCTAATCTAAAGGCTCAGCCACAATAAATATCGAGTCAAGATTACCAAGCGATAGAAAGGAGTCGATTCGATCACAAATCAGACTATCCAGCTAGAAGACATTGTCAAAGGAAGGATTTGAGCCCATCAATAGAATCAACATGAAAAACCGAGTTCAACGACTCCTAAACCATCATAATTGGATCTCAAATGAGAAGGTTATGACTGTTCAAATGTATATATGCAATTTAGCCCTTATATCACTCCAAATTACAAATAAATAATTTCCATTAATGTTACATTATGAACATTAAAATTATCATATTATTATCAACAGCCATTGATCCAACAATTTATCACCCAAGTCCTTAATAATTTTAGATTTAATATTTACAGTATATTCTTTACAAAAATCCCCAATACAATTTGATTCACAGATTAGTCCTTCAAGTTTCTAGGTCATAACTAATATTTCCAAACAAATCATAATTTGATTCCATCTTACAAATTCATCCTTAATGAGATTTATATATTCCAATCAAATTTCAACACAATCATAAATCAATTATCCCAAACTCAAATCAATTTATCGATCAGTTTAATCAATCTTACTAAATTCTTCCAATCTAATTTTCAATCAATTTCAATTTCAATTCGTAATAATCAGACTCTTTTCAATGAATCAAATCATTAATTCAGATTACTTAGCTTGATCTAAATTATTCACCTTATCATTAAGTTCGATTAATCCCAAGTCTGACTCAAAACTAATTCCAAAACCAGAATCTAAATCAAAACCGATTCTGAACCAAACCTAAACCAAAACCAACTTTAAATTAAACCAAAACCAAAACCAAAACCAATAATCTTCTTCCTCCTCAAACCCTAATCTAATTTGCTGCCGCCGCCGCTGCTAGGCCGTCACGTCACCAGGCCGCCACGCTGCCACGCCGCCAGGCCGCCACGCACACCGCCACGCTGCTGTCTCCGCTGGGCCACGGCTGTCGCCAAGCCACCGCCACCGGCGTCGTCAGATTCGCACTGTAACCACCCGTTACTCCATAACGGCCCATTACTTGGGCCCACAATCCACAACCCAATAACCGTCTCTATTTATAGGCAGCAACCACTCACTAAAATTTCACGGATCGAGAGCCGGTTTGAAAGTAGAGAGAGTCAAGGAACAATCGTTGGGGAGACTTACAGAGTGGCAAGAAGATTCGGGACGATCGTTATCGAGATTCGAGATAAGTTAAGTTATTTTCATTCGTTCTCTCTTTGCCTTTATTCCTGAGACAAGTTCATGTTGAATAATTGGTAAACTTAGTGATCCTCATGATATTTAAGAGGATGAGGATGATGATATTTAAGATGATATTTAAGCAAAAATGAATAGAGATTAGATATGTCTAATTTTTGAAGTGTTATATCGATCTATAGCATGTTTTGAGAATAAAAAAATTAGAGGATTAGATTTGCAAAATCTCCATCTTCCTCTCCGATCAATGTCCGCTGCTCTCCGGCGACCGGCAACGGGTGGCGTGCACGGCGTGGTACGTCGGCGTGCGATGCGGTGGCGTGCGGTGCGACAGCGTGCGGCACCGCTGCGCGTAGGCTTTGTGCGCAGGCAGCATGAGACCCGGTGGCAGCACGACTCCAGCATGGGACCCGGCGTCACGCAATTCCGGCGCGTGGTACGGCGTCGGGAGCGGATGGTGGCGTGCGCACGACTGCGCGGGTTGGAGTTTGGCCAGTGCGGATCTGATGACGCTAGAGGCGGTGGCCTGGCGGCAACCGCAGCCTAGCGGAGACGGCGGCGTGGCGGCGTGGCGGCGTGGTCGCGTGGCGGCGTGGTGGCGGCGGCGGCAGCAGATTTAGGTTTAGGGTTTGAGGAGGAAGAAGAAGATTGGTTTTGGTTTTGTTTTAATTTAAAGTTAGTTTTGGTTTTGGTTTAGTTTAAAGTCGATTTTGGTTTTGATTAGTTTAAAGTCGATGTTGGTTTAGGTTTGGTTCAGAATCGGTTTTGGTTTAGATTCTGGTTTTGGAATTGGTTTGAGTCAGGCTTGAGGTTAATTAAACTAATGATGAGGTGAATGATTTAGATCAAGATAAGTAATCTGAATTCATGATTTGGTTTATTGAAATGAGTCTGATTATTATAAATTGAAATTGAAATTGATTGAAGATTAGATTGGAGGAATTTAGTAAGATTGATTAAATTGATTGATAAATTGATTTGAGTTTGGGATAATTGATTTATGATTGTGTTGAAGTTTGATTGAGATACTTAAATCTTATTAAAGATGAATTTGTAAGATGGAATTAAATTATGATTTGTTTGAAAATCGACTAAATTGGTTATGACCTAGAAACTTGAAGGACTAATCTGTGAATTAAATTGTATTGGAGACTTTTGTGAAGAATATACTGTAAGGATTAAATTTGGAATTATTAAGGACTTGGGTGATAAATTGCTGGATCAATGGCTGTTGATAATAATCTGATAATTTTGAGGTTTAGAATGTAGAATGGATGGAAATTATTTATCTTGATGACGGAGTTGTAATTTGAGATGATATAGGGGTTAAATTGCATATATACATTTGAACAGTCATAACCTTCTCATTTGAGATCCGATTGTGATGGTTTAGGAGTCGTTGGACTCGGTTTTTCATGCTGATTCTATTGGTGGTCTCAAATCCTTCCTGACGATGTCTTCAACCTGGATAGTCTGATTTGTGATCGAGTCGACTCCTTTCTATTGCTTGGTAATCTTGACTCGATATTTATTATGACTGAGTTTTTGGTATCTTGAGGGACGCATGCAGTGGGACCTTATTTGACTAGTACCAGTCGACAATTCCCTACTTCAGTACGGGATTAGCGAGACTGTCAGACGTGACAGTAGTCGGTCTCCTGAGTTGTAGGGGACGTGATTCGTTGTGTGACTAGACGGGATCACCACTCATCCGCAGTTGGGAGTGCAGCGTGGTATGACTCTGCTTGGTAGGGGGTCCAGCCACACCCATATACTGATTTACATGTAGATTGGTTCGACTCTACTTGGTGGGGGGTGCGACCATCTCCGTAATATGTGTAGGAGAGTCCATAGTCACTGTCCCTAACCATTGGCTATCGTGATTGTGATATCTTTGTGTAGTCGGTCTCCTGAGTTGTAGAGAACGTGATCTGTTGTGTGACTAAACGGGATCATCACTCCATCAGCAGTTGAGAGTGCAGCGTGGTATGACCCTGCTTGGTAGAGGGTCCAGCCACACCCATAAGATATCCTTATTGATTCATTCCTTATTGTGGATGTTGGTTTATCTAATCATCATTATTGTTGTATTATTTTTGATGCTATTGTGTTAATTTTATTGTTACCACCTAAATATTGATCTCTCCTACTGATTGGAGGAGGTAATTCTCTATTGAACATTCGTGACTCATTATTTGATTGTCCCTATCCACAGGAGAGTAGCAGGTAGGCACAAGTGACTACAGTAGCAGAGAGTACGTGCGCGACTACACTTGGAGCTGATTTATTTACATGTTATTCTATTTTTATGTATGAGAATACTTTTTAGGACTTGAGTATTTTTAGTGAGACCACGTTTTGTTATGTTATCTGAACTATATTCGTATCGATGAAATAAATTTTAATTTTATGTATTCTGTAAACCTTTTATATGTATGTTGTTCACTTTTGTTGTGGTTCGATCGGACATGACAGGGGTGTTACATGCACTACCCCGCACGCGGGCCGAACTCCGGCCCGCGCAGTCGTGCGCACGCCACCGGTCGCTCCCGACGCCGTACCACGCGTCGGAATTGCACCGGTGTCGGGTCCCGTGCTGGAGTCGTGCTGTCGCCGAGTCTCATGCTGCCTGCGCATGATGCATGCGCGAAGCAGCGCCGCACGCCACCGCACCGCACGCTAATGTACCACGCCGCGCACGCCGCCGTCTCCGCTGCCGGTCGCCGGAGAGCAGCGGACACTGATCGGAGAGGAAGATGGGGATTTTGCAAATCTAATTTTCTAATCTTTTATTCTTAAAACATGCTATAAATGGATATAATACTTCAAAAATTAGACATATCTAATCTCTACTTAGTTTTGCTTAGATATAAGTTATCATCATACTCCTAAATATTATGAGGGTCACTAAATTTGCCAATTATTCAACATGATCTTGTCTCGGGAATAGAGGCAAAGAGAGAACGGATGAAAATAACTCAACCTACCTCGAATCTCGATAACGATCGTTCGGAATCTTCTTATCACTCCGTAAGTCTCCCCAACAATCATTTCTTGACTCTCTCTATCTTCAAACCGACTCTCGATCCGTGAAGGTTTAGTGGGTGGTTGCTACCTATAAATCGAGGCGGTTATTGGGTTGTGGGTTGTGGGCCCGAGTAATGGGCCGTTATGGAGTAACGGGTGGTTACATTCCTACCCCCTTAAATAAATTTGGTCTCCAAATTTAAAATGAACATACCTCAAAAGATATGAGGGTATTTGCCCCTGATGTCCTTCTCTCTCTCCCAAGTGGCCTCGTCCACAGAGTGATACTGCCACCGTACTTTTACTAAAGGGATCACCTTTCTTCTCAATACAAGCTCTTTTCGTTCCAAAATCTTAATTGACTGCTCTTCACAAGTTAAGTCCTCTCTCAGCTGTAATTGCTGAAATGATAGTATATGTGTGACATCTGCGATGTACTTCCTTAGCATTGACACATGGAAAACGTTATGCACATTAGCCAAGGCTGGAGGTAAGGCAAGTTTATAAGCAACTGCTCCAATTCTCTCTAAGATCTCAAATGGGCCAATATAACGAGGTGCTAACTTGCCCATCATCCCAAATCTCATCACGCTCTTTGTTGGAGAGATCTTTAGAAAAACATGGTCGTCCACGTGAAACTCTAGATCCCGCCTTCTGGTATTAGCATAACTCCTTTGTCTACTTTGTACTGTGAGCAACATCTTTCGAATCACCTCAATCTTCTCGGTAGCTAACTGAACCAACTCTGGTCCCAAAATCTGCCTCTCACCAACCTCTGTCCAACACACAGAGATTTATACTTCCTCCTATACAAAGGCTCATAAGGTGTCATTTGAATACCAACATGATAACTATTGTTGTAGGTGAACTTAGCTAAACACAAATGAGAGTCCTAGCTCCCCTTCAAATCTAGAGCACACGCTCTCAGCAAGTCTCTAGGGTCTGGATTGTTCTCTTTGATTGACCATCAGTTTGAGGGTGACATGCAGTACTAAAACGTTGCTGCGTCCCCAAAGCTTTTTGAAAACTACCCGAAAATCGTGAAGTGAATCTGGGATCTCTATCAGAGATGATGGTAATGGGTACTCCATGAAGCTTTACTACTTCATATATAATTCAACAAGCTTGTCCAAGGAGTAGGTCATCTTAGTAGGAAGGAAATGGGCTGACTTAGTTAACCGATCCACCCCAACCGAGATAGCATCCAACCCTTTTCTTGTCCTGGGTAACCCAGCCACAAAGTCCATGGTCACATGTTCCCATTTTCATTCAGGGATAAGGAGTGGCTGTAACTTTCTTGCTGGTTTTTGGTGATCAATTTTGACATGTTGACACACTAAACATTTAGAAATAAATTCTGCAATATCTCTCTTCATGCTATGCCACCAATAATTTTGCTTCATGTCTCGGTACATTTTTGTGCTTCCTGGGTGTACTGAGAAACGAGAGCGATGAGCCTCACTTAGCAATTCTTGCTTCAATTGAAAATCATCAGGGTCACACAGCCGACCCTGATATCAAATCACACCATCGGTAGTCACATCAAACCCTAGTTTAGAACTTTGAGTTAACTCAAATTTTAAGGTCTGCAACATAGGATCTTTCAATTGGCACTCTTTAAGTTTCAGCACCAGTTCTGACTTTAGGCGCAATTCAGTTAGCAATCCTCGTTGAGTCTTCGTTATAATGGTTAGTTTCATATCTCCCAAGGTTTTTAAGATCTTCCATCTTCTTTCCAATAAATGTGCTGAGTATCCTACCGATTTTCTACTGAGTGCATTTGCAACAACATTAGCTTTACCTGGGTGGTAGTTGATTGAGCAATCATAGTCCTTAAGAAAATATAGCCATCTCCTCTGTCTCATATTGAGTTCTTTCTGGGTGAAAAGATATTTCAAACTCTTATAATTTATAAAGATTTCAAATGTCTGTCTATAAAGATAATGCCTCCAAATTTTTAGTGCAAAAATGACAGTTGCTAACTCAAGGTTATAAGTGGGATAATTTTTCTGATGCGCCTTCAATTGCCTAGAGGCATAGGCTATTACTTTTCCATGTTGCATTAGAACGCAACCTAATTCATTGATAGAAGCATCACTGTATACTACCAAACCATCACCACCGGAAGGTGTGGTCAACACTGGTGCAGTAGTCAACCTTCTCTTTAATTCTTGAAAACTTTGCTCACAGTTCTCAATCCAATCAAATTTAACACTCTTCTGAGTCAATTAGGTTAGTGGAGTAACAATCTTGGAAAAACCTTTCACAAATCTTCTATAGTAATCTACCAATCCAAGGAAGCTTCTCACTTCAGTTACATTAGTGGGCCTCTTTCAGTCCAACACAACTTCTATTTTCTTGGGATCCACCGATATACCAGCAGCAGAGATCACGTGACCCAAGAAAACCACCTCTGACAACCAAAAGCCACACTTACTAAGTTTGGCATATAATTTCTCTTGTCTCAAGGTTTCCAACACAATTCTGAGATGTTGCTTGTGCTCATTGTGACTCTTGGAATATGTTAGGATGTCATCTATAAAGACAATGACAAATTGATCTAAATACTGCTTGAATACCCTATTCATTAAATCCATAAAAACAGCAGGTGCATTGGTCAAGCCAAATGACATAACAAGAAATTCGTAATGTCTATAGCGAGTTTTGAAGGCCGTCTTCGGGATGTCCTCCTCCTTAACCTTAAGTTGATGGTAGCCGGATCTTAGGTCAATCTTCGAGTACGCTTTGGTACCTTGTAACTGATCAAAGAGGTCGTCAATCCGCGGGAGAGGATATTTGTTCTTTACTGTGCTTTGATTCAACTGACGGTAATCTATGCATAATCTCATAGTCCCGTCTTTCTTTTTCACAAAAAGAACTGGTGCACCCCAAGGAGATGCACTAGGGCGTATGTAACCCTTGTTTAAGAGGTCTTGCAATTGTTTCTTCAACTCTACTAACTCCATTGGTGCCATTCTATAAGGGGGTTTCGAGATCGGAGCTACACTGGGCATAAGGTCTATGTCAAACTTCACCTCTCTGTTTGAAGGTAATCCTGATAACTCCTCGGGAAAGACCTTTGGATACTCTCGGATAATAGGGATGTCCTCTAATCGAGGTGTACTTAATTGCTCCTCCGAGATAAAGGCTAGATACCCTTTACAACCCTTCATCAATAGTTGTTGAGCTTGAAGAAAAGAAATGATGGGAGCAAAAGTTTCCTTGTACACCGGAGAAGGTAAAAGCGTCTCGTCTAGGTGGTCTGAAAGTCATTACCTTCATCAAACAATCAACATTGGCATGATAAGCTGCCAACCAGTCCATGTCTAAAATGACATCAAAGTCCTTAAAATTTAATAACATTAGATCCACGATGGGTTCTTAGTTTCCAATTCTAATAATACACTGCTTGAATACCTGATCTACAATCATTCTATCGCCAGTAGGCATTCCAACTATTAAAATTGTCTTTAGAGGTTTAGCCTTTCTAGTCAGCTTGATGGCAAAGTGAGGGGCAATAAAAGAATGTGTAGAGTCAGGATCGATCGATATAGAGGCAATCCTATTATCGATAAGAATTATACCTTACACCACATAAAATAAATCTTAAAACTATGTTATTCTTAAATCTTATGCTCTGATACCATAAAAGTTGTAACACCCCTGTCGTGTCCGATCGAACCACAACACAAGTGGACAACATACATATAAAAGGTTTTCAGAATACATAGAATTAAAATTTATTTCATCGATACGAATATAGTTCAGATAACATAACAAAACGTGGTCTCACTAGAAATACTCAAGTCCTCAAAAGTATTCCTATACATAAAAATAGAATAACATGTAAATAAATAAGCTCCAAATGTAGTCACGCACGTATTCTCTGCTACTGTAGTCACCTGTGCCTAACTGCTACTCTTCTGTGGATAGGAACAATCAAAGAATGAGGCACGAATGCTCAGTAGAGAGTTACCTCCCGCGCACGCCACCTGTTACTGGTCGCCGGAGAGCAGCGGACACTGATCGGAGAGGAAAATGGGGATTTTGCAAATCTAATCCTCTAATCTTTCTATTCTCAAAACATGCTATAGATGAATATAACACTTCAAAAATTAGACATATCTAATCTCTACTCAGTTTTGCTTAGATCTAAGTTATCATCATGCTCCTAAATATCATGGGGGTCACTAAATTTGCCGATTATTCAGCATGAACTTGTCTCAGGAATAGAGGCAAAGAGAGAACGGATGAAAATAACTCAACCTATCTCGAATCTTAATAACGATCATCCCGAATCTTTTTGCCACTCCGTAAGCCTCCACAACGATTATTCCTTGACTCTCTTTACTTTCAAACCGGCTCTCGATCCGTGAAGGTTTAGTGGGTGGTTGTTGCCTATAAATAGAGGCGGTTATTGGGTTGTGGGTTGTGGGCCCGAGTAATGGGCCGTTATGGAGTAACGGGTGGTTACATATAATCTACTTGGACAAGATTTAATTAAGCAAACATTACAAGACTGTGGAAGAGTCAATGATCAAATTTATTGTGCTCTCAACAAGGTTCACTTAATATTATCAATCAGCGTCTTGCCGTAATTTCTCCTGAACACTTCGCAATGTGTGATATTTATTTCTCATGAATTATTTGATTACTTTTACTATGTGTTGTCAATCAATATGGTTATTATTTTCATTTTGGACCTTCGATATATGGTTATACTTCAGAATCGCTGCTACGAGATTGCGCAAAACTAGTTGTTTTGGCTCGTATGTCTACAATTGCTCGTCCGGATCATCCAAGTATTGAATTTATAATTTCACATCCAGATGTTCCAAACTCAACTAATAATGATTATGACGATTAGTTGTATTATCTTAGAATTTATAAATTATGTGTGTGTGAAGTATATTTTAATGAAAAGTTAAATGCGCTTCTGTTAATTTTTAACTTTTAACCATATTCATATTATTTCTTGTATGTTTTTTTAATATACTAATATATATTAAAAATAGACTATATTAGTGACTAACTATGAAAATTAATTTTAATTAACTAAAATAATATTTAATATTATGGTAAAATTAAGTATAAATTCATTCCTAATTTTTCAAATTTTTTCAAATTTTTTTCAATATTGTATCGTATTTTAAATTTGAAGTCAAAGTACAGTCAAAATATAGTTAAACTCTGTTCAACACCCAATTAATAATTTAAAAAAATCTTTCGGTCGAAACCGAAACAGTTGAAACTGAAATCGAAACGGCCAAAACAACTGAAACGTATCGATTTCGCTGGGTCCCGAAACCGAAACCGAAACCGCACCATATAGTGATAAACGTCAGATGGTCACCCGACCGATAGAGGGACGCGGTTCTCGGTCGAAGCTAAGTTCGAGTGGATTTCAGCGGAGTTTGGAGTTTGGAGTTTGAGCAACAAGAAATAAGAAAGAGATATGGAAAACTCTCAGATTCTCATTACTCGAAGACTCTTATCTCACATAACACACTTACACATACATTTCACACCCTTATGTTTACAATGGTAGCGGCCCTTATATAGAGGGCGTAGTGATGTAAGCGCTTACATCAGCTGGTAGTATGAGCTAAGCGCTTACATCAGTGCTATAGTAAGCCTATACTAGTAGGCCTATAGCCTTTACACAAGACTACAAATCCTAGGCCTATAGCCTTTACACAAGACTACAAATCCTATCTTATCCTATGGCCTAGCCTTTACAGAAGTGGCCAAAGGATGTCATATCGTAGATTATAGCCTAGCTTGCAAGCTTGCTAGGGTAGCTCCTAGCTAGCTTGTCCGCTTGCTAGGGTAGATCCTAGCTAGCTTGAGCTAGCTTATCATCTTCCCAGCTAGCTTGAGCTAGCTTGTCATCATCTTCCCAGCTAGCTTGCCTATTTCCAGCTAGCTTGGCTTTGTCATCAGTCCCATCAGGAACATCAGAAGTTCCATTAGTTCCTTCCCCCCCACCACGCTCCACATGCTATCGGATAGTGGGAAGTTGCTAGTTCGGGAAACGTCATCTTGGACGAATTGTGTGATACCAGGATACCTGTCTGCTGGTTGCTTTTGTTGAATTATGGATGTTGAGGGATCCTGGTGTGGAGTTAAATCTGCTAATGAGTTGAGAGTAGTGTGCAGCAAGGCCATCATGTTTCTCAGCTGCTCTTGTGTTCTCATGTGTTGTGCTGTTCTAACTTCCAGAAGGTTTCTTGAGGCGAGATTTTGCTTTGCTTCCGTCGGCCATCCTGCACTTAAAACACAATTAATTAACCAGAAAAACGCGTCAGCTATCTGGTCGTCCCTTCCATTACTATGTCTGAATTGGCTTGCAGGATCTTGCTTCTTCTTCTTGCACTGTTCCTGGCATGAAGCTTCTTCTCTTTCTGGTTTGGTCTTGAAGATCAGGGTTTCTTCTACCACCTTCACAGACATTACTTGGAGCTTTGTATATTTTGACCTCCATTGAGACACCTCAGCCAAAGCCTTGGTTTTTGCAGCTTCTAATTCCTGAACTGCTCGTTCCTTTTCCACAAGTTCCTTTATTAGCCTTGCTATATGCTCCTTTGCTAATTGCCATTTTTGGGGGAAGGAACTAATGGAACTTCTGATGTTCCTGATGGGACTGATGACAAAGCCAAGCTAGCTGGAAATAGGCAAGCTAGCTGGGAAGATGATGACAAGCTAGCTCAAGCTAGCTGGGAAGATGATAAGCTAGCTCAAGCTAGCTAGGATCTACCCTAGCAAGCGGACAAGCTAGCTAGGAGCTACCCTAGCAAGCTTGCAAGCTAGGCTATAATCTACGATATGACATCCTTTGGCCACTTCTGTAAAGGCTAGGCCATAGGATAAGATAGGATTTGTAGTCTTGTGTAAAGGCTATAGGCCTAGGATTTGTAGTCTTGTGTAAAGGCTATAGGCCTACTAGTATAGGCTTACTATAGCACTGATGTAAGCGCTTAGCTCATACTACCAGCTGATGTAAGCGCTTACATCACTACGCCCTCTATATAAGGGCCGCTACCATTGTAAACATAAGGGTGTGAAATGTATGTGTAAGTGTGTTATGTGAGATAAGAGTCTTCGAGTATAAAATATTATGTTTTCTATATTGGATTTGATGATTACTTCAATCAATTATGGAGGTTTCTCTTATATTCTTTATATTGTGTTGTATGACTTACACCCACATGTGTACATATTTGAAACCTGTCTTGATCTGTTCACATTCATAAATTCATGGCTATATTATTCTTAATGATGGTAGGCTTAATATATGGAGTTTTGCATATATTCTCCTGAAAAAGGATTGAATTGTGTATAAACCCTTCGAACAGTCGTTATTTGCAAATATACCCCATCATAGCAAATGTATTGGATACTGAAATATATGATTGTTTTAATGAGCTAAATTTTTGTAGAAATTGGAATGACCATATTGATATTGTAAACAGTAAACCACTTTTGTATTTAACAACTATTGTTGTGGGCTAAATTTGGTTATGACTTTGTTGGACTGTTGTTTTTCAAAACATGACAACAATTTAGACAAAGTTTAAATGAAAAAGATCTTTAATTTTATCCCATATCCTCCTCCCCTCACTATATCTATGTTGCAAATGGGCATGCGTGTGGGGACACATGCAAACACACATGCACACACACACAAAATGCATGTTTATATTCGTCCTTGCTTTGCTCCTGTTAGCATCTTTGACAAGCATAAATGAAATTGTTATGCACACATATATGGTTGTCTATATGTGTACTTATTCTGGCTTGTATTTGTGTTTTTGAGGGTGTATAACATGATTGTTTTTTGACAGGGTTCTGATTGCATATGAAAATGGACTCATTATTCTCGGGATGTTTCTGAGAGCCGTGTAATTGCTGTCAGAAGACATACGGATTTGCAGTTGAAGGGGCAGGAAACTCCTGATTCTTCAGCTGAAGTTGGGAGCAAACATCCAGGCAATACATCTGAAGAAGGGTCTGATGAAAAAGAGATTTGCTCCCTCTGCTGGACATCGGACACTGGTAGTATCCTTGCTGCTGGATACATAAATGGCGATATATTGTTGTGGAACATGTCTAAAATTCCTGTCCAAAAGAGCGACAAGCTGGGGTATCATCTAATGATGTTGTTAAGCTGCAGTTGGCTACTGGTCATAGACTCCCTGTCATCATCATCCTCATAATTTAGTAGTGCTAGTTAGTGAAAGTTGAGTATTTTGCTGTTCTCTAATTGAATTTGTTTCATTCTCTAGGAGTTGTCTTCTTTTGTAGGCAGTAGTGCTATATATTATATAAAGATCCCGGTACCTGCAGGTTTTATGGTCCTGATTTCAATATGTTAGAATGCCTAGGAAGAAATCGTTTTTGCCCATGTGATCATGAAGCATGTAGTTTCTGGAGCAATGATCTAGAAAGAGATGATTTCCAAGCCCTCTAGAAACCACATGTTCTAAGATTTTTCAAATATTAGATATTCACTCTTTTTTTTCCAGAGGCTATGCCCAATCAGTCTCACTAATGTATGTCAATTTTGTGGAGAGTAACCAAAATTGAGGTTTTTCCTTTCAAGTCAAAATTCTTGTTTTTACAGGTGTGAATCCCATGATGAGACAGTTGGTTTGAATGTTCAAGAGGCTCATTCCCCATTTTAAGTGCCATATCTCTTCAAAGAGGGAAAACACAAGTGAAGTTTGTGATCTTTGACGTATTCTTCAGAGACATCAGAACAGTTGGACCTAAAATAGTTCAGTGCTTTTCGAGCCCAGAACCCAAGTATTCTGTGCGTGCTGCCTGCATAATTTTTTAGAGATGCTATCAATTTGTTCTGCCTGCATAAGTATCTGAATACATGGTCCACATCTCATCCAGAAGTGCTAGATATTCTATTAAACTAATGACACTAAGAGCCAATTTCTTCTCTCCTTTACTTTCTACCATTTGATAGTTGGGTTATTAGATTTTTTTTTTAAATTTGCAAAATTGTTGTGATTGCTGCAGGTCTTAAACCTTGAACGGTCTTCTGGGATAGAGAACCTAAAATGCATCTCGCTTGTGAACCTTAATCTCAATGGATCTTTTGCAGACATGATTTTAGTACCAAATCCAGGGCCTTTAGACAACAGTTCAACATCACTTTTTGTCTTGACAAACCCAGGACAATTAAATGTCTATGATGGTGCTCTTTTGTCCTCTTTAAAATGTGAGGAAGGAAAGTGTTCTGGTCAATTTGAGAAATTTCCTGTGGTAGTACCAACTATAGATCCATTGATTACCATTACAAAATTCTGTTTGTTGCCTTCTGGAAATTCTCTGAAGGCTTTGTTAGAGGTATTATTTCAACCGATTTCTGGGTACTGTGTCTACCAATTTTAAGTTTCTCCACTGATCAATGATCCTTTTCTTGATATTCCTATCATCATTTTTTGCTTTTGATCCTCGTAGAAGTCCTGTGCTAAGAGAATTGGAGCAACACCTATCATGTCTGCTGGAACTAAGTGGCCTTTGACTGGCGGAGTTCCCAATGAATTAGTTTTTCCAAAAGATAATGGGGTGGAAAGATTATTTATATCAGGCTATCAAGATGGATCTGTGAGAATATGGGATGCAACAAGTCCTATACTAACACCAATGTTTGCCACTGAGGCCAAAGTTAGTAATGCATCATCTACCATTTATGATTCACATTTATCTCAGATGAATAAGTGAATTTACTTGATATTCTTTTACACTGTAGCTCCCAGGTATCAAGCTAGTTGCTGAAATCACCTCTGTATCAGCTCTGGAGTTTTGTTCCAAAAGCATGACTTTGGCAGTTGGGAATGAAAGCGGGCTGGTGAGGACTATTCATCCAACTCTTCTTTTCTCCGACACATGGAACATCTGAAGCTATATTACCTTTTTCCTTTTTTTGGTTATTCGTTCTTCAATAGGTTCTGTTGTACAAGTTCCCAGTGAGCACTGATGAGTTGAGTTTTCACTGTGTCTGAAACTAAACATGAAGGTAAGCTAATATAAATTTTATTTATTTTTGCATCTAACTGCTAAACAAATTCAAAATGTACAATGCTTTTCAGTCAATTGACATCATTGTTGAAATAAATCAACAAAAATGAAATTAGCTAAGCAAAACACGATACACGTACTCTAGTTGCAAGACTTTTACATGTGGGGTTGCGATGGGTTTAGTAGGTTAGATACTTTTAAATAAGAAAATTTCATGGCATGGCAATGGGTGGTGTGGTGGGTGGAAGGTGTTGCAGGAGTACTCCACACATCTGCAATGTTCGAAGGTAATACTCCAAATAGAAATCTGACATTGTAGATGAAAGAATAGATTGGGTCAAGAAGCAGTTAAAAAAATGACTTCGTAAATTTCAAGAGTAATGATGGGCAGCTCACTGTAAAAGGCTATTAATCAAAGTAGGTTTAGGGAAGGTTGGAGAGCTTTAACAGTTTATGCCAATAATTCAAGTACCCATCCCAGGTCATAATTTATCAGTATGTCAAGGCCCACACTCCGTGAAATTTGAAGATCATTGCAATACAAAGACGATAGACAGACTTGGTTATCCAGGAACAAAAGAAGCAATTTTCCACATGTATGCATTTTCATATTAGATCTGTAGATCCTGAAGGAATCAATAATCTGAAATACCTTAACCAATCAGACTGATTAAACAGAAAGTAGCAAGCATATCTAGCCAGGATATCTATAACCAAATATTGCATGTAAGTAATGTTAATTATTAAAAAACATTATTTATCTATATCACGACCAGGGTGAACTTTTTTCCTGGTGGATTTGTCTTTTTTCGATGATATTTGAAGGGATTAATTTCCTTAATTTCAGCAAAGGTTTCTTTGTTCTTAAACCTTTTAGACTCTGAAGGATTTTGAATTTGGTATTCCTGCATAATTATTTGTTATGCTTCCATGGATCAGTATGGAAGTGACACTATTGTGTAAAGAATCAGTGAAATGTGAGTTTGAAATTCCTTTATTAGAAGATTGTGAATAATGATTTTGCTTATCTTGAATAGGGTTGAATAAACAGGTGAATTTTTTTTTCTTTTTTTTCCTCATTATCATTCCTAGAATTCTCAATCAAATAATTTTTTTTCAAATAAATCTACGGATCATCTTCATTGGCAAAATTGTGGATCATGTTTCTACTTATATTGTATGCATGGGTTTTGCAGTTTGTGCTGTGCATCATGGGAATGGAGTTCATTGTGTTGCAGCATTTTTCATTTTCAATTCACCTGTACGAACCATCCAGTTCACAAATTCTGGAGATAGATTTGCTGTAGGGTTTGAAAATAGTCAGGTATATTCTACCCAGGGTTCATACATTATCTTTTCCTTTTTATACATAATTTTATTCCTCTTTCAGTGTCATTTGCATTTGTCTGGCTCACTCTGCATCCTGTTGGCCTCATTTCAGGTGGCAATGCTTGATATAGGTTCAATGTCAATTGCTTTCCATACAGCTTACTTATCTGGCACAAACTCACCTGTCATTTGTTTTGCCACAAGTATCATCCCACAATCTAGTGTTCTTGTACATAGTCCAAGGCAGTCAACTGCGAAAAGTATAAGGGATGATGCAGAGGAAGTATTGTTCATCTTAACAAAGGAGGCACGGGTATGGTTGATCACATTTCTGGAAGCACTATTAGCTTGCAACCACTGCACTGTTGAAAGGAGTCACTGGCAATATCTATATATGTCATAGGCCAGTAATCTTCTTTGATGAAAGTGACAAGTAGTTCTACTTTCTTATTGTTTTTGAAGTAAAGCAGAAGCTTGATTCCTGCATATCTTGTTCAGATGAATGTTATGCATCCTCTGAAGTGAAAAATGAAAAGAATTCTGAAGGCTTAGTGAGTGATAACTCTGCCCCAATTGAAAGCAAAGAGAATAATGATTCCAGCAAAATTAGAAGGCAAGAAACTGAGAGCGATTTGTCTAATACTGACCCTTCCATTTTATTTTGTTGTGAGGATGCATTACGCTTATATCCACTAAAATCAGAGACACAGGTACCCTATATTTTTTTATCTTATTTTATTTTATTGCCAGTATTAGTATGTTGCTTTTCATATTATGGTCTCTTTTCCGAAATAGGGTGATAATGATTCCATTCGTATGGTAAATCTATCAAAGCACTGCTGTTGGACATCCATCTTCAGAAAAAGAGATGAAAGGGCATGTGGACTTATTTTACTTTACCAGACTGGAGTTGTAGAGATGAGGTATGGACATTTTTTTCTCATTTTTGCTAATTCTGATGAAGTGAATGCAAATACAAATTATCTGGCTGCTTTATTGAACACTGTACTATAGATGCTATTTTCACCTGTCAATTTTGAGCTTGTGAGTGGACCTATATCTTCTTTTAGCTATGTATGTCACTCCAAAATCATTTCTTTCTTTGTAAAATATTTGATCGTAAATTTGATTTTCTTCAGAAGACTCAGTTTGTTTGCCACTTTGATGAAGGAAACAGCAATATTTTCTTCCCAAGACTCATTGTCATGCCAAAGCTTTTTTTAGGTGTAGCCCACTAAAGCTTTAGATCCTAGGGCCACTCTTGCTTGGCCTGCCTTTTATGTTTTTTATCATGCCAACATTATATTATTGGTCACAGTTCTTAAGCTTCAAAACTTTTTGTTTCATTTATGTAGGTCTCTGCCTGACCTAGAGGTCTTGGCAGAAAGCTCCTTGATGTCCATTTTAAGATGGAGCTTCGAGACAGACATGGACAAAACAATTAGTTCCTATGATAACGGGCACATTGTAATGGTGGACATCTACACTGTGCTCTAGATACATATTTCTCAGACCACCAGTGTAAAATTTTTTCTTTTGCTTTCATTATCAATTTGCTTCTAAACTTTATTAAACTGTAGTCTGGTGGTCTTTGACACTTACGTGAAATGCCACTGATTTTGACTTGGTTATGGTTTAAAAAGAGTAAATAAACAGCAAAATGGTAAATATCTGATTATGGGGGTTTCATGAAAATAGCAATCGCAAGGATAACTTGGTACTAGTATTGCTCCCTCATCAGTCCACATTGTCTTAGCTTTCCTTGCCTCTGTTTTCCCCCTTAAAACACAAAAATAAGCTCATCTCTTTATGACCTCATTTTGATCACATTGGCATACCATCTAATTTAAGCATAACTGCGAAGCTTCCTTTGGTACCATACCTAGCCTACTCATTTTAGCCAAGTTTGGATCTTAAATCTTTTTGTTCAATGGCAACCTCAGGTTCTGAAACATCTTCTTTGAGGTGAAATATCCTTATTATTGAGTACCCTTTGAACGTCTATCCATGTATGAAATCCAGAATATAACGCATGAAAATTCTGCTGCTCTGAACATTCTAATGAATTTACACCATAGATGCCTCTCAAGGAGTGATACAAGATTATGCTTTGGTGATTAGGGTCAAGGACTAGGTTCTTGACTATGATCTGAATTTTGTAGACACAACACAAACTTCAATTGAAGTGACATGTTAATAAGTGGGTTGAAACGAGTTGATGACTTGAAGTATCTATCCTTTGTGAGCCCTATAAATACTGATGTCTCATGGAAGTTTCCATCTTGAGGAACTTACAGGTCAATGGATGTGAAGTTGCTATCCTCTCTCTTTTGTCCTGGGAGAATGACTTCAGGTACTATTTGTTTTTATATTTGGAGCAACAGGCACCTACCCTGTTATGTAGGTTTAGCATGTATAATCTAACCAATTGTGTTCTTTCTTCTAGGATTCCAGATTCTTTGCCATGCCTCCATGATGAAGTTGTAGCTGCTGCTGCTGCGGCTGTAATTGGCCTTCAATCGTGTCAGAAAAAGAAACAGGTTGAGCATCCATTGAAACCTGATTTCTTATTCTCTTTCTTCAGTTGAGTATTACATGTGGGTTTGTTGCTATAGGGTCCAACCCCTGGTATTCTTGGTGGTCTCATTAAAGGGCTCAATGGTGCTAAAGCAGATAACAGTGCTAAACTTACCAGTGAAATTCCAAGACCAAGTTCCTGAGAACAACTGGAGGAATTTTTTTTGAGAGATCCTTTCTCAGGTGCAACGGTTTCTGCTATTAGCAACCCAGAAGCAAATGAACTGCACGTTGGTCTCTCGCCGTCTCTCTCTCCATATGTTTGTTTTGGACCAATGAACATTTATTCACATTCTATTTCTGCCTTTGCATACTTGTACGGATGACATTGTGACTGATGAAGTGTTGCCTGCAACATCAACTGTACCTGCTGTAAATAAGAGTAAAAAAAGAGGTAAACAAGTGCTAGTGTCTTTAAATTTAAGTATTTTAGCTTGCAACTCATTCAACCAATTGATAAGTTTGTATTGTGAAACAGATGAAGAGGTGGAGAGAAAAATTGTTCCATGGAGCATCCACTGATATGAAGCCTAGAGTGAGAACAACTCGAGAAATTCTGACCCAGTATTGGTCTGGAGGGGCACACCGATTATATATATAACACTAAGTATATCAATTTAACATAATAATAAAAATATTATATCATAGGTAGCATAAATCATATCTTATAATCATATGCTATTTCTAATTAAATCTTGAAAAGATTAGTGTTTTTCGTCACCATCTTCATTAGTACGATGGAGTTGTGATATGTAGTATTACTCAGTATGCAGGTAATACGAAATGATATGTGCTATATCAAATAATGTAAAATACATGTTGTCCATTGATGAAGATTCTTGTATTAATTGATGATATTCTTGATTGGAAAAAAACATTCTGTTATGATATCTGTCATAGTAATTGGAGTTTATATTATCTGTTGAAAATTAATTATCATCTTGCCCATCATATGAATGATATTGATATTGTGATTGACAATCACCATATAAATTAGAATCAAAAAACTCATTTCCTCTATACTTTGAAAAAATAAAAATGAGTCTTTATATTACAGTTGTTGAAAATTGGCCTTACCATCTGCATCACTACTGCTATTATTACTGGTATTAATAATATTCTCCATTCTGTCAATTTTTCTCTTTTGATTCTTTCTCTAAGAGACAATGAATAACTTTTTGTGTTTAAGGATGATTTAAGACATATTCTTATCTTTTTTGAATTCACTCTGGTAAAGAATCATTATCTTCAAAAATAGTAAACAAGTTAATTATCTTATCCTTTAGTGATATTCTCTGTTGTAAGTTTTGGGTTTTTAAATACATATTATAATGATAAAAAAATAAGTTTATCTAATTTTTTTTATTTTAAATTTGTTTCTCATTTCCATGTGAATCAATCTAAAAGTTATCCAATTTCTCTTGCATTGTGAATTTAAAATATTTTGACTTAAAATTCTAATTGTTATCTTTGTAAAATTAGGTGTTACATGTCGATCATAAATACTTCACCATCTAGTTGTAATTTATAAAAAAAATTTATAACTTTTTTATTATTTAAATTAATAAATATGTATTATTCTTAAATATCAAACATATTGAGAGTATTACCTCTAATACCTACAATTGTTTGTTATATGTTGAAGTCCTTGACTTTATATTTGAAGTCATTTATCTGTGTAATGGACGTACTTAAGTTAAAAATTTTTTAAATTGTGCAAAAAATACAAATGAATGATTTAGAATGTACCTCGTGCAATGTTAATATTCTCGTTCTTATATCTGGTTTCATCATCTCGATTACCTTATGTAACATTTCGAGAATTATATTATTGTTATTAACATTATTGACATTAAAATATTAGATTCAGAAAATATCCAACAATGTGATTAAATATTAGTTAATAATATTACTGTTGTAAATAACTAAACTACTATAGAATGACACTATACTTAATTATTTGCAACATGAATATCCCTAGATGATATTTTGTTCCAATGACAGTCGATAATATTCTCTTATTTGCAAAATTCAATTATTTTTGTATGTCGTTTTATTTATAATTTTACTTGTTCTGTTGCTTCATATAAAAACTCCATTTGAGAATAATCATTTGAGCAACAATTCACAACTACTTAACTAATGGACTGAAGATTTCGATTATATTCTCAACTAATTTTCAAAATTACTCATTTAAGACTTAATTATAAAATTATTTAGAAAGAATTTTTTCTAATCGTTTTAACTTCAAATAATGCTTATTATAATTTTTTTATTGGTAAATAATCTCTTCATTGATTGTTGATGGGTATACAAGGATTCTTAGATAAATTATATAGTAAATTGAGTAATGCCTGATCTGATAATCTTTTAACCCTTGTTTCTTTTCTTATCAGTTCAAGACACCAAGTATGATTATAAATGAATGATTTCAACTTCTAACCTTCCTCGACAACTTTTTTAAATATCAGGATTCTTACCTATATCCTTCAATATTAATTCAATAGAGTGTGTTATACAAAATGTTCATAAGAGATGTTTCCTTTTTTGCATTAGCTTTTTCCCAGCATATACTAACAGAGTTGCATTGTTAGTTACAACCTGTACCACTCTTGATTTACTAATCTCCTCAATGATGCTATCAATTAAATGGTATAAAAAATTGTCAGTCTTCGACTCCCTTGATGAGTCGATTGACTTTAAGAAAATTGTTCTTTTAGGATAATATACTAAAAAATTTATCAAATCTGTACTATTTTGTATCTTTCATCCATCACATCAAAATGTAGCCAAATTTATCCCAGAAAAGATCTATATAAAAGAAGACATCTCTTCGATCTTAAGATTCAAATACTTTTCAGAAATCTAATATGCACTTGGTGGAGAAACTCCTCAGCCAATCTCTTGAGCGGCATGTATTATCCTATAATAGTGACCATCATCTACTAAATGAAATGAAACATTATTATAGAAAAAAATTTAGATACTGCTCTACCCAACCATTATTTTGCTTTTCGAAAATCACTTGATGCTATTCTCAAATTTAGTTAAGTATTATCTCTTGTCTTCAATAGAAATGAGTCAATAGGAGCAATATTGATAGATCCGATATCAGAAAAATAAAAATCTCATCTAACTCCCGAAAGGGCAGCCATGCATCATTGTGTATGTTCTTTTTAATAAGTTATCGTTAAGAAACTTATTTGGGATCTGAACTACAATGCCTAATAAGTTCTTGTTTGAATCACAATTTTTTGGCTTTATCCTTTTTTTTGTTTTGTACTATTACCCGAAATGTTTATCTCACTTTATTCAAAACCTGTGAGTTTATTCGGAACCTTCTCATAGGTTCGGATTACACCGATTATTTTTTCCAAATGCTCTTTTAATTTTGTGATTCTAGAATAAAATACATGATCACATTATTTGTAACGAATTTTTCGAAGACCTGCATCTGCTAATTCACAGTGTTACTATACGATATCGTTATCGTGAGTAGATCGTTGTGTACTTTGTTTGGGAGCCATATATAACATAATAATAACAAGAGCAACATAACAATAATAGGAATAGCAAAAGAACAATGGCTAAATAATAGTAATAGCAATAACAATAACAGAAGGCCAGTAACAACAACACAAATTGCGATGCAAGAAGTTTACCTATAATTAAGCACAAAATTTCCTAGTTTATTAGCTAATTTTTACATAACTTCAAAAATGTTCAATTTACTAACTAATTTTTACATAAATTAAAATTTTTTTGATTTACTACCTAATTTTTACATAAAATCTTAATTTTAAAAAAAATAAAAAACTCTATTTTCTCATAAATTTATTAACAAATACTAGCTAATTTTTGCATAACTTCAAAATCTTCCGATTTACTAACTAATTTTGACATAAATTTAAAAATTTTTTATTTACAACCTGATTTTCACATAAAATTTTGACTTCAAAAAAAATAAAAAACTCCATTTTGTATAAATTTATTAATAAATACTAGCTAATTTTTACATAACTTCAAATTTTTTTTATTTACTAACTAATTTTCACATAAATTTAAATATTTTCGATTTACTACCTAATTTTTATATAAACTCTTAATGTTTTAAAAAATTTTAAAACTCCATTTTCGTACAAATTTATTAATAAATACTAGCTAATTTTGCATAACTTTAAAATTTTTTGTTTACTAACTAATTTCACATAAATTTTAAAAATCTCGATTTACTACCTAATTTTTACCTAAAATCATAACTTTAAAAATAAAAAAATAAAAAACTCCATTTTTGTTGTCTTGCATTTGGCTTTTTTCTTTGTGAACACCTCAATTTTGTTTATGTTATTTGATGTATGAATATCTAACATAATTCTTGTTTGATGACATTCACATTTTTACTTGTTATAATACTATATATGCATTTATTTGCTGAAGTCTTTGTTTCCTTTGTTAAGTCTGTTTTCAAATACCGATTGTGTGACTATTTCTATGTTGTGTTGTAATAAAGACCGACTATGCACCTATGTTGTATTCTACAATGACCGACTATACATCTATTTATAAGTTGTATGTTGCAAAAAAAATTAACTACATATGTATGTTATATTTTGTGTTCAAAAATCGATTGTGTATTTATTTATATGTTGTATGTGGTATAAAAAGCCATGTTATATTTGTATTCAAAGACTAATTATGTACTTATTTTTATGTTGTATGTTATAAAAAAATCAACTGTGTCTATATTATATTTAGTAGTAAAAGACTAACTGTATACTTATTTATATATTGTGATCATATATTGATTAATGTTTATAATTTTTTTATAAAACATGTTACTATATTATATTTCGTAAGAGATGTTCAGGTATTTATAACTCATGACAAAATTATCACAATCAAATCAACATATTTTTAAATAATTATTATAAATCTTATCGTTCTTTAGATGAGGCAGCTCAAGCTTTACGGTAATATGAAGCTAAGGTAAACAACAAATCTATAGCAAGCCCTCGAGAAAAACATATTCAAAAAAAAAAAAATTCTTCCTGTGTTATTTTGTAAAAATTTGTATTCTCATGTGTTAAAAGAAATAAAAAAATATTTATATATTTCAATTTTTATGTTTATAAAAACCTCTATGTATTAGTTAAATTATTATCTGCCATGTATCTCAATTTAGTAATTAATTTTTTCATCATTACAAGATGTATAATTACTTTGATTTTAAATATTAACATAATATCAAAAAAGTCCAAACAAAATTTTGTTCAAAACAATTCATCAATTTTTTGCATATTTTTTGCAAATCTTAACTACATTCACAAACTAATTATCAAATTTAAAATTAAAATATATTTTTTAATTGGGTAAATATTTTAAATAAAATTTTTATTCTCTCGTAAATCATCAAATATTTTAAATCTATTTTTAATATTTATGTATATATTAAACCATCAACTATTTCATTAGTTTACTATTTAAATATTTATATTTATATATAAAAAAATAATAAAATACCAAAAAAGGGAGGTAAGCTTATCCATTCCAAATTAGATGATCATATCCCCAATTCTATCTCTAACCAAACACCAAAATTCTAAAAAATAATATAATCGGTTCAATTCTAATTATAATTCTAACATCAAAATTTACGAAATTGACGGTCTTCAAAAAATGCATTCAAACAAATAAATTAACAATTCGGTTAATTCTCTCAATTTTCAAATGCCAAACTCAAAATTGAACCAAATGCTCCATATATTATTATTTTTTTAGAAAGCAAGAAATTCAACGAACAAGCTTTTTTTATTTTTGTTGATGATCTATCCTGAGGTGGAAATTATGCATAAAATCTTAGTGTCAAAGCTGTTTTAAATATATAATGTACAGGTGATTATCTATCTGTCCCCCAAATCACAAATATTAGGAAAGTCGAAAGAATGTCAAATCAGATCAATAAGTGGACTGGAAACTAAACCATTCTAAAAACTTAAACTTATGATATATAAATCTTTTTCACTATATATACTGAACTCTATCTATCCAATATCCGATGTAGGACTAATTCATTACACCTGATATTATAACAATCTCCCTCTTCAGGTGTGATTTGACCACATCAATTTTAACACTCTTAATCAAGAACTATCTTACTCAACCAGTTCCACTATTTGATCCATACTAACATATTTCCATTTCATTTTTTTTAATCTTTTTAAGAGAGACTAACATACTACTCGACTCACTCGTATCATCATAGTACTCTTTTATTTGACCAATTTTACCATGTGATTCATACTAACGACTTTTTGTTTTAATTTTTTAATTATTTTAAAAGAGACTAACATACGACTCGACTCAGTCGCATCATCACAATACTCTTTTACTTAATAAATTTCATTATGTGACCCATATTAACGGATTTTTATCTTAATTTTTTGATTTTTTTTAAAGATAAACTAATATGCAACTCAATTCAGTCACATCATCACGATAAATTCGATTTTAAGAATTTGTATAGTTTTGAACCTAAAGCTCTGATACTACTTATTGAGAAAGTTGAAATAGTGTTAAATCGAAATAATATATTGGGTTGAATACCAAATCATCCCAAAAACTTAGACTCATGGAATATGAGATTTTTTAACTATATATATTAAACTTTATCTATCCAATATTCGATATGAAACTTATTCACCACACTTAACATTATAACACACAAATTAGTACTACATAAATTAATGATGCCGGTTATCCATGTCTAAGTGTAGTATTAAGACATTTATGTTTTTACTAATTACGCTCGAAGTTGACATAGCATGAGTTTACAATACTAAGCAAAACAAGTTTTATAGTCTGCTTGATGTGATCCTTTCAAGTCCTTATTTTTATTTTTATTTAGGTTTTCATCAGGGAATAGCAATCAACATTTGATGTCATGCTCCTCTCTAAGAACATGCGTCCAAAGAGAAACATCATGGACCCAATAAAAGATTATGAATGTGTCAGAATCCATTTTGTAATTGTACTATTCTGATCAGCAAGACACATCATGTTGTTTATTAGTGAGCAAAGCATTATTTACATACTATAGAGCTATCACCAATTTTGACTTTTGGAAATGTCTTCAACTCAAATATTTGGTAATACTTGGCTCATTGCACGTGTAGAACTGCTTGAGAAGTGTTTTGCATACCATCCAAGCATTGAAAAATTCAACATAATGGATGACATCTTTGATGGAAAATTCGACAGTAAGCAATGGCTGAAATGGACAAGATCTGTGGAGAAGAGTCACCTACAGAATGCAAATATATTCAACATATTATTGAACGTTTCCTAGTGAACAACAGTTTGATGCAACCATTAAAATCTAAAAAGAAATAAAAAAAATCCTGCTAAACTGAAAATGCCATTTTTCTTGCCCTGAAATGAAATAGCACAACCATTTGGTAATGATTCTAATTGACTGTTGATGTAGTTGAGAACGAATACTAACAACAGGAAAAGTCTGGAAAAACCCAATCCAAATCAGTGACAAGAACAAATGACCATCAATCTGATATTCGTCCAAACATAATCTCACTAGCTACCTAAATGACATGACTTGGTGCACATAATCTGATCCTACGAGAGCAGAAAACACAGAAGGTAAATGCAAGCAAAAATTGAACAGTTCGCCAGAAACCCACTTCCTGATAGGAACATGATAATAAACATTAAGTGTCAAAATGCATCATGGATGTCTCTATAAGACCTACAGTAAATACAATAGAACATCATATCCAAGAACAAGCAAGCAACACCTTTATTCTAAAGGGAGAGCAAGAGATTCCTTAATCCAAAAATGACCATCAATTTGATGTTTGTCCAAGCTTAACCTCGCTAGCTATCTAAATGACATGACTTGCCGCAGATAGTTTGATTTTCCAATAGCAGAAAGAGAGAAGGTAAACGCAATAAAAGGTTGAACAGGACAGTAATACGATGATAAACATGAAATCTGCACATTGATAGACACAAAAAGAAGTCTCAGAATGCATCATGGATGTCTATAAGAACTACAGTGGATGCAAATAGAACAACATATCCAAGAATAAGCAAGCATCACCTTTATTCTCAAGGGAAAAGGAAGGGATTCCAACCTAACCACTTTGGAAAATGGCCAAAGTTACCCATTCAGAGTTCACAGATGTGGAGCTTAAGGTCCCACAAAGTGGGGAAGATGGTGAGTATCATTATGTCTATTTTCAAACAAAGTTGATATAGTGGGGAAGTTTCATCTTCCAATGACATGCTTCAATTGTGAAGACAACCTAATATGAAGATGAAGCTATCCAATTCAGCCAGCTCAGTCAGACATCATTCAACCAAAACCATATGAAATTTATATATTTTATACATGAACAAAAGAACACAGAGTCTGAATTGGATCATCAGCTCAGAATCCCTTCGGGCATCAATATCAAATTGATTGGAGAAAAAATGATAATAATAGTAATATTTGGGAAAGAAACTAAAGAACTGGTTAGATGTATAGATTTGTGTTTGCTTCAATTCATGGTGGCTTCAGTTCAGTTCAGTTTAGGCCATGATCTGCTCCTCCGCCCAGGCGGGAAGCATCTCCGAGGTCGCCGCGTCCTTCACCAGAGACTGCACCCAGGACAAGTCTGGCTCGTCCATCATCGCCGCAGCAGTGGCAGCTGAGGCTGGGAAACTGCTGGCGTTGCTGCGGAAACCGAAAGATGCAGACTTTCTAAGCTTGTTCAGCTCCTCGCCCTGAATGCCCCAGTCCAGTTTGCCGGACGGCGAACCCCAGTCGGAGAGGCCAGAGGTCGGGGCCACGGTAGCCGTCATCGGAGCGAGGGTGGATTGGCGAGCTGCTATCGCTCCCCGGTCGATGAAGCTCTGGCTCCGCTTGGCGAAGGCGGATGAGCGTGAGTTCATGATGGCAGTTGCCAGTGAGTGGTCGAGCCCGGAGATCGACGGCGAAGTCCTCACCGAAGGAGAGGACGGTGGCTTGTTAGCATATAGAGACTGGTACGCGGCGGCGGATTGTTTCAGCGAAAAGCTTTCCAATTGGGGGAGAGAACCCAAGAGGTCGCTGTACTCCGATGCTCGGGTTGCAGCCAGTGAATTCGCCGTCCAATTGGCCCTGGGAGACGGGGCGTCCATCAGTTTCTGGTGGTAGCCTTCGAGCGCCATCAAATCAAGCTCGAGTTCGAGGTCTCTAGCGCCCAAAGTAGACTTCAGCCGGCTGCTTGGTAGCTGCAGCGTCGGGGCCACAGCACCAGTGGTCTGGTTCATCCACACAGACGAGCCCAACGCCGAGGACATGGAAGGCGAGCTCGGCTGCTGCATCAGCATCATCGCGGCCGCCATGTCCAAGGAGGACATCCCGAGACCCGCCGCGGGGGATCTCGGGGAGGAGACCACCAATCCGGAAGCCGAGTTCACCGACCGGAGCTCCTCCGGCTTGTGGGCGAAGAAGCAGACACGGCGGTTGCAGCCGGTCTCGTCCTTGCAGAGGCGGGTGCGGTACTGGGCAGGGTGGAGCCAGCACTCGAACACGCCGTGGGCGTACTCGCAGCCGTCGCCGTTCCGGCATGAGCCCTTCCGGAACTCCGGGCAGGGGACGCAGCTGTAGAGGTACTTCCTGGGATCCCGCCGGCGAGCGTTCTCGCCGGGGTGGACGAAAGGGCACTCGGTCCAGTCGTGGGAATAGGCGCGGGAGCAGGGCTTGATCTTGAAGCTGTACATCCGGAATTCGTCGGTGCCGTAGATCCCGTTCTTGATGTCCGGAAGCGTCAGGTCCGGCGGGAACTCCTTCTTCTCCCCTCCTCGTCCGCCTTGCTTCGCCTCCATCTCTTTCGACGGCGACGGAACCCTAGGGCATGACGCCTTCAGCAAACCCTCGAGAATTTTCGTCATGGAACCAGGGATTAGCTGGGGGATCAGGTCCGCGGGGCGGTTGCCGCTGGCATCGACCGCGTCGACGTCGGCAGTAGCCGCGATGAGAAGCTTAACCGCTTCCACCGACGAAGCCGACCCGCCAGCGGCGGCGAGGTGGAGAGCGGTAGCAGCATCATCGCCGGACCTGTGATTAACATCTCCAGCCGACGAGACCGAAAGAATATAGCTAAGAACGGAGTTGCTACCGTAGACGGCGGCGATTTGCATAGGTGTCCGGAGATTCATCCCAATCCGGCGGCTCCGGCCGGCGGATCGGCCATACCACGGCGCGGCGGCACAGATGGGGGCGCCCTCCTCCTCTACAGCCTTCTTGAACCCCGCGAGGTCATCAGCTGCAGAAAGTTCCAACAAAAGGGAGAAGGCAGAAGAGAATTCGTCCTTGTTACCGGAGTTCTCCATGGCGATGGGTCCACAGGGCGGCGACAGCGGCGCAGACGGCAACTTCCGATGGCCGCTGCACATGCTAGCTGTGGGTTGGAGAGGAAAGAAGACGGCGAAGGATGGAGGAGGACGAGCCGAGGGCGAGGGGGTTAAGTAGGGAAGGATGGAGAATTTGAATAAAGCACAAGGGCAAAATGGGGAAAGCGAAGCGGGAGAGAAGGTCGGGTCCTGGTCCCGCCCGCGCGGCCGGTGGTCAAAAAGCCAACGCTCTCCGAAGCTGCCCTTTACTAAACCTAGATGAAATGCGATTTGGAGTCCGCGGTGGGACCCGTTGCTGACGTGGAATTTCTTCACTCGCGAAGGATAAGGTTGGGGTCCACAGGGTGATTGCGAGAGCACAGGTGGGGTCCTGTTTAGTGGCGGATGGGAACGGGACACGTAGGCGGGATGGGGTGGATGGAGTTTGGAGGGGAGTAACCATGATGATGCAGTGGGAAAAGGAGGACACGTGTCGGTGTAATTGACCAGCTTTGACGGGAGAGTGGGAGAGATTCCACGCGATGCGCGTTGCCGGTGCGGTGACGTGGCAGTTCGTGGGCGCGTATCGTATTTTGTTGTGGGCCAGGGCGGGATTTGGTTCCTGAGAGGGAAGAGATAGAATATCTCCTCATCTCGGCGCACGCGCACTAATAGGGTAACTCGGGTTATCCTTAGGAAGTTTACATAAAACACCCTACCTAGTTTACATTTATTGATTCACCCATTATTTTTCTGTGTTTTCTCTTTCAAAAGCACCTTTAGTTAGTCTCAGAGTTTGGGATAATTATACATGAATTATCAATATTATTTGTATTATGTGCTAATTTTGCCACAGACTTGATCACATACTATTGGATCTCATACGATCATATTTGATGATTTATCGCATTAAAAAATCAAAATGTTCGACATCAGGGTAGATGAACAAGAGCTTGTTCGGCAGACACATTAGGTACAAGGTGTACCTCCTTCTTGCCAACCCTGTCAGCAGTTCCAACTCGAAAGTAGTGATTTCCAAAATCTCAAGGACAAGTTTAGATCACAGAGATTAATCTTTGGATTAAAACTTAATTAGATTTTAAAGCTAAAGGTCAGAATAAAGAATCAAATCTCTAAGCTGATAACTCCATTCTATAGACCAAATGGTGCATCGATTCCAACCTAGGAAGGATTGCTTCAGTGGTGAAATCTGGTGGGAGATGAGACTGATGATGAGTTGATGCTCCAAGTTGATATCTACTCAGCAGGTACAAATTTTGATAGACAAGAACGAGTGGAGGTTTATTTTGATGAAGGAATAATCACACGTTGCTGAGAATATTGATTCTGCTTTTATTTCAGAATTTGGGAAGGAAATCTAGTGATCAGAGTACCATTTCAATTTCAGCAGCAGCATTCAGCTTCAATCCAAATTCAGTCAAAGAGTCGGACTTCTCCTCGTCTACCATATCTTGATGTTAAGTCAATTGTTGCGTCGAGTCTAAGCTCGCGTTTTAGATCGTCAAATCTAAGGAAAAAGAAATAAAGTACGCGACCATTGACTAATAATGAAGGTAATTAATCACATGACCTGCTCTTGTGTTTGGATAAGCGAAAGCGATCAGTGGTTGTAAGCAGAGGATGAATGAAGCTGTCTCCAGATGTGGTGCGCCTGGAGAAAGAGGAACCATAGGCCAATGGAACTCCAGCTGCTGCATGGTCTTCTTGTTGCATGGTTTTGACTCTTTGTCTCGAGAGGATGAAGCCTGGAAATTAAGCTGGTAATGGTTGACCACAGATTAAGCGCCTTTATTCTCAAACTTATCCTTGCTTTGATCCAAACTGAAAGTTGGGGGGCACTTAACGACACCCAAACAAAGAACAAGTTGGAGAAAAACTTAAAAATACTTCATATATAATTTGAGTTTACAACTCTCAATTTTATTTTTGTGGTAGTTATAAGATGCCTATATATAACAACTATTTACACTACTTTAAATTAAAAAAAATACATATGCCTTTAATTAGAATTTAAAGTATACAATGAACTAGTATCCATTTTTCGAATCCTGAAATAACTTGACATTGTTTTATTCAATTGAATAGAACGTTCAACAGGAAGCTCCGATTCATATGTTGTTTGTTTCTATAGAAACTAACCTCTTCAAGATTTCTAATGAACTATCACAATTTTCAATTACTAAAAAATGAATGATTTATGATTTTCTAAACTCATCCTATTTGCAGTAAACTGAAAGATCAAGTTTTTGCTCCAATATTCCCCCATAAGAGTATAAACTTTGCTACCATGCCAAGCTGCATTCATTTTCATAAAAATGTTATGCTTCAATGACTTTGTATAGTTATCTACCACTTGATTAATAGGCTTCACATTATCCCAACTCAATTTACTCTTTTCAATGCATTCACAAAGGAAATAAAATCTTGTGTCAATGTGCTTAATCTAATCATGGAAAATTAGATTTTTTGCAAGTGTTTGAGCAATCTTATTATCAACTATGATCTTCATAGGTTCCTTTTGGGTCAAGTGAAGTTTTTTTAATACTTTTTTTAGCCAAATAGCATGACATGCGCCTAATGTTATAGCAATGTACTCTAACTCATATGTAGAGAGTGTCACTATAAGTTATTTCTTGGGACAACAAGAAATTGGGTGATCTCCCAAGAAGAAAGTAAAATTAGTAGTACTCTTTCAGTCTTTAATATCTCTAGCAAAATCACTATCACAATATTCTTTGAAAGAATAGAATAACCTATAATTTAGAGTACACTTAAGATACTTCAAAATCCTCTTAACTTGATGAAAGTGAAAATTTGAAGGACTTTTCATAAATCGGCTTACAATTTTAATAATAAAGAGTTTGTTCGGTTTAGTGAACAATATTAGATTCTCCTTCCCCCTAGACACATCGTGAACAATATTAGATTCTCCTTCCCCCTAGACACATCTTTCTTTAAAAGTTTTGTACCATATTCTATAAGATACTTACTAGATTACAATCTATCATATTAAACTTCTCCAATACTTTTATTGTGTAACTTTCTTGAGAGATAAACATCTTATTTTTCATTTGCTTGACTTCTATGCCCAAATAATAGGATATAAATTCCATATCTGTCATCTCAAACTCTCTTGTCATAGTTTTCTTAAAATCTTCAAACATTATTAGAGAATTATTGGTGAAAATAATTGTTATAATGTCAGGTGTCTCTTTATAGAGAGGGCTAAGGTCACATGATTAAGTAGTGTCTTCTAAAAACCAATATAGAAAGTCACATGTTACACAGAGACTCATGGACATGACAAATCATATGTGAAATAGTTTCAGGAAAATCACATGTTACATAAAGACAAGTCGTGTCTGCTTGATAAGTCTTGTCTATGTGTGAAGAGTTTCGCAAGATAAACAATGGATCATGTGAGAGTTTCACAAGATAAACAATGATCTTGAAGTGGTGATTTGTAAATTAGATACAATATTGATGACGAGAAATAAGTAGATGAAAAATAAAAAACAAATCACCTTAGTTAAGAGGGATTTTACTCGGGCATGGCTAAACACTTGGCCATCTATTTGGACTCATTTGATTTAGGAAGTTGTTGAGTAGGTCAGTTTGATTTACTATAGACATATCCTCCCATCATTGGTATGTAGTAGATGACCCACCTGATCTACCGACATCTACTTCATGTTTTGCGTTAAATTCACTTACTCACATGCGAGCCCATAATTTCAATCCATCCAGATCCTCTTCTCGCAAAAATTATTCTTGCTACTATGGATTCTCTAGACTTTCAATGCATTTTAATCAGTCAAGACCAGTTAAGAAACTTAGACGAAACAACTTATCTAAACACTTGCTCCTCTTAGAGTCACCTTCGATCTATTCGTTTCCACTATGGCCACCTTTCACAAATAATTCATCTAAAATATCATATTTTTTTCTCCATGATATCCATCAACCTGTCCAACTTCTCTTGATTGACATATTGTCCAGGCTTGCTTGAAGTACTTCTCACGAACTCTTCGTTGAGTCTCTTGCTATTTTTCCTACTGCTACCATCTAATACTTCAAGAGAGCATTTTCCACGACTCTTGAAATTATGCCCCTCACCTTGAAGCAAGTTCCTCCGAACAAAAAGGTTGCTCATTTCATCGTCAATGTCATTATTTTGCTTGTTTGGTGAGTCACTTGAACCCGATCCCACATGCAGTGTTAGTGTTGCTTCCACTACAGTTCTCGATATTTGCATCCACCTCCCTAATACAATTGAGCTCCTTACCATTATTTCTATATTAAAAAATTGAAGAAAACCATTGTTCCAAGTATTTTTGTATTTTGGATTATACTATAAGAAAAAAAAAATAGTAATAGCTCTTTGCATGGTCTTCCTAGCATTACAGAGTAGAGCAAAGTTTACCATGAAAAACTCTTTCATTACTTCAGGATCTCATGTTGTTGGCTTGTAGTTGTCATCGTCCCACATCCATGTGCTTTTGTTCCTCATAAGTTGAAATTCGTTATATCTTTCTTTTAATTTTTTTCCAGCTATTCTTTAGTTGCTCAACATCGCACGACACAACGGATATTTTGTTGAACTTGTGGATGACTTTATTGCATGATTGTTTCCTAAAGTTTTCGCCCTTGTTTTTGCCGTCAACATGGTCCATCATTAGCAATCGATCAACTAAGGTGTTATCATACATGGTTCAATTCAGGGATCGTCATCAGTTGGAAAACAAATCAGCCTGCTTATTTGACAACCACCCCCCAGATCTGAAGCCAATGCAGTGGCCTCGCAACAGATTGGGTGATGATGGAGACAAACGAGGAGGAGGAGCAAGATCAAATAGAGATCCATTTCCAGATCAAGGTAGAGAGTAAAAGTAAGAACATTTTAGTAATTTTATTTTTTAAGCAAAAAATTATAAAATACTAGTATGATCATCTTTTTTATGTTTGGAAGCTAATCCAGCTATCAATAGGCTAGTCCTAGTCTTAGTTCGTTACCAAACGGGCACATGGTTATTAGCGCCATTGTCAAGGTAACATGTGTTCTTCTGATCTATAGCACCTTCTTTATAATTGAACAACAATGTTTACTCTCCTTCATTGCATTCAACAAGATTTATTTATTCTTCTTTTTTCTTGTTTCTGTACTCCCAAGAATAATGGCCAAGTTTGCTATAAGTATAACATTCCATATCATATTTGTCATATCTCCTCTCATAATTATCTCTTCCTCTTCCACACCCTCTTGTTGATTTTTGGCTTCTATTGTTATTAGGAGAATTTTTCTCATCTCTCCTTTTTCTTTGAACAACACCTTATCTATGGACACAAGTTCTTCCACGTGTGTGATTTCTTTCACCTCCAGCATCTCCCTTGTTCTTAAAGGAAAGTTCTATTTGCAAGACTTGCTCTACATCTTGTTCACCTCTATTCAATCTTTCTTTATGTGCACATAGAAAAGCATTTAATTGATCAATGGTCATGGTTTGATTTAGACTCCTCAACCCTTAGAGTTTAACGACATATCTTCTTCACCTTATCAACTCTTTTGAAGAGTTTTCAAGAATCTTCCATGATTGTTTAGCATTTGTTGCAGCAACAACATTCTCAAACATATCATCATTCAAACCTTGATGGATGATTGTGAGAGCATATTGATATTTTTGTTCTCTCCTTCTTCAAAGCTTTCTTTTGGATTTGATTTAAGGCTAGCTAATTTAAAGGCTCTTTATAGCTTTTATTCACGACATCCCATACTCCTTCGAAACTAAGGATGGCCTTCATCCAGATTGCCCAATTATTAAAGTTTTCTTTAGTGAGGCACAAGAATTGGAAGGAAAGTGAATCATTCTTTGAAACCATTATGGCTCTTATGCCACTTATGGGAAGTTGTTGGGCACTCACACAACACTCAAATAAAGAATAAGTTGGAGAAAAAGGAGAAAACGCATCACATATAACTTAAGTTTACAACTCTCAATTTTATTTTTGTGGTGGTTACAAAATATTTGAATGCAATAACTATTTATACTACTTTAAGTCTAGATAGATACATGCACCTTTAATCTGAATTTATAGCATATAATGAACTAGTATCCACATTTTCAAATTCTAAACTAACTTGACATCATTTCATTCAACTGACCATAACTTTTTCAAAAAAGCTCCGATTCATGCACTATTTATTTTTGTAGAAACTAGACTCTTCTACCTCCAATGAACTAAAAACTTTCTGATTCACTAAGAAATGAATGAGTTATGATTTTCTGAAAATATATTATGCAATATTTGTTATATGTACAATAGAATTAAAGTTTTTTAAGAATAGTTTTTTATGTATAATCCCTTGAAAAATAGCTAAATTATGTATATATCTATTTGACTTTTTATAATTAAGTATAACCCATTTCTTTAATTTTCAATGAGGATTCAGATACTTGGGTAAAAAAACTACTTTTTACGAAAATGTGCCCAATACATTTTCCGACAACTATAAATAAAAGACCAAAATAAATTCTTTATAAATACAATAAAATTAAGGAAGTATAAGACAAAATCTAAAAAAAAAAATTTAACAACAGCTACAGTTAAAAATAGAAGTTTCAAATTTAATGTTTCAAACAAGAAATTTTATTTTTTCATGCACGGAATATTGCTTCCAACGCTAAGGGGCCGTTTGGACCAATTCCAATTCGAAATTGAGAGAATTGTCAATTTGGTCAATTTTGAAGAATTGGAGAAATTGGCCGAATTGATCAAGTTCAAAATTTGAATGCACTTTTGGAGTAAAATTGAGTAATTATCAATTTTGTCAATTCCATAAATTTCGGTGTTTGGATTGCAAATAAAAATCAATCAATTTCAAATAATTAAAATTACTCCTTTTTTATTTTATTCGTATTTATTTTTTAAAAAAATATAAATATTTATTTAATTAATTAATAAAATGTATTTTAGTGGTTAAAAATATATTTATGTTAAAGAAATAAAATCATTTTAAAATATTTATTCAATCAATAAAATATATTTTAAATTTAAAAATGATAATATATAGTATTAATATTTACAAAAATATGCAAAAAATTAATGAACAGAGGAAAATTTTTATATAATTTTAAATAAAAAATTCATTTTTTTAAAAATAATGTTAATAGTTGAACCAAAAAAATTTATAGGAATTGCCAATTACAAATCGGAATTAATCCACCCATATGAATATGGGCCCCATGTAATTCTATTTCGGAATTGCAAATTCCTCTCTATTGGGAGAGGAATTCAAATGTCACTGTTCGGAATTATTGGAAACTTCAATTTTAGCAATTTCGAACAATATTATTATAATTAAATAATAAAATTGGGGGAATTGGTACTCAATTCGGACTATTTAGAATTGATCCAAATAGCTCCTAAAAGGAATGTATTGAATTAAAAAATAAAATGGACATTTTATCTTTTAACTCAATCATAGTTGGACATTTTTCGAACTAGTAGAACCTGAAAGGACTGAACCCTCATTGAATATTAAAAGAGAGGTTATACATAATAATATACATAATTTAGTTATTTTCTAGTAGGAGTTATATGTAAAAAAGAAAATCTTTTAAGAATGGGAAAACAATAAAAATATAGTTATTTTGCTTACAATTAGTTTTATAAATGGTTGCTACAAGAACCAGTAATCACATGCTTAAACCAGATATCAAGAAAATTGCACTAACAAAGGCTAATACTAAATCTTATTTAGTTCTTTTTGCTAATAAGGACAATGCATGAGGCTACTTGGTACGTGTATCTTGATCATATTAAAGCCAACTACACGTATAACGGTGTTGCGTGCAATATGATGCCAAAGAAGTTCAATCTTATAAGAAACAAAGATCAACAGATCACGCAGTAACTCCCAAAAATCATTCGAGCTCAATTCAATCATCCAAAAAATTCAATATTTTGCGAACTTTTCCATGAGAAAATTAAATAATATAGGAACTTACTCTCATGTTCCCATCCTCTATCTCCAAAATTTTTCGCATTATCTCAATGCCTCCTACATCTACATATCCCTGCAACATCTCACCAAAACAAAGTTGTCCTGAAACAACAGCAAAACCCTAACAAAACCCTAAAAAGATAAATAAAAAAAAACATCGGAAATCAACAAGGAAGAAAGAAAAAACCTAAACCTTAGAAACCCTTGTCTGCGAGCTTGGTGAGGATGGCAGTCACGAGCGCATGCCTTCTCTCCGCTCTTTCCTCCTCCCTGGCCTTCCTCTCCTCTTCCGCCTCCCTCCAACGTCTTTCCATCTCCATCCTCTCCACCAACAGCCCCTCCATGCTCCTCCTCCACTCTTGCTCCCATGCCCTCCTCTCCTCCTCCCTCTCCTCCACCTCCCTCATCCACCTGTCCTCCATCTCCAAGTGCCGCCTTATGATCGCCCGCAAAACGCCCACCACCTCCTCTCCCTCCCCTCCTCCCTTCCTCTCCTTTCTCCTCCTCCTCTTCCCTTTCCCCTGCTCCTCTTCATTCTCTTCACCACCTTGATGCCTGTGAAGAATCCTCGCCATCCTGTCAGACAGTATCCTCTGCATCTCTTCTTTGAATGGGAAATGCCTGGTTGTCTCCGCTTCCATGGCTTCACTTCCCTGCACATCGAGCAGAATCTCTAAGAAAAACACTAACATGAGGAGACACCGTGGATTGAGGACCTTGAAGCGAGTGAGGAGGTTCTTCCATTTGGACTTGCACTGGTCGGCTGAACGGGGGAAGCCGCGGCGGTGCATGCGGCGGGAGACGTCATCCCACAAAGGCTTGTTGCGCTTGGTCTCCATGAACATCTGGTCAAGCTCGGCCCGGACAGCGAGCAGCTCCGCCGTCTCGGCGTGCGTCCACTGCGGCACCCTCTCCGGCTGCGTCGGGCGAGCTTCCTCCATCATATGAGGAGGAGGTGGAGGTGGTCCGATGGAGGTGTTAAGAAGAGGAAGGAGAAGGGCGGGGTGCGTGGGGATGGGGAAATCTTTGACGGGTCGCTCCAGGTGTCAACGAGGGGACGGCTTGCTTTCCCATTGCTTTATGGCGCCTTGCGTTTGATGATGTCAGGATGACGACCTTCGCGGGATACGGCGGAGCATGTCTTGCTAGCTAAGTTTTGGTTTTGACTTCCGACCCTTCGGTGGGATCCCATTAGAATCATCACATTATTGGGCTATCTGTGCTTGTCAGAAAGGCCCAATTGATAATGTTACCCAACAAAGATTTCGACGACAAAAAACACTGCATGGCCAAATGGATAAAGTAATAAGCTGGAAATATATTGCAATAATTCTATTTGAAGTGGATATTTTCTTCTTCTTTTTTCTAGTAGAGCAATTTTTCTTATTTTTTGAGAATAAAAAGTTTAATTTATCTAAAAAAAAATAAACTCATTGTATTTCGAACATTTTACGTACAACAATAACTAAGCTAATGTTTGAGATGTCGAAATTTTACTTTTACTCTTTTTGGGAAAGCATTGTTTTATAATTGAGTATATAAAATATATATCATGTTTTATTTTATAAATATTTATGTAAAATATATAATATGGAGAGCTTAGACAATTCTCAAGTCTTTTTCTTTTTTTTTGAGATAAGAAAATTCTAATATCATACAGGATGATTGAAGAACTTGGTTATGGATGTAGAACTGCATTGTGGGCCTCAATGATTTTCTTGAATACAATAGGGCCATTCTCCGGACTCTACGAATATTTTAATGAACTAGGCCTAATTGTACTTCTAACGAGACACATATTAACCTTTTGACCGTCTTGAGTTTTCTTCGGAATAAAAAAAAGGATATATTTAAGGATATATTTAATTCGAAATTAGAATCATGATCATCCTGTTGATTAGTTTATCATTCAAATATCAAAAAAATAGTCATACAATTTTTATATTACTTTAAAAAATAAATTATCATATTATCATTATATTTATTTATTTAAATTTTAACAAATAATATATCTAAGGATATAAAAGGCTCAAAAAATTTAAATTATTTGCTATCCAAATACTAGAAATTTAACTTGATTATCTTTTTATATTTTAGACTTGATTTTAAGTTTGGACTTAATTTTGATTCCGAATCAAAAATAGCTACTAGTCTTTCATAAATATAAATTATATTGCAGTGGCTAATGATGAGTCAAACAATAATTTTGTGCCAAATCATGAGTAGATTTAATGCATCAATTTGCAGTGGGGCTCCAGCCCGCCAAAATAGTTGGTCAGTCGTAATCCCGGACTGCCAACAGACAATGAGATGCTAAAAATATTTATCTGCGATCGTGTTAAGGGTATTTATTCTATAAAACCATAGATTATGGACAACATGCGGGTTTACTACCAATTAGGGAAATAAATCACTGTCAATGGGTTCGGCGGCCCGAAAGCCCGGCCTGATGTGACGTGTAAGTTTTTGTTCCCCACCTGTTTTGCAACTTGGAATTGGACAAGAAGGTGAGCTAAGGACCTGTGACCTAAAAAATGTGAAGGATGCAAAGACATAGATAGAAGAACATGTTAGGACAGAAATTGGTGACTAGAAGAAAAGAAATTAATCCTTAAAATAATTAGATAGGTAAATAAATGGCCAATAAAAGTTTTTTTTTTTTTGCAAAAAAAAAAAGAAAAAAGAAAAAATCAACTCGAGAAAATGATTTGGTCTTTTTTCATGCTGATAATCCAGAAAATATTAGTTGCATTTTGATGATGCATTGAGTCAAATCAATTGAGTTAAAAAGTTTGAGGTTAGTTATACCGAGTTATCTCTGAACTTAGTTATCTTAGTTTATACATAATAAAAATTAAATAATTACGGAATCTAATATGCATTTATCTTTAGAAATCAATATTGAAAAATTAAAATCCGTAGTTATCAATTATGAAGAGTTCAGTGGGATCACGACACCAAAATTTTGGAGTCTTAAGTAAGTTGAACCATCTCCATATCTTATATATAACACAATATCCGAAAAAAAATAAAAATTAATGTCAATTTTCATTCTCTATTATTGTAATTGAGATTGACTTTGAAGAAGACTTGTTTGATTAGATTTATTAAAATCGATTAACCAAATAACATTTTTAGTTAACGTTTCGCCGTTGATTTGTTTACCATTATCCTGATTTAATTTTCTTTTAAACAAAATCAACTCGGCCGATCTCGAAGAACTATTTCGTCACGTGTTTTTAACAATGAAATGCAACTATGCGCACAGAATCGAAATCAATCCATGGGCTTGGGGTTTGATTTTGGTTTAGGTTTAGGTTTTATTTTATATCGAACCGAACCCGACGCTCTGGTCCCCAACACAAGTTATAAGGGTCCGTTTGGAACGGGGTCAGGGTCAAGGTCAAGGTCAAGGTTAAAGGAAGAAGTAAAATGTAAAACGCTAATGCGGTCAAGTAAATTCTATTTGGTTACTGATCTAGCTAATAAATGGTTAAAATTTTTTGTGGACAAAAATGTCCTCCGTTGAGTATTGTTGATACAGTACTGTTCATCTTCCTCGCCGGTCGAGCTCGGGCGCGGAGCTGGCCGGCCGAGCTCGCGCGCGGAGCTCGCCGAGCGGCGTCTGCTGCGTCGTTGGCGGGGAAGGAGCTCTGCTGCGTGCGGCGGCGTCCGGAGGGTTGGGTTGAAGGGGCAAAATAGTTTCTCGATCTGAACCGTTGGATTGAGATCCGACGGTTCAGATCAAGTGATGGTATTTTAATCAAAATTTAATAAAAATTTAAATAAATAAAATAATATTAGTGCGATCAAATTTTTAGTGTTTGAAAGATAATTTGATTAGGGTCAACATGATCCTGACCCCGTTTCAAACCCCCCTAATTGAGCTTTCCTTCGAGAAGCAGCTGACTCGAGATGACGGGCCGAATTAACCACATGGCTCGCAGCCGAAGCCGCGGGTCGTCGACCAGAAGCGAACAAGACTCGCGTTCACATGGCCTTCGTTTCGAGCGGCGCGACAGCTGAAGCAATCGCCATAATAACTCTGTCCGCGGGAATCAGCGCCGGTCGTCACGAGAATTCGCGGCTGTCGGCAAAAAGGTCGAGCTCTCAGTAGCGGTTCCTGTCGTCTGCTTTTTATCGCATTCGGCGCTGAGGGTGATTTATTTATTATCCAAAATTGTAAGTTTGATGTCATCGTCCCATCCCGGCGAGCCAACTCGAACTGCGTCTGTAACCGGATGGCGCGATCAATTGTCTCACGTCTCTCTTCTCCGCCACAGACTCGTCTTGCTGAGACTGGATCCCTCGCCGAAACTCGCCCAGAAGATAACAATTCAGAGAAGCACAGGCCTCTTTTTTTTTTTTTTTGTTTTTTTGTTTTTTCTTTCTTTCTTAATTTTTTTAAAATATTTTTTAAAATTTTCCAAAAAAGAAGACACATTCGCAACACGTTTCCGTCTACGTCCCTTTCTTTTATATCCACGACCCCCGAGTCATTCGGTCCTGCGTTTGGCTCTTTCTGTGTTCTCACCAACATCATCATCTCCCAACTCTTTTGCCTATATATACATGTGAAATATTTGCATGTTTCAGTGACGCGGAAATCGATGTTTTCCATAGGGTTCTGATTTTGTTTGCGTTTGATCATGGACGGACTGGGAGATTGGCCGGAGCCGATTGTCCGGGTGCAGTCTTTGTCGGAGAGCGGCATCGCAGCCATCCCGGACAGGTATATAAAGCCCCCGGCTGAACGGCCGGACCCCGGAACTGAAATTGACCAAGAGCAAGAGCTGAGCATACCTGTCATCGATCTCAGCGAATTGGGGGGCGGCGAGGACGGACGCTCCTCCACCGTGCAGGCGGTATCCGACGCGTGCCGAGAGTGGGGATTCCTGCAGGTGGTGAACCACGGTGTGAGCCCGGAGCTGACGAGGAGGACACGGGAGGCCTGGCGAGGCTTCTTCCATCTGCCGATGGAGGAGAAGCAGAAGTACGCGAATTCCCCCAAGACGTATGAAGGATATGGCAGCCGCCTCGGCGTTGAGAAGGGCGCCACTCTCGACTGGGGGGACTACTACTTCCTCCATATTCTACCTCTCAAACTCAAGGACCCCAACAAATGGCCTTCTCTGCCTTCTCATATCAGGTACTCTGAAACAGATTTATCCTCAAAAGAAAAAATAATGCACTCTAAAACAAAAGCAAAAGGAAAAAATCACGCTCAATTTGTTCAATTTCTGATGCTTTTTCTTTTGGTTTTAGCAGGGATACCATAGAAGAGTATGGCTGTGAACTGACGGAGCTGTGCAGGAAACTGATGAAGGCGCTGTCAGCGAGTCTGGGGCTGGACGCGAACTACTTGCAAGCTGCGTTTGGCGGCGACGACTTCGGCGTGTGCATGAGAACGAATTACTACTCGCGGTGCCCGCAGCCGGAGCTAACGCTGGGGCTGTCAGCCCACTCAGACCCCGGCGGCCTGACGGTGCTGCTGGTCGATGACCGGGTGAAGGGCCTCCAGGTTCGGAAGAACGACGTTTGGGTCACGGTTCAGCCCGTCCCCGACGCCTTCATCGTTAACGTCGGAGATCAGATACAGGTGAGTTAAATTTGTCTTACATCAAATAATCAGGCAACATTTCAATCCAACCACTTTACGTTTTTACAAACAACCACACATATCTACTTTATTATAAAGAAAACACAGATGTTATATTATAAATTTATAAAATTTTATTTTAATTAAAATATTTTGAAAATATTTTAATTAAATTTAATTTATCAATTAAATTAATATAAAAAATAAATTATTTTTATTTGATTTTACTTTAGATAACTGGTTTAATAAAATTAAATTTTAAATTTTCAGTTTTATAAAATTAAAAAAAAGATAAATTAATTTTTTTGTCAATTTAATATTTATTTAAATTAAAATCAAATGAGAATAATTTAAATTTTTATATAATTTTATATAGTATTTTTTTTATGATAGTGATAAAATAAATGATTTTTTTATTTTACTGAAAAAATTAAAATAATTAATAGTTATAATTCGTATTCTAATTATGATTTGCAAGTTTTTGATTAGGAGAGAATGGATAGGCATCTGATCTTAGAGAGAAGAGATTGGTCCTGTTTTGTCTTTCCTTTGTCCGTTTTCGCGGACACTGCGAACTGGCGACAAAATGGTTTAATTTTGTCTGCTTGCTACTTATTCAAAACCCACGTGCGCTATTTGTCCCACTAATATAATCACGTGGCAAAATAGTCAAATTGGACGGTGTGTAGCAACTGAACTGAACTTCTCCCTGTAGGATGGGCCGAGATTCCATCCTGGATTGTCTGTCGTTTTCCTTGTCGAGAACCACGTTTTCTAAAACTATTTATTTATTCATTTTTTTTTTAATTTTTGCTGCGAATAAAATTTATTTGCTGTCCTTCGATTTTCGTCACGTTGTCAAACGGTCCCTGATTTCTTCTAGAAAGACTTGTTTTTGTCTGTACGGATTTAGAAACGTGACAAATTTCGAAAAGTCAACGTCTTCTGCATTTTGATTATTTTTTTTTAATGGATTTTCCATGCGAAGGTGTTGAGCAATGCGATGTATAAGAGCGTAGAGCACAGAGTGATGGTGAACGCGGCGGAGGAGCGGATCTCGATCGCCTTCTTCTACAACCCGAGGAGCGATCTGCCGCTGGGCCCGGCCCGAGAGCTCGTAGGCCCCGGCCGGCCCGCTCACTATCAGCCCATGACCTTCGACGAGTACCGCCTCTACATCCGCAAGCGGGGTCCGCGGGGCAAGGCCCAGGTCGACTCGCACAAGTCTACGTGACCTATCGCCACCGTCCGCCCCTTTTGGATCCATGTACATCAAATCAATCATACACGTCCATTTTGTATCATATCACAGATTCTCACGGAGGAAATAAGTGAAAAGAAAAAAATAAATTGAATGGAAAATCATGTGAGATTAAATTTCAAAATTTTGAGTTTCGATTTTTGGATCGATTTAAATCTCGGTCAAAATGAATGAATATATTTTGATCATTTTGGCGATTTTATATACAAATTATTTCATTATAATATCAGCCTAAATCAAGATATTTCAGTTGAGTTCACATCTCAAAGCAGCCCTAATCAAATTGATGATGAATGCAGTTGGCTTAATATGTAAATTTGATGATACTACTCCAATCAATTCATTGTTGATTAATATTAAGAATAATGGCAGAAGAATTTGACTGCGGAAATCCAAATACCCAAATTGATGTTAATGCCATTTTTAAATCATCATTTGCATGCTTAATTGATGGAGTTTTATAATTTTAAAAATACATAAAAAAATAATGGGTCAATTACATATATTTACATGAAATCTTACCAAGTTACATATATTTTTTTTTTATTTTAAAAAATTATTTAGTTTCACAAAGTTTGATTTTTCCTGATTACCGAACCAAGTAGAGCTTCTGCCATTCTATTTTAGACGCCACATAATACATATTCTCTGAATACGTATGATATTCAATGAAAAATTTACAATATATATAATAACTGAAGAAAAAAAAAAAAAATTTTAAAATTTAATAAAATTTTAGAAAGTTATATATTTTTAAAATTCAAAAAATATACAATTTGATGAGACCCAACAGTGTTATATATATAAATTATATATAATTTCACAAGATTTTAAAAATTCATATTTAATTGGCCTAAAAATAATTTATTCACAAGTGGAATTTTATTATTATTATTTTTTGAAAAGTTTGAGAAGTGAACATCATTTTTGTTTCTTTGGTCACATGTTGCAAAACAGTCATTTTTTGTCGCATCCAGGTATTTGTCAAATTTGTGAACCAAAACAAAAAAATTATTAAGAGATTAATACTAATCTTGCTGACATCAAATTATCATATAATTTTTCATATTTATATAAAAATTATAATTTTTATATATTTCTAAAAATGATTTTTTAAAAAATATTTATCCAAATTTTCTATACATCTCCGAAAAATGGGGATATAAATGCATAAAAGCCCAGACAACGGGCTTCCGTGAGGCCTTGTATCGGTTTGGGCGGGGGCTAGAGGCTTAAAGCCTCTGCATTCTTGACTGAATTAGGCTGACGGACCTATGTATGGGCCTGGGCTTGGGAGTCCAATTGTGTGGCCTCTTCCCCAACGCCGTAACGTTTTGAACTTTGTGATCGTGTTACGTGCAAAACAAGGGCAACCTGGGCTTAATTAACTGTGATTAGGTCCTAATTCAGTCATTAGGCCACCAACTCAACACCTGGCACACATCGCCAGCCATCAAGGCCCCACAAACACACCTAATTCCATCGAGTCTTCTTCTTCTCCCATCAATTTCTCGCTTGAATTCATGCATTGAGATGTTTAAGAAAGGAAGTCACAGACACAATATTTTATAAGCTCAACCATCTCGAGCTCGGCTGGGTTCAGCTCGTCTAAGCTTTGAGCTCATGAGCTCGAGCTGAAACTTGAAATTAATTCTTAAGATTAATTCAAACAAAACAATATCGCCTCCTGCAACTCTTCAATCCAACTCAAAAGAAGCGATTCAGTAACAACAGTTAGTGTCAGTGTGAGACTAAAAGAATCAATCCGAAGAACGAATGCTGGCGATGAAGATGCTGCTAGCATGGCTGCCTTCGCACATCGCCAGTGCTCTCTCAAGGTTGTTGACAATGTCGGTCATCGTCGGTCTCTCCCGCCCCTCCAGACTGACGCAATGCACAGCAGTGTAGGCCACCAGCTCCACCGCCTCCGCCCTCGTGTCCACTGGGCTGCCCCACCCTCACATCCAGCACCCTGGCCACCTCGCCGGCAGCAATGCTCGGTAAAGCGTAGTCCACCACGCTAGTCGGACTCCCGTCTTCCACATCCTTGAAATGGCTCGCTTTCCGGTCAGCACCTCCATCATCACGACGCCGAACCCGTAGACGTCGCCCTTGACTGTCAAATGCTGAAGGCCATAGTATTTCGGGTCCATGTACCACACCGTCCCTGCCGGATTCATTGACAAATCCTCCCCTTCCGTCTCCGTCCCCATCAGCGACAATCCAAAATCCGACACCCTTGCTGTCCAGTTTGCATCGAGCAGTATGTTTGATATTTGATATCCCTGTGAATGATCGGCGGCACTGCATAGTTGTGAAGGTATTCTATCCCTCTCGACGCGTCAAGCAACACTTCGATCCTCATCTTCCACGAATTCAGCTTGCCGGCGATGTTCTTGGCGTGGAGGTGGTCATACAGAGCTCCATTGTGCATGTACTCGTAGACGAGAAGCCGCTCTTCCTTCTCTTCGCAGTACCCTACAAGGCCCACAAGGTGTTGTGATTAAGCCTCGAGAGGAACTCGAGCTCCGACTGGAAGGCGCTCTCCTTCTCCTGGAACTTCTTCGCCTTTGGGCTGGCCTCGTCCCGCTTAATCGCCACCTCCACGCCGTCCGGGAGCTTTCCTTCGTACACCGTTTCGAAGCTCCCAGCGCCAATCTTGTTCTCCAGCGAGAAATGCTTGGTGGCGGCGGCGGCGAGCTCCGCCAACGTCAACTGCTCGGCGCTGTCCCTCATCGAAGAAGGGCCGCTCCGCTGCCGCCGCATTACCCTCGACGCCTGTCTGATAAAAATGTTCGATCTTAATCCGCAAGGGGAACTGTACGGATTTCCGGTGGCTCCTCCGGCAACGACGCGGTTCCTCGCGGAGATGATGGTGGGCTGGGTTGGTATGCGAGCTTAATTGATTTGTTTTTAAAATAAATTTGTTTGTGTAATTCGAATAAGAAAGTTTGAAAATACAATGAGTGATTTAAATTTAATCGTCTAATTGATATTAGAATAATAATGAATGACAGTAAAAACAGAATTAAAATTTATATGTGTGTGTTTATTTGGATATTTTGTGATGGATCGAAAACTTTTACAATATATTTAACAGATGATCTTACCTTGGGATTGCCTGGTTGAAGGATGATAAATTATTTTATTTGAATTTTTTTGTAAATATTTGACCTTAATTGTAATTACAAAACTTTTATTTATAATTATAATGGATTTCGGGAGCCTATTTGCAAAATGATAAATAAAAGTTTAGTCATAGTTCACAATTTGGAAATGGAATTGAGAGTTGAGAAACAGATAGTTTTCTTTGTTTCTGATCGTTCTCAGGCCCGTGAAGAAATTTTCAATTTAGAAATTTTTCCTCTTTTTTAACTCTTTCCCATCAAAAATAACAAGGACTCAAGGTGGATCTGCTAAAATTTGCAGATAAAGTTTCGGAATTTCATTTTAGACTCTGAGGTATGTAAATAAGTTTAATTCAGTTTTGAATTCGATTTTCTCACGGTTCTTACATCAAAAGATAAAATCGGAACCTGCAATTCATAAAGGTATTGAATAGTATATTGGTCTCCACAATTTTATTGGTGGAGAAAAAAGTTTGAGTTTGGTTTCCAAAATTTTGATTTACAGTCATTTTTCAACAGTCTGTTAAATTTTTAAAATTATTTGCGAATTAAAATTTTGAAAAGGCTTTTATGCAAAATTACGATTCAATTCAATTCCATCAGTTTGTGCTGTGAATTGCTAACTTGATTGGTTATTCAATTTGAATTGTAATTAGATTGAATCGGTTGTGTTATGAATTGCAATTTCTTTTTAAATTAAATTGCGATTTTGGATTCCAATCTCGATTTAGTTCATTGCTTATGTTAATCAAATTAATCTTGATTAACATTAAACTGATGATTATTTGAATTATTAAAAAAATTTCATTGTTATTTACTCGTGATTATATTTATGAGTTAAAATAACCAAATATTTTCTTAAAGGGTTTTGAGGTTATTTTAATTTATAAATATTATTATTCTGTATTTATTTTCAACTCTAGTCAATTTGACCGAAAAGTTGAGTTGGTGTAGAGAAGAAATAAATACAGAATATTTTTGAAAATTTATTTTTGACTATTATGGTTTTCATTGGTAGGATATCGTGATTTGTATTATTTTCCCAAAGAAAGTAGTACAAGATCACAATTTATCCCGATTCTGGTTTTATTCGCGGTTTATAGGATCTCGTGATTTGTATTATTCTCCCAAAGGAGATAGTACAATATCATAATTTATCTCGATTCTGATGTTATTGATGGCTTGCAGGATCTTGTGATTTGTGTTATTCTCCCAAAGGAGGTAGTACAAGATCACAATTTATCCCGATTCTGATGTTACTGATGGTTTGCGAGATCTCGTGATTTGTGTTATTCTTTCAAAGAAGATAGTACAAGATCACAATTTATCTCGATTCTGATTTTACTGATGGTTTGTGGAATCTCATGATCTGTATTATTTTCCCGAAGGACATAGTACAAAATCATAATTTAATCTCAATTCTGGTTTTGATTGTGATTTGTGAGATGTCGTTGTTTGTGTTAGTTTTCCAATGGAGCTAATATAATATCACAATGATAATCCCTATTTTGGATCAATGGGATCAATGGAATCATAGATTATTTATTATTGAAATGCATTTGTTATATTTTGAGCTATCCATTGTAAATCTGTAGTATAGAATCTAGTAGTCAGCTCTTCAAGATCGAGATCTTGAATGGATCAAATTACTCGACTTGGAGAAGTGAACTAGAAGCTCATTTGGCATTTCAAAGTTTTGACATTGCTCTTGATACTACTGAACCGCCTATTGCGTCAAGCCAATTTGAAAAATGACACAGAGTAGATAAGTTAGCAAGACTGATAATCTGAAGAACAGTTTCTGAAATAGTTCGTGCCAATTTGCTAGATATTTATTCTACCAAAGAATTGCTTCAGACTATTCATGATAGATTTGTTGGGTCCTCTAAATCCAAAAAATTATTTTTGACTCGTAAACTCTACAACATGAAATTGGCTGAGCATGAGAATGTTTGAGAGTATATTCTGACAATGTTTTCAATTACTCATGAATTGAAAAGTTTGGACTTGAGTCTTGATGATGAATATGTCACATATTATATACTGAACTCGCTGCCTGCATCCTTTAAGACTTTTATTATCAACTATAATACACATGATTATCATTGAATGATAGATGAATTGCTGAATCAGTGTGTCTTAAAATATGAAAGGAGGAAGGCTGTTAAAGTTGAACTTGTGAAAATTGAATCAGCAAATTTGGCTGAGAAGAAATACAAGTTTAATTCTCAATCCAGAAAGCCCTTTAAGAAGCAAGCCTGGAAAAATAAATTTGTAAAGAGCAAGGATGATGTGAAAGGAAAAGCACCTACTCAATTAAAAGAAAAGGTTTGCTTTTATCATAAAAGGAAAGGGCATTTTGTAAAAGACTGTTACAAATTGAAGTTTCTGCAGGAAAAGAAACAAGATAAATTTAAACGTCTGGTTTGCTTTAAGTCAAACTATACTGATATTTCTCCTGATGCATGGATTGTGGACTCTAAGATCATCAGTCCATATATCAACTATTATGCAGGGATTCCTGAATCTAAGGAACCCAGATGATCAAGAGAAGTATGTCTTCATGGGGAACAATGAGCGAGCTGAGGTCATCGGTGTTAGGACATACACTTTGGTTCACCATAGTGGTCATACTGTTTTACTGTCAAATATGGTTTTTGCACCAGCTATCAGGCATAACTTATTGTCAGTCTCTAGACTTACAAAAGCTGGTTATTATTTTATTTTTGGCAAAAATTGTGTATCTCTGATGTATGACAGTGTTGTTATTACTACTGGTATTGTATCTGATGGTTTGTATAAATTACATGTGAAACTAGAAGTTGACTTTACAGTATAGTAGTACAATGTTAATTCCAGAGATATATGTCCTTGTGATCCGAATGTGCAGTTGGATAAGAATTCTTCTCGTCTATGGTATTGTCGTTTAGGTCATATTAGTAGAGATAGACTAGAGAGACTCTGCCATTATGAAATTCTGCATAATATAAATTTTAATGATTTTAGTATCTGTGTGGATTGTATTAAAGAAAAGATGACAAGAGCATCATCTCCAAAAGCATTAAGATCTAATAATTTGTTAGATCTAATCCATACAAATATTTGTGGTCCGAATGGGGGTAGTCACAAAGAATGACCAGAAGTATTTTGTAATATTCATTGATGACTACTCACGATATGGATATGTGTATTTGCTGTACAGAAAGTCAGATGTGTTTGAAATATTTAAGGTGTATAAAACTGAAGTTGAAAATCAGCTGGGTAGAAAGATTAAAGCTATCAGGTTAGATAGAGGAGGTGAATATACTTCCTATATTTTTCGACAATTTTTACAGGAGTATGAAATTATTGCAAATACAACCATTGCAGGAAATTTAGAGCAAAAATGGAGTAACAGAAAGGAGAAACATGATGTGAGGACAGTTTGAAGTCAATATCTGGATATGTGTTTATTTTGGCAGAGGGAGTTATTTCATGATGTAGTATGAAATAGACTACTACTGATTGATCAACTATGAAGACAGAGTACATAGCTTGTTGTGAGGCCAGTAAATATGCTATGTGGTTGAAATATTTTCTTTCTAACTTTCAGGTGGTTGATTATATTGATAGGCCAATACAGATAGTCTGTGATAATAATACAACTATATCCCTTACTAAGGATGCTAAATGTTATTCCAAGGCAAAGCATATTGAGCTGTAATTTCATTATGTTCGTGAAAAAGTTCAGAAGAAGGATATTATTATTTCACGGATCTCCTCTGCAGATAATCTAGCTGACCCAATGACTGAAGGTCTGGCGGTGAAAATATTTAAAGAGCATGTCAGTCATATGAGAATAGTTTGCAAACATGATGTCATATTTTGATTGTTACATATTTTTATCTGGTTATAGTTTACTTGTCAGTAAATAATTGCTTTCCTCATATAAAATAATTTCATTGATGTGTTTTGTTCTTAATCTTTTAATGTGGAAGATGGAGTCCTTGAGAATGCCGTGGGTCACTAGGTAGGTTGGTGATGACCATCTACATGAGGATCTAGTGATCATGTATAGGTGATTTTTAAAATACTTGAGGTGAAGGTATGATTGGACATCATATCCGTTTTATACCTCTCATTTAGATGAAGTGCATTGATACTTGTGGGATGTCCTTAGTACAGTTTATGCATCTAAGTGATGTGTTTATGAGAAAAGCATGAAACGAATAGACCGTCAGTGGAAAATGCATAAGAATTCTCACTACCATTATGTTTTATTATATACTTTATTCCATGAGCAAATTGTTTATGCTTATGTTTGATGTTATTCAATTCAACTGATGTAATACTATTAAAGAAGAGTAGTGTAGTCCATTGTCTCTGAATTGTACAATTGGGATCCCATTACTGAAATTGATTTCTCAAAATTATTTTAAGTATACATGCATCTATATATGTATAAATAAACAGATCTATAGGTCAAATGAGGGATTGTTAGTCTTGTGGCCTTATAGACTGTTTATTGATTTGTTTTTAAGATAAATTTGTTTGTACAATTCGAATTAGACAGTTTGAAAATTTAGTGAGTGATTCAAATTTAACTGTCTGATTAATATTAGTATGACAATGGATAACAGTATAGACGGAGCCAAAATTTATATGTGTGTTTTCATTTAGGTGTTCCGTGATGAATCGAAACATTTTACAGTATACTCAGCATATGGTCTCACTTTGGGATTGCCTAGTTGAAGGAGGATAAATTATTTTATTTAAATTATTTAATTTAGACCTTTTTATAAATATTTGATTTTAGTTGTAATTATAAAATTTTGATTTGTAATTATAATATATTTCGGAAGCCTATTTATAAAATAACAATAAAAGATCGATTACAGTTTACGATTTGGAAATGAAATTGAGAATTGAGAAATAGAGGGTTTTCTAAGTTTTTGATAGTTCTTAAGCCCATAAAGGGGTTTTTATTTTGAAAATTTTTTTTTTTACTTCAACTCATTTTAATTAAAAATAATAATAATTTAAGGTGAATCTGGTAGAATTTATAGATAAAATTTTAGAATTTTATTTTAAATTTTAAAATATGCGAGTTTATTTCAGTTTTGAATTCGGTATTCCCCCGAAAGGGAAAATCTGACCCCACAGGCTGGACGGAGTTGTGCACCTCCTTCTGCCGGCAAACGCAGGCAAAAACCAAGTAGGCAACGGCACAGAGGCCGGCGAAGCCGCCCACTGCACCGATGATCAAAAAGACATAGTTCCACTTGCTCTTGTTGCCCGACGACGGCAACGGTGGAGAAGAAACCCGTGGCCGGCGCAGAGGCGAAGGTATTGTTAAGAGGGAGCAACGCTTGCAGATAACCCCATGGCCAGGGAGAATCTGCGGCAACGAAACTACGGGGATGGCGGGATCTTTCCAGTTCGATGTACAGCATACGACCGATAAGTTCACCGAGACAACTCCACATGTAAGGTCGCCTCCGGCGACGATGAGCTCCAACGTCGTGTTCCCGACCGGAGCGAAGCTGAAGCTGCCATGGCCACCGTCACTACCGCCCCAGTACTGCACAGTGTTCTTGTCTTGCCCGATTGGGCAGCTGTGTCTCGCACCGAAAGCTAGATCCGCGAACTAAAAGGGCAGACTTTTGGGAGTGTCGAGTTGACCGGAATTGTTGCGGCCCTTGCAGACGATCTCGCCGCCGGTGGTGATGCCCCAAACATGGGAGTCGCCAGCGGTGATGATGTTCTTAAACACCCTCTGAATTTGTTCGCCACCGCTGCCCCAGCAATTGATGGCGTTCTTTCCAATGGCGGCGAGACGACCACGGCGAGTCCTGCGACGGCGCCGCCGTTGTAGACTCGCTTAGCCGGAAGAGAAATAGAATTGTAGCGGAAGCCCCAGACAAAGTCCTTGACGCCGGAGACGGAGGAGAAGAAGACGTTGGGAGTAGCGAGAACTGCTCTGGCGTCTGCACAGAGCAGAGGATGCCGCAGAAGTCACCGGAGCTGACGGCAAGAGTGGTGGCGGAGCCGGGGGGGTCGGCGGCCGAGAGGAAGAAGATGGCGAAGATTGCGGTTAGGATCGCCGCAGTGGTTAGCGAGATCCTCATCGGACGGCGGGAATCGCTCTCATCGGCGGATGGCGATGGAGATGAAGAGGGAAAAGAAAGGGAGGAGGTAGGCGGGGCTGGATGTGAAAATCATTTTCGAAATCACCGGAAAAAAAAAAGAAATTAAAATAAATTAAAAAAACACAAAGTATAATTAATTCACTATTTTTTTTAATCGGAAATAGAACGATAAATAGATACACAAAGAAGAGAGACAGGCAGCTCTCCGGTCCAGTCGCACATCAATGGCAGTAGTGCCCAAACCAACAGTGCCTGTGCCTCGCCCAACCACCAACCCCTTCGTCTTCCTTCTCTTCTCCCCTGCTATAAATCCACCACAACAGATTCGACAGCGAGTTCCCATCATCAAACCCACTCAGCTTCCTCGTCTTCTCCAACGCGCTCTCCCTGTTGTACAGCCCCTCCATCGCGTACACGAACCCCTTCCACCCTTCCCCGACACCCTCCCTCCTCAGCGCCGGCGCCGCCCACTCCACCAGCTCCCTCACGAATCCACCGTCCCGGAACAGCAGCTCAGTCACCGGCAGCAGCGGCAGCACCTGGATCCCCAGCCTGCATTCCCTCCACTCCGCCGGCGCGAACCACAGCCCGCCGTCTCTCTTGTTGTTCCACAGCACCCCAACTACCCTATTCCCCTTGCTGAACTCCTCCTCGTACATCATCCCCTCCCCCTCCCTCACGTGCCACCACGTCGCCGCCGCCTCCATCTCCAGTGCCGCCAGCGTCGTCCCAGTCGCCACCAAGTGCGTGTCGCCGTAGCTCAGCCCCATCAGCGCCGCCGAGTAGTAAGCGTTCACCGCCTCGCTCGTGCTCTCCTGGTTCCGCCCGTCCGCGAACTCCGTCAGCCCTCCCGCCCACGAGTGCAGCTTCCACAGATCGAAGCAGCGGAGTCGCGTGTAGCTCGCCTCCGGCTTCCGGGAGAGCGTCATGAAGTCGGCCATCATCGCGTACGCCTGCGGCCGGTACCTCCGCCCCCACGCCGGATCGATCCGGGAGAGCACGGCGATGGCGTAGAGGAAGTAGCCGAGATGGTAGTGGTGGTCGTTGTAGATCCCGAAGCCGAAGTCGGCGCCGGAGTCCCCCGATCCCTGCCGCGTGACGAGGCCGCCCCATTTCGGATCGTAGAGGAAACAATTCCCATTGAAGCTTCCGTCCAGCCACGGCGTGATGGATTCCTTCAGGAACCTCTGCACCGCCGGGATCACGTCTGTGAACCCGACCTCCTCGGCGATCAGCGCCAGCCGTGCGGCTCGGGCGATCGCCTTGCCGTAGAAGTACGACGACGAGGTCGCGATCGGTGTGGTGTTCAGCCCGGCGACGTCGTTGGCCAGGGCGGAGATGATCTCAGCGAAGCCCTCTTCGCCGACGCCTTTCATCGAAAGCCAGGTGAGCGAGATCGGATCGGTTTTCAGAACCCACGAATCGCCCACTACGCCGACAAGCTCCCCGTCGATGCTGTTGAACCTGAAATCCTTCAACACCAATGCGCCGCAGCCGGCGTCGAGGAGGCGGAGATGGAGGGGGTGGGCGAGGACGAGGAGATCGCCCCAGCCCTTCTTCTCCCACCGGTACTCCAAAGCGAACGGCTTCGTAAAGTCCGCCTGGCCGGAGACCGGGTAGCACGAGCTGAACCGATCGAGGATGGACTCATAGCTCGGATCCGGGAGGATCGCGATGCGGACGGCGCCGGAGAACTCTGAATTGGAGACAAGAAGCGACAGCCCGGACTGGGAGAGGTGCAGCGGCGAGGAGGAGTAGATGAGGTAGGTCTGGTTGTTGTTAAGCGTGATGCTGTGCTTGGTGTGGGTGGCGTTGGATGAGAAGGAGAGGATGGCGTGGATGGTGGCGACGGTGAGGTACGCGGCGGCGAACGTGGTGAGAGTGACGAAGGGGCTGCCGCGGACGAGGTAGCAGCGGAGGTACGGCGGTAGATCGAGCGTCACGCTCAGATCGTTGAATGAGGAGATAATGTGCTTGGAAGACGATGATGACGCCGCCGCCGAAGGAGAGGAGGAGGCGGAGACGGAGAGATCCTGGGTGAAGGTCTGGATGATGAAGTTGGGGGAGACGTTGCGGGAGGGGTAGGAGAGAGAGAGGGAGCCGGCGGTGGACTTGATGAGGTAGGGGTGGATGTACTCCGGCTGGTCGCCATTTTTGAGGGCGAAGTTCTGGAAGAAGGAGTTGGTAGGGAGAGGGGCGGAGATGAGGTTGGGGGAGAAGAAGGCGGAGGGGTCCGGCAGGACCGGCGACTGGATCGGCGGGAAGAGAAAAGGCTTCTGCTGGTGGTGCTGGTGGTGAGGCATGGTAGGAGCAGGAGGAAGCGGCGGCGGCGAAGGAGGAGGAGGAGGAGGAGGAGGAGGAGGAGGAGAGGGGGTTGAGGGGCGTTTGGGTTTCTTGATGGTTTTGGAAATTATAGTGGAGGCGACACGGGTGAGTCGGCGCCTGACCTTCTTGAGCATTTCCTTTTTGCGGGTTCCGAGAAAGCGAGGTGGTTGACCTGTTTGAATTGATTTGGTTGAGACCGCGTTCCTTTGGATTTAAAATAAGAGAGGAGCAGGTGGCGGTTTCGTTGGATGGATCTGGAGATATATATTGCATTGGGTCCCGTGGGCAGGAGGGAAGGGAAAAGAAGAGGTGCTTTGAGTCAGTTTGGGTTGTTGGGTTTCCGATTGCTTCGGTTGGAATGGAAGAGGAATTCTGGTTTTCTTAATCAAACACTAAAAAATAATTAAACCAAAATTTTATCATTTTTTAATTAAAAAATAGTAAATGATTAAATTATTGTATATCATTCCTTATTAAACACACTCTTGACAGAAAAACAAAAGAAAAAAAAAGTCAAATAATATATGATGTTGATGATGAAAATAGCCAACATAGTGATAGAAGCAAAATTCAGACTTTAATCCATCCAAAAGGGGGTTTCTGAAAAAAAAAAGATGGAAATAAAGAAGGGTGGTGTAGAATTGCTACAGGTGAGGTTTGCAACATGATTATTGGAGACATAAAAACAAAATATTTTGCAACATACAACAAGATCTCAACAACCAATCCAGCTCAGTATTACTTTGGTTAAAGCTAATATCAGAGGTCCATAGGCCGCGAAAGAAAAAACTGCTATGGTACAAAAACACAGTTTCAGGACTGCTTGAGGAATCAATCCTGAAGGCTCAAGCTTGAACAAATTCAAAACGCACAAGAAGTCTGACTGATTTGAACACAGTCCCTTTGCGGTCAAAGAGTGGCACTGCTCTGATTCCTGGTCTCAGCTCAGATACTGGCAAGCATGTCTGACCGCCGAAGTCATCCTTCTCGGACATGTCATATTCGTGCACTTCAACCCGAAGCAATGCTATCTCAGGGACAGTCAACGGGAATGTGAACTCCTCATCCCAAACGGGTGCCCAATTATCCTCAATGGTCTTTGTTTTCTTCATCATGCTATCAGCTGGAACTCCAGCTATCCCTACCTGCAAACCATTACAATATTTCAGTAATTGAAGTCATCCAAAAATCTCAGAAGACAAATGTCTTATCTAACATATATTAAATAACGAAAAAAAATGCCAAAGAATATCGCCGAGTATGGATGCAAGACTGACCCTGGTATAAAAGTCTGGTGGGGAGTAAGCATCGAAGTGTGTATGACTGAAATCCAGGCACCATCCATCACCCAAGTATACTTTAACCTATTGGATGCCAAAACTTTCATTTTTTTAACCAAATGTCTGGGAAAGACGCTTTGGCAATTCACAAATAGGTTTGCAAGAATGAATACCTTCAAAATTGTCTTCACAGGTAATCTTACTTTAGGATCGAAAACCTCACCATTTGGACCGGACTCCATCAAGAAATCAGGCTTCTTTACATATCCACAGCCACCGTTAGCTCTATAAAATCCATGCATCAACCACAGGGACCTACCATATCCCTGTAGAGGAAAGATTTGTGAATAGGAGAAGTAGGAGGTGATGTACACAAGACAATCAGAACTAAAAAATTCTACTCAATAATATCCAGGTTCAGTACCAAGCACAGAAGCTAACCTGCATATTGAACGCAACCATCTGAGCCCCATGCATCCACCCAATATAAGGATTGTAATTAGAGGAGTTAACACGCGTACCCTTCGGGTATATCCTCAGAAGGTTCTTCTGAGTAAACCTAGAAATGACATGCAAAAGTTATCATATAGCAGACAACGTCTATCTACTATAATTTTAACCTGGTTGAGTAGAGTTCCACATGAACGCAAGAAACATCATATGCAAATAACAAAACAACAAGTTACAACTATCTAACAAATCTTTTTCTTGATAGATCTGATAAGACCTGAAACTAAACTAAAACAACCTATTGTTTTTGGGAAATTAGCTGTTTGAATGATAATACCTCACTAGATCAGCCCCATGGGATGCAGCTGCCTTTGCAAGCTCTTGTTCACTCAAACTGAGACGCCTAACCTTGTCCGGATCCACCTTCAATGCATCTTTCAAATGGCCCTTAGGTTTTCCAGCCCTAATTGTAATCAGATGCTTATATTCAGGAGCAGAACTTAGGGACAGTTTTCGATCATCAAGCTCACAATTTTCATCATCAGCATCGCTGCCCTCATTCAGATCTTCATTCTATCGCCATGGTAATTGGGAGAATAAAAATGAATACAAAGTATTGAGTACAACACCAAAAAATATCACACATTACACAGCAAAAAAGGTTATTCAATCCCTATCATACCTTTTCAGATTCAATTTCATCTTTAATATCTGGGACCTCGTTTCCCCATGCTTCTTCTTCATTTGAATCTTTTACGTTCAATGACTGATTCTTAAAACTCTTAGTTTCAAGGTACTCTTTTGGTGGTTTAGTTGATAGAATTATTCTCCTCTTTAGAGATTCTGGTGAGGGGAACTCTTCAATATTTTCTGAGTCAGGGTAGTACAACATGTCTCCAAAAGTTTGCAATACCATCTGATATAATTTCTTGAAAATGATCACATAAATTGAAATAACTTTTGATTAGCAAGTTTCCTGAAAGAAAATTAGCTCACCTCAGCCACTTTAGCCTGAAGATCAGGAGTAAGGTGGTCCTCTAGAGTGATGATCACTGGATATGGTGATGCCGAGAATGCATATTCTTTGATGGATTTCAAACACTTGATGAGTTCCACAGGAGAAGTCAGTGTCCTTCAATACAGACAGAAAACAAGCATGATCAAAATGGAAACCTATATGGAACATCTTGTTAAAGGATGACAGTATTAAATGGTGTGACTATTGCAAAAATCACCAATCTTCTTCAGAAGAATCAAACAAAACCATAAAGGGACTAAATCTCATTTTGCCATAAAGGGACTAAATCACAGTTACCATGATAAACTCCAAACATCTCTGTGGAGAAGAGGTAAATCACAGTTTATAGTAGCAATAAAATATAATGATATAACAAAATGAATACCTTCCATGCAAGACATCAACATTATCTTTTGAAGAATTAGGCCAAATATCCAATTCAATTACCCTCACACCTCTCTGAAGTGCTTTAATGATGGGGACATCGCTACAGTCACTGCTTAGCTGATTTCCAGTTAAATATGAATTGTGGCCTGTGTATATGTAATAATGGGATAAAGGCGCCGTCATATCTTGGTGAACCTGAAACAAAACTCTGTTGTTAACCATTGCAGAAAGAATCCAAAACGAAAAGGTAACATTGTCAAAACCTAAATTCATATTTTGGTAAGAACATCTAATTTTGCCTAGTTTATCAGGTTGCTAATTTTGAAGACAGGTTGTTTGAATTTCATTCATTATTAAGATGTGATTTTCATTGCATATGCATCTATGACTCCTAAATCCATTAACCAAATCTGACATCTATTTAGCCTCTGTCCTTGCTATACATGAACAAATCTAACACGACAAACTCCATTCCTTTTTTATGACAACAAACACAATGAAATTGGAGCAGACATCCAAATCTACAATTTTTTTATTGGAAAGAAATAAATACGAGTTTTCAGCGAACCATCACTATTTATGATCCAGTAAACATAAGCTAGGCACCCATCAGATTCAATATCTGGACCGAATGACTGAAATTGAACATTCTGTTCAATCAGTGAAGTTAATCAACTAAGTTTTTTTTGTCGGAAGGGACAAATCAACTAAGTTGATGTCGATTGACATTGGAGCAAGAAGATGAATTTATACTGGTACAAACTTCAATTTTGGATCTAGAAATTTCCGCGAAACATATTCCTCTTTTGACACGCAAAGCAACAAAATTGCTAAAAGAGACAAAACAAAATCTCGACATTCAGACAAGAGGAAGAAACTACCGCTGACCTCCAGATCAAGAGATAAAGAGGCCAACAGTGCAAGGAGTTGACCTGAGATCCGAGCGGGGGGTTCAGCTCAACAGAGAAGAGGAAATGATGGAAATCTTCGAGCGAGAGAAGCGGCCGGGCAACCTTGCCTAGGAGGTGCCGGTGGCGGAGCAGCCGCGCCTGCTCGAGAAGCCGCTCGGCGTCGGCCTGGGCAATCCCGTCCTCACGCTGCCACTCCACGAGGAACCGCCGGAACTGGTCGACCCCCAGCTGCGCCGCCCCGTCCCCACACGCAGCGAACGCCGCGCGCAGGTCCGAAGGCGGCTGCGCCTCGCTCCACCGGAACTTCCTCGTGAAGCAGATACAGAATCTGTAACTCCCCATCGCCGATCCGCCCCTCCTCCGCCTCCTCCTCTTCTCTTCTCCTCTCTCTAGATGGAGACGGAGGAGATGACGACGACGACGAGATTCGAGGCGTCATGGAGGAGGGGCTTTTGATGGCTTTGGGGAGTACGGGAGGGTGCAGGGTAGAGCGCTGGCGCTGATTTTTCTTTTTTCTTTTTCTTTTTTATTATTTTGTTTGCTTTAAGGTGGGGATGCAGATGCTCCGATGTTCGGTGTCGACAGCGTGGGTCCGAGACAAACGAAGGATGACGGTAGGTTTGCATTATTCGATCAAAATCGAATTAATCGATGGAACCGAAATCGAATAATCAATTCGGTTCAGATTATTCGATTTTCGGTTCGGTTTGATTTTGAAAAAAAAAAAAAAATTTGGTTTGGTTTCGATTTTTAATTTTAAAAATCGTAAAAACCGAACCGAACCAAATTATGTATATACTTATATACTGCGATTAGGTTTCGATTTTGGGCTAATCGGTTCAAACAGCCCTATATATCATGGTTCGCGGTTTCGGCCGGTCCCGAACCGAAACCTAATTTTTCGTTTCGGTTAGGGTTTACTGTTCATAGTTACTGTTCATCTTCGGCGGAGCGCGGGCGGGAACGCGTGCTGACGAGCGCGCGGGAGCGGGAGCTCGCCGGGCTCGAGTCCGGGCGGGCGGGCGGGAGCTCGCCGGGCTCGAGCCCGGGCGGGGGCTCGGCGGGCTTGAGTGCGGGCAGGCGGGAGCTCGCCGGGCTTGAGCCCGGGCGGGCGGGC